>JAESUZ010004675.1:0-486826 GCA_017311185.1 Proteles cristata cristata
GTAGGCTTCTGGTGGAGTCTGTCGGGTTTTCGATGTAGAGTATCATGTCATCTGCGAAGAGTGAAAGTTTGACTTTCCCTTTGCCAATTCTGATGCCTTTGATTTCCTTTTGGTGTCTGATGGCTGATGCTAGGACTTCCAGCACTATGTTAAACAGCAGTGGTGAGAGTGGGGCATCCCTGTCTTGTTCCTGATCTCAGGGGGAAAGCTCTGAGTTTTTCCCCGTTGAGGATGATGTTCGCTGAAGGCTTCTCATAGATGGCTTTGGTGATGTTTAAGTAGGTTCCTTCTATCCCAACTTTCTCGAGAGTCTTTATTAAGAAGGGATGCTGTATTTTGTCAAATGCTTTTTCTGCATCTATTGACAGGATCATATGGTTTTTATCTTTTCTTTTATTGATATGATGGATCACATTGATTGATTTGCGAATATTGAACTAGCCCTGTAACCCAGGAATGAATCCCACTTGATCTTGGTGGATGATTCTTTTGATATGCTGCTGGATTCGATTTGCAAGGATCTTGTTGAGAATTTTTGCATCCGTATTCATCAAGGATATTGGCCTGTAGTTCTCTTTTTTGCTGGATCTCTGTCTGGCTTGGGAATCAGTGTGATGCTGGCTTCATAAAATGAATCCGGGAGTTTTTCTTCGCTTTCTATTTTTTGGAATAACTTGAGAAGAATTGGGATTAATTCTGTTTTAAATGTCTGGTAGAATTCCCCAGGGAAGCCATCAGGTCCAGGGCTTTTATTTGTTGGGAGATTTTTCATCACTGATTCAATTTCTTCACTCGTTATGGGTCTATTCAGGTTTTCTATTTCTTCCCGTGTGAATTTTGGTAGTGAGTGTGTGTTTAGGAATTTGTCCATTTCTTCTAAGTTGTCCAATTTGTTGGCATATAATTTTTCATAGTATTCCCTGATAGTTGCTTGTATTTCTGAGGGGTTGGTTGTAATAAGTCCATTTTCATTCATAATTTTGTCTATTTGGGTGCTCTTTCTTTTCTTTTTGAGAAGTCTGGCTAGAGGCTTGTCAATTTTGTTTACTTTTTCAAAAAACCAACTCTTGGTTTCATTGATCTGTTCAATTGTTTCTTGGTCTCTATGTTGTTTATTTCTGCTCTAATTTTTACTATTTCTCTTCTTCTACTGGGTTGAGGGCGTTCTTGTTGCTCTGCCTCTAGTTCCTCTAGGTGAGCTGTTAGATTTTGGACTTGCGCTTTTTCTAATCTCTTGAAATAGGCGTGGAGAGCAATGTACTTTCCTCTTAGGACTGCCTTTGCCGCATCCCATAGATTTTGAATTGTTGTTTTTTCATTTTCATTTGTTTCCATATATTTTTAAATTTCATCTCTAATTGCCTGATTGGCCCATTCATTCATTACAAGGGTGTTCTTTAACCTCCATGTTTTTGGAAGTTTTCCAGACTTCTTCCTGTAATTGATTTCAAGTTTCAAAGCATTGTGATATGACAGTGTGCATGGTATGATCTCTATTCTTTTATATTTATTGAGGGCTGCTTTATGTCCCAGTATGTGATCTATCTTGGAGAATGTGCCATGTGCACTTGAGAAGAAAGTAAATTCCGTGGCCTCAGGATGTAAAGTTCTAAACATATCCGTCAGGTCCATCTGGTCCAATGTGTCTTTCAAGTCCATTATTTCTTTAGTGATTTTCTGTCTGGTTGACCTATCCATTGCTGTAAGCGGAGTATTAAAGTCCCCTGCTATTAACACATTCTTATCTATAAGCTTGTTTCTGTTTGTGATTAATTTTTTTCGATATTTAGGTGCTCCCATATTCGGTGCGTAGACATTTATGATTGTTATTTCTTCCTGATGGATGGACCCTGTAATTATTATGTACTGCCCTTCTTCATCTCTTGTGATTGTCTTTAATTTAAAGTCCAGTTTCTCTGATATAAGTATCGCTACTCTGGCTTTCTTTTGATTTCCTGTAGCATGATATATATTTCTCCATCCCCTTACTTTTAATCTGATGGTATCTTCCCGTCTAAAATGAGTTTCTTGTAGACAGCATATAGATGGATTTTGTTTTTTCATCCATTCTGCTACCCTATGTCTTTTGATTGAAGCATTCAGCCCATTTACATTCAGTGTTATTATTGAAATATGTGGGTTTAGAGTCTTTGTATCTTTTGTAGGGTTCATGTTTGTGGTGGTGTCTCTGGAATCTTTGTTGCTTGCAACCCTTCCCTTCAGAGTATCACCCTCAGGATTTCTTGTAGGGCTGGCTTCGTGGTGACAAATTCTTTCAATTTCTGTTTGTTTGGAAAGGTTTTTATCTCTTGTATTTTGTATGACAGGCTTGCTGGATAGAGGATTCTTGGCTGCATATTTTTACTGTTCATCACATTGAAGATCTCTTGCCATTCCTTTCTGGCCTGCCACGTTTCAGTAGATAGGTCTGTCACCACTCTGATGGGTTTCCCTTTGTATGTGAGGGCCCTTTTCTCCCTAGCTGCTTTCAAAATTCTCTCTTTGTCCTTGTATTTTGCCATTTTTACGATGACATGTCGTGCAGAAGATCGATTCAAGTGACGTCTGAGGGGAGTCCTCTGAGCCTCTTGTATTTCCACATTGACTTCCTTCCCCAGGTTGGGGAAGTTCTCTGCTATAATTTGTTCCAGGACTCCTTCAGCACCTTTCCCTCTCTCTTCCTCTTCTGGGATTCCTATGATACGGATATTGTTGCGTTTGACTGTGTCGCTGAGCTCTCGAATTCTTCTTTCCTGTTCCTGGATCAGTTTGTCTCTTTTTTTGTCAGCTTCTTGTTTTTCTATAATAGTGTCTTCTAAATCACTTTTTCTCCTTTCTGCCTCTTCAATCCGTGCATTGGAGGCCTCTAATTTATTATGGATCTTATTTATCGCATTTTTTAATTCTTCATGCCTATTTTTACTTTCCATTCTGTCTGTAGCCATAGTTTCTTTGATGTCCCCTATGTTTTTTTCAAGCCCTGCTATTAATTCTACCATTAGTATTCTAAAATCTTGTTCACTTATGCTGCTGATATCTGTTTTGAACAGTTCACTAGCTGTCATTTCTTCTTGGAGTTTCTTTGGAGGAGAGCTCTTTTGTTTCGTCATTTTAGTTAGCTTTCTGGCTCTTGTTGGTTTTAAAGACATGTTATGCTCTCTGTTTCTAGGAGCACTGCTATATCCAAGAAGACTCTTTGACTTTCCAGGGCCTATCCTTTCAGAGATTGTTTTTTGAATGGTATACCTCGGTCACTCTTGTTGGGACCTTAGTTATTTTATTTTCCTATTCGTAGTGATATTTGGGACTCTTCACCTTGTGTACTCTAGCTTGTTTCTTGAGGTAGCCCTGGAAAAGAAAACAGACAGACAAACACACAGGGAGCAGGAGCACACAAACGCACAGGCTGATTCAACTAACATGCAAAGCAAGAGGGAAAATGAAAAAGTTAATAGAAAAGACGGAGGAGGGAGGGCGAATAATAGGGCGCATAAAATACATAAAAGGGTCCAAAAGGGGAAAAGAAAAGGAAAAAAGAAGAAAACCGATGGACAAAGAACGGTTTAAAGCATATACCTGGATTTCCCAGCTACAGTTAAATAGCTGTGTGTATGCAGTGCTGGTTGAAGAGCATAGAGAAAAAGAGAGAAGGCAGGGCGAGACGAGGCAGATTTGGAAATAGAATGAACAGGCAGAAGGGATAAGAAGCTTTTTTCAAAGAGGTAAAGGGTAGAATATGGTTGGATAGGTGAGAGAAGGATACTGGAATTATCCAGAGAAACTATATAGTCTAATTACTGCTGAGAGAAATAGCTGAAAAGGTCGGTAGGTGTAGAATTTACATTTACAGAATGGACTTGTTGTGATTGTTTAAGCGAGCTGGCGACCAGAGTTAATCAGGTCAGTGTTTTGGGGAAAAAAGCGAGCAAAGAGAAAGAAGAAGAAAAAAAGAGAAAAGAAAGGGGAAAAAAAGAAAGAAGGAAAAAAAAGAAAAAAAACAAAAAAAGGGGGGAAGAAAAAAGGGAGGAGGGCACCTCTCAGGCAGGGATGGGCGTGGCGTGATCCGATGCCTCAGGCGGGGGTTCTGCCTTGGCGATTGTGGGGAGGAGAGTGACGGTGCTCCAGTCCCTTCTTGAACCCCGCGCTGCACCTCGCTTTTTTTTTTTTTTTTGGCATGTCAACTCCCCGTTCTGGGGACGCAGCCGAAGTTGGTTGCACTCCTCAACCCAGGCCAGTTCCAATCTCCAAATCCCAGTCCGCGCGCCCCGCTGAAGTTGCCTTAGACACAGCTTCCCAGACAACCCCCTCGGGCTATTCCATGCTCCCTGCTAGCTCTGGGGGTGGAGTCACGATCACTGCTTCCTTCTCTGGGTCGGGCTGGCGCGCATACGCGGGGGCTTGCCTGCCGGGTCCGCGTAGCCTGAGCCCGCTGGAGTGAGGAAAACCGGGTCTCTCTATGGCTCGTCACCCGAAACACGAACTCACAGGCAAATTTCCCAGTTTTTAGCTCTTTGCCTTCCCTCTCGAGTTCCAGCCAGCCAGGAGCGCGGCACCCGGTGTCTGCGCGTCTCTTTCAGGGGTCCCAGCCACCCTGGAGCTACAATGGCGGCAGGCGCTCCGCCGCCGCTTTAAAACCCAACCTCCAGGAGCGGCACAAAGAAGCAGTTTGTGTGCTCAGCCTCCCCCAGGACCAGTTGTCACGAGTGGACCTGGTGTGCAGGTATTTTTTCAAGTACGGTCTTTCTATGCACCGAGCGGAGATTTTTCTGTCTCGGACTCTCTCCTTTTCCCCTCTCACTCCCTGTAGAGGGTAGAGGGGGATCGCCTCCCACCCTGGAGGCTCTGATCCCGGCCCGATTTTACCTTCCCCGGTTCGCACTCACGTTAGAAGGCTTTCTCAGTGGATTCTGCGTCCTTTTTTTCCCAGTCTCTCAGGTTTTGTAAGGTTTCCAATGGCTTCAGATCTTTTCTGTGTGATGTCTGGGCGCGAGTGGAAGTATGGAGCTCCTTACTTCTCCGCCATCTTGCCCCCCCTCCTTTAAATAAAATATTTTTTTTAAAAAGATGATGAAATATTTTTAAAGATTAAATTATCGCGGTGCCTAGGGAGCTAGGTCGGTTGAGCACCCGACTTCGGCTCAGTTCATGATTTCCCAGTTCATGGGTCGAGTCCTGCATCGGTCTCTGTGCTGACAGCTCAGAGCCTGGAGCCTGCTTCAGATTCTGTGTCTCCCCTTCTCTCGATCTCATGTTACTCTTAGAGAGACCATATGCACCTGGACCTTGTGTGGGATTTTTTTTTAGCACTTCCCCATAGTAGACTAACTCAACCTTGTGTCTGTAGTTGGAATTAAGGCAATTTCCTACCACTACTCTAGCATTAAAAACCTCTTCTTTGTGTTCATATAAGGCCAAAGAGCGTTTTCCTTTCTCTAAGAGCCTATTATTTCTTCATAGAGAACTCTGAAAAGAGAGCAAGGCTTTACCTCTATTTTCTTATGCTACTGCTAATCACTCCATTTTTACTTTGTGGATAAGAGTGTTTGCTGCTTCTCCCCAAGCAAGTTAAGGTTTGGTTTCATATTCAGAAGGGTCCACAAAAGTGCCTGTCTCCAACATCTAACAATTATTTTCTACATGCTGTTATTATGGATAAGCTCCCTCTAGTCTCCAATCCTGCTCCCATATTGCTACAATGATGATTTGTTAGTTATCTGCTGCTGCAGACAGAATAACACTCACTGGTTTCAGATTAATTTTTAGTATCCTTCATAGTTCTCTCTGTTGACAGGCTTACTTTGGTAGTCCTTACTCGAGGTCTTCCTCATAGTTGCCATCAAAAAGAGGCTGTGAATGGAGTCATCTAAAGGCTTAATGTCCAAAATAGCTCATTCCCATGGCTGATCATTTATTATGGCTCTCAACTAAAACTCAGATTGATTTTTTTCAGGGAGTGGCTACTCTTGTGGCTTATGCTTCTTATACTGTGGTGGGTGCTTTCTAAGAAGATGAATTTTAAGAATAAGCTTTTCAAGGTAGCTAAGTGGACCACAAGTCCAAAACTTAGCCTCAGAATGTCATATTCACCATATTACATTAGTCAAATAAGTCACTAAATCCAGTTCACGTTTAGGGGAAGAAATAATTGACCTCTTGATATGAAGAAGAATAGACATATATAGCAGGGAAAGGCACTGATGAGGAGCATCTTTGAGACTATTCTCCATAGACTACACTGTGGAAACCACAATTTTCATTCCTTCCACTTGTAGCAGCCACTTATTTTCCAACCAGGAACTCAAAACTCATCGTGTTACATTACTGTTCTAAATCCAAGGTTTCAGCATCTAAATTGGGTTTGAGTCCAAGTCTTCAGATATGACTCCTCTCAGTCTGAAAGTCTGTGAATTAGAAAGATAACTTCTTTGCCTTTTCCACCTAACTTCCCAAACTCAATATAAAATGGCGATACAAGAATAGATACTTGCAATAGTCATTCTATTTCAGATATGAGAGAAAGGACAGATACTACATAGCCACCACCAGTGTAGAACAATTTGAAATCCACTTCTATACATATTACCAGTTACCTCATTAGCTTAAAATCTCCCTAGGAATGATTCTTCATGGCTCTGACTCTATCTTCTGGACTCTTGGTTTTGAAATCTTAGTCATCCATGAGACTATGTGTGCAGCTAAAGAACTCTTCTCTTGTTTTCTGCCCACAGAAAGTGGAAGGCCCCAAAGGTTTTCATTTTGAACTACTTCTGCCTTTTTTACTCTGCAGCATGACATTTTTGTTAATCCAATATTCCTAAGATGTTAGATATTTCTAATAAATCCTATTGAAGTTCAATTTACTTGACTGAAGGCATAGTCAATAATTTCTACGAGGGCTGAGTCATGGTGCTATGGCATAGTGTTATTAAGATTTTAGAAACCTTTTTGCCTAGAGAGAGAATCTAAAAGATGCATCATTATTAGACTTCCCAGCTGGAAATGTCTAGGAAGTATACCCTTAAGATTCTTAGAAGTCTTTTTATCTAGCTGAGATGGTACACAAAGCACTGCCTTAAATATTTCTGAGGTCTTAACAAAAGGTCGTAAAACCACACCCTCAGTCTGAACATTGTTACCTTGTACCCTCCTTTTACTGTCAACCCTTGTATTTGATCTTTTCCCTGAGTCCATTCCTTATTTTGAAAGCTTTTTTGTCATCATGAAAGTCTGAGAATGAGAAACAGTTTAGTTTTGAACCAGAATTTCTAGGCTCTGTTATATTTCTTCAAAACTCTTCCTAAAACTGAACAATTCACTTTTTATCCCTTCTCTATATGTACTTAGTCATATATGGCTTTCAGAAAGCAATTGGACTTTTATGGTGTTAGAAATATTAATCAAAATTCATCATATCTATTTTCTCTTTTCTTTCTGATCTGAAGCAATACTGTTGCAAACACTTTGCTGCTACAAAAAATGGGTGACTTTTATTCATCCTCTAACAAAATTAACTCCTTGCTTTCAAGACTACCATAGTCTCCTTGAGATCCCTCCAGTTTGTGCCTGCCTTTTAGTTACAAAATGTTTTACGTTTTTGTGATGGCAGCAGCTAACTACTGGTACTAAATTTTGTTCTAGTTATTTATTACTGTGAAAACTATACTCCCAAACTTAATGGTTTAAAACAACAATTTATTGTGATTTCCCCTGGTTTTGTAAGTTGGTTGGTCTCAACTATTTGTCACTATGGATTCCTCATGAAGTGACAGTAAGTTGGAAGCTGGGGCCAGAGTGATGTGAAGGCTCTACTGGGCTAGTTATCTAATATGGCTCATCTATATTATTGTCAGTGATGCTAATCGTTACCTAGGAGTGCATCTTTATTGCCCACCAGAGAGCGACACGTGGTCTTTCCATGTGGCTTCCACTGACTTCTCACAGCCTAGGGACTGGTTTTCAAGTGAAAACATCCCCAAAGCAGGCATTCAAGAGACCTAGATAGAAGCTGCAAGACTTCTTTTCATCTGGTCTTGTAAAACCAGGTAATGTTACTTGCACTGCATTCTGTTTGATAAACAAGTCACTAAGGCTAGACCAGGAACAAATGAGAAGCAGCATATGCATACAGGGAGGGAAGGAAATGATGGCCCTCATTTAAATATCTGTCTACCACAGAAGGTATGTGCAAATTTAGGGAAGAAATAATGTCCAGAATGGAAAGACTTGAGAAGTAGATCTTTAGTAAAGTTTCTTTCTGTATCTGTGTACCATACATGAAACATACACACAAAAGCCATATCACCTCAGTCCTCTACTAACTTCCTTGTCTGCGTTAATTTCTATCTTACCTTTAGTAATCACATTGGAGAAAGAAACACTATATTTCTATCTTACCTTTAGTAATCACATTATAGAAAGAAACATTATATTATTTTGTCAATTTCTAAATATTATCTTTGTTGCTTTATAAAAACTACCACTCATATATGAGCCTCACTGTGTGTGAGCCTACATACCTCCACACACAAGCACACCTATCAGGAAGGCATAGATTAATGTTATCACTCCCTTAGTAAGTGCCCATGTACCAATAAAATACAGCATTTAACTTCTATTTAGTGTGGTTTGGATTTTCAGAGATTAATCTGCTATGGAATTTTGATTCCCAAAGACTGTCTAAGCTAACCCAAATTTTACTTTTCTTTATACTGTGCTGATTTATAATTAGCCTCCATTATTCAGTTCATCTAAATAATGACTACAATTACATATCACTAGGCCATTTTAGTAGACAGAGATTGTAATGATTGTTGTTGATGTTTTTCTTTTTTTACCACAAACTTGTTGGCTCTTTGCCTTCTGAATCATCAGGTTGCTAGCTTTTGAACCACAGGTACATTCATAAAAATTTCAGGAGTAAATTGGACAGGTAATTTAAGATGCTTAATTAAAAATACAGTATGTAAATGTTCTGCTTTCAAGAAAATTACCTAACCTCTATGTGCCATCTTTAAAAATAGCACAAAATAATTACCCTGTATTATTTCATTGACATGTTTTAAGGGCGGCTTAGAGAATCTTTTAGCTTACTGAAGGCCTTCAATATGTTATAGTTCAATATAAAAGAAGAGAAGCAAATGTATTAGTAACTCCTTCTTTACAAAAACAAAAAAGACTTTCAAAATGCACACACACTTCCAGATTCTTATCAAAGTTGTATAAACCCAAATTTTTATCATCCAAGGTTCATCAAGACATGAATAAGTGAGCACTATATTAAAACTTGTGAGGTTTATTTCTTAAAGTAGTTATAACCACAGGAGCTAATTGCAGGGATAAAAGATATATAGAAAATAAGCATTTAAATAGTCTATATAAGAAAAAGAATCACAGATTTCAGCTAACACGTCTTGTAAGGAATTATTGTATGAATAACTGTTGAGGAACACTGCAGGAGTAGTTGGAGGACTTTTGTAAAATTTTTTGAAAAATTAGAAAATAAGATAAAGAAAATGACCACTAATTTTGGACTCTCCATTTATTATCTTTGAGAATTTACTTCATTTCTTAATTTGTAAACTGGAAAAATAGTAGTTCCTACATTACAGAGTTGTTTTCAGGATAAAAATATGTTAATGTGTCTAATGAATCTGTAAATTTACATAGTACGTAAAAATCTACAAAATGTTAGCTGTTATTATTAGTATTATTATTATGCAAATGAATTTAAAAATTTGCTGTAAGTCTGTTAAGTGTCAGGCACTAGACATATATAAGTCCTTAGACATATATAAGAAAGCTTCACAGACCCAAATCTCTGCCTCCTGTAACTTATATTCTAATGGAGGATAGAAAATACATATAAAAATTAATGGGTATATTGTATGTTAAAAAGTTATAAATGTTATGGATATAAGTGAGGCAGAGTAATTGAAATAGGAACTCCCTGATGTGCAGGTGGTCATACTTTCATGCAGTGTGGACAGGATAGACCTAACTGAGCAAGTTAATTTGAGTAACGACCCAAAGGAAGTGAGAGAGTGAGCCATGTAAAACACATGGTTCAAAGGTCCTGAAAACACAGATATGCCTGAGGGTTTCAAGGAATGGTATGGAGGTCTCTGGCTACAGCAAACCAGGTGAAGGAAATGGTGACAGAGATGTGGTCAGAGAGAAAACGAAAGAGCCTGTCATGCAGGGACTTGTAGGTCTATGGCTTTTAACCTGTGTTAAAAGGGAGTTGTTAGAGGATTCTAAGTAGGCATGATCTGATGGATGTTTTCAAAAGATCTTGTTTGCAGCTCTGTTGACACTAGACCATAAGAAGACAAAGGTGGAGTCAGGAGAGCCATTTGGGGTCATATCACAGTCAGAGAGGAGAGATGATTATGACTCGAGTTAGTATGGCAGCAAGTAATGACAGTGCTGAGGAAAATGCTGGTAATGCAGGACAGAGAGAACTACGTTCTCAAATAAAACCAGCAATTGGGAAAAAGAAGTAGATAGGTGCACTTTAGATTGGAACCCACATGGTTCATACAGTAATAGGAGGAATGGCAGGAAGGTATGATATTGGGAATTTATGAGATTCTTTTATAATATACCATTGTTCTTATTGTCTATAACTTCAGGGATAAGTTCCATTATTATTTGATGTTAGTGTCCAGACTCTCCTCTCTATATCACATGTGAAGATAAAGGCAGGGATTAGGGTGATGTATCTATAAACTGAGAAATACAAAAGATTGCCATCAAATTACCAGTAGTTAGAGGAGAGACATGGAACAGATTCTCCCTCACAGCTCTTAGAAGGAAATAAACTGGCTGACACCTTGATCTTGTACTTTAGCCCCCAGAACCAAGAGACAGTACATTTCTGTTATTTAAGGCATTTAATGGATGACACAATGTTATGGCAGCATTAACAAGTTACTACACTACCTTAGTCAACTGATCAAGGTCAACATCAACAGTGATAGGTCATGCTGATGGTATGTACTATTGATATGATGTAATGAAAATGGCAATTTATGGATATAAAGGTGATTTGGCTGCAACATCTGTCACCCTATTGACCAACAGGATAGATTCAGCTGGCTGGGCAGATGTCCCCTTCCCTCTTTGCCACTCCATGTGTGACCCTCCTGAAGCTGCTCACTGGGTGAAAGAAGATGACCGTCCTAGATAGAGGAAGATCATTTTTTGGCTAAGGGTAGATGAGTAGCTGTGCTCCGCAAACAAACTCTCAAGGTCCATTTATAGAAGTATGTAGGATAGTCAAGCTAAAAAACAAAGAAAAAAAATAGAAGAATGGAAAATGACAATTTTATATCCATGGTTTTCTTTCTAAGCACCATAATTCCAGTAATCCAGTAAAATATTGAGAAAAATATCAGATACATCCTAACTGTGGGACACTCTATAAAATGCCTGACTAGTATGTATCACACTGTTAGTCATCAAAAATAAGGAAAAATGAGAAAAACTGTCACAGCCAAGAGGCACCTAAGAAGACATGATAATTAAAAGCAGTGTAGATAAAGCGGATTAAATCCTGGAAGAAAAAAAGAGCATTAGGTAAAAACCAAGAAAAGTCTAAATAAAGCATGAATTTGAATTAATAATAATAATGTATCAATATCAGTTTATTAACGGTAATTCTTCTACCATACTAATAAGCAGGAAGTACTGGGGAAATTAGATTAGAATATATGGGAGCTGTGTAATATATAATATCTCTCATAACTTTATAATTTTAATTTTTTGTAATTTTAATACTTTTTGTAACTTCTTTGTAAAGCTGTATATTCTTTTTTTCTTGTTTTTGAGAGAGAGAGAGGGCACAAGTGAGTGAGGGACAGAGAGAGAAAGAAAATCCCAGGAGGGGCAAATGGAGAGAGAGACAGAAAAGTGGCTCACCCAAAGCAGGGCTTGAGCTCATCCAATGGGAGACTCAAACTCAAACTATGAGATCATGACCTAGGCCAAAGTCAGATGCTTAAGGACTGAGCCACCCAGGTGCCAGATTCATTTTTTAAAAATGTTTATTTATTTTATTTTGAGAGAGAGAGAGCGCATGTGCAAGCACAAGAGGGGGAGGGACAGAAAGAAAGGGGGAGAGAGAATCCCAAACACCCTCTGCCTGAAGCCAAGCCCTACACAGAGCTCAATCCCAGAAAGCAAGATATCATTACCTGAGCCAAAATCAAGAGTCTGATGCTTAATTGATTGAGCTACTCAGGTACCCCAAGCTAAGTCTATTCTAAAAATAAAATTTATTTAAAAGAATTGAAAATTGATTTGCTTGTCCCTATACTAATTTATCTAGAACTAATACTTTCTGACTGTGCAGCGCTTAATCTCATTTTACCCAGATCCCTTCCATAGTTATGGTTAAAACATGGTTGTTGTTTTTTATTTGTATCAGTTTAATTTACAGTGGCATTGATGATAAGATAGTGGGTTCACAAGCATAATGAAAGCTTTGTTTGTTTTCCTTCCTTTACTAGAGATTTGAGACAAGGCAAATGAGAAAAGCTTTTGTTTGATAATCTTGAAATTAAGACATTTTGGAGGGAGTTGCCTGGGTGGCTCCATTAGGTAAGCATTGGACATTGGCTCAGGTCAAGATCTCATGGTTAGTGAGTTCAAGCTCTGCATTGCACTCTCTGCTGTCAGTGTCGGGCCCGCTTTGGATAATCTGTCTCCCCTCTCCTTGCCCTTTTCCCCTTCATTCTCTCTCTCTCTCTCTCAAAAATAAATAAACTTTAAAGAACAAAAATTTTTTTTAAATGTTTTATTTATTTCTAGGAGAGAGAGAGAGAGACAGCGTGAGCAGGGGAGGGTCAGAGTGAGAGGGAGTCACAGACCGAAACAGGCTCCGGGCTCTGAGCTGGCAGTCAGCACAGAGCCCGACGCGGGGCTCGAACCCACGAACTGCGAGATCATGACCTAAGCGAAAGTCGGACGCTTAACCGACTAAGCCACCCAGGCGCCCCAGAACAAAAATTTTTTTGAAAATATTTAACTTTCAAATCTGATACACAATCTAGAAGAGGCTAAGATAAAGAGATAAGATTATAATGAGGAAGAATAGCTTCAAGTATTTCTTTGTAAAGACTAGAGAACAATTTTGTAATTGAATTGCAGGACAAATGTGGTACTCCTAAATCTGTTGATTATAGAAAGGGAAATACAGAAAGATGTTACACATTAGTCTGTTAAATGTATTTTTAAAGCAACCAAATAGATTAAAAAGAAAATGAAATTTTTTGTATTTCAAAATCATTGGTTAAATAAAGACCAATATCTAAAATATATTCAAATATAGACAAATACTTTAAAAGTTGTTAGAAAGCAAAAAAAAAATTCCATGAAGGCAAGGGATTCTACAAAAGCAAAACAAACAACAACAACAATGAAATCTACTTATAATACTGTTCAATACAAATAAAATACATAATATTTTAAGAACTTATTTTACTTAACTTTTAAACATGGACATAATCTTTAAATAATCCCAATTTACATTTTAATGAATATCAGATTTTCCAGTCTCTTTGAGCAGTGTTAATGACTGTGGATCTAAATGAAGAGAAAATAAGTGAAATCAGATGAAAATTGAGGTAAAACCCTAACTCAAATTTCAATATAAAACTTATGCTAATCTTCTGGATAAAGTTTATAATATAAATTTTTTATGTATTGCAATGATAAATGACATTATTTAACTTTAGATGTTCTAATTACATTAAATGGTAGAAAATTTGATTTTTGAATTGCTATAATATTTTTATCTTTAAGTGCCTTCCTTCAGTTTGCTAATTTAGAAGTCTTTGACGTGGCATAGTGCTTTACAGCAAGTTTTATGTTTTCTTTTTTAAGAATACATAACAAAAATTAAGGGCCCAAATTAAATATTTTATAAAAAAGCATGACATAACTGATCTCTGTCCATTGAATGTGCTTTGGGGTTGTTCTTCTCACAGAACTATTCTTTCATCTGCTCCTCTTTTTAGAAAGAAAGACAACTTGTCAGGGTTTGGGATATGAGCTGTGACTATAGATTAGCGCCAAGTTAATTATTCTGTGGAAGCCTCAAACCCAAGACTCTGACCTCAAGAATGTCATGCTTGAGGCAACTGGGCTAACTTGGGCAGAGATAAATTAGTTAAACACTTTAAAGCAAAATAAAGTTGTAGATTAGCTAACATTTGAACCAGTATTGGTAAGGTGAGGGTGGGAGTTCTTTTTACCAGCCGCAGAGTTTTGATTTTTACCTTTGAGTAAATTAATCCGTTCCCCAGAGCCTGCTGCACTTGCATTCTCTTTCCGTCCTGTTTCTTTACTTTCGTACTTCTCTGTTCACAGATCACCAAAACCAGCACAGAGTCCTAAGAGAATTGAGAGAGGATGAAACCATCGACGTTTTCATCATCCTTTAACTTCTAGTCATCTATACACTTAGCTAGTCATAAGCCAATAAGTTTTTCTATCAATTGGGATTGCTTTCCTAATTTACATAATTTATAGTTTAAATTGAAAAACTCTCATTTTCAGATTTGGAACATTGATATGTGTATTAATCCTAATCTTTTTTCCACTCCTCTTGCAAAGAAGATTAATCAGTATGTTATGCCTATTTTGCCCTACCATTATATCTTGGTTTTATACCCCTCTACCTTGATAGGGTTTATACTTTAGCACATGCTCTCCTTGGCTGACCCCTAACTTAATGAACACTCTTAATGACTGCCCCTCTGACATGAATCTATATCCTCTTCAAAATTTTCTACTTATAATCATCATAATATTCTCCCTCAGATCCCTGCATAATTACATACTTCCCATCACCAAACATATACTCAAACTCTTCTCACTAACCTCAGGTGTGCACATCTATTTCTTATTTGCCTCTAAATTAGTTTTTTATTTCCATCCAATGTCCCACCCCCCCCCCCTTTTCAGCACAGGACCAATAAATTATACATCAGAGAAAATCAACCTCTGTTTCTGTTTCCAATTCACTGAATCCCCAATGTCTTTCCTCTTACATCTCATGCCTTCATGGAGTTCATTCCTAATTCTGTGTGCCAGTCCATAACCATCCCACTTATAAAACCCAGCTCCAAACATAGCTGAGGATCCCTGACTCCTCCTGACCGGATTTTCATTGGCCTTCTCTGAGTACTCAGTCTGTTATTTTTTTTTTTTATTTTCAAAGTTAGATCTCACATATTAGAACTACATACAAAGCATTGATGAGTCATAAAATGTTGGGTGAAAAAATGTAGAAGAGTATAGCTTAACATCATTTTTAATAGAAATTTTTAAAAGTGAAAACAATGTTATAAATATAAATACAAATATTAAATTTTCATAGATATATTAAGGTATGATAAAAATATAAATAAATGTATGGAGGTGATAAATGCATAATTCAGGGATAGAGGTAAGTAGGAGCCAGAGGAAGAGAGATCTTCAGTCATATAGAAAATGCTTTATTTCTTAAGCTGAGTAGTAGGTACATTAAAATGTATTACATTCTTTCTCTTTTTTATATATTTCACATTTTCTATAATTAATTTAAAGATTAGATAATATCCTTAATATTAGACCTCAAATTCCTAAATATGTATATGTACTTTCTTTCCATTGACCTGTAATATTGGATGCATAATTGCAGATGGGACTTACAAAATTACGTATTGCAAATTCCCCTCAAATGAAGGTCCACTACCTAATATTGTAATCATTCATTTATTTATTCATTAAAAAATAAAAATAAAAAACATTCAAAAAGAACTCTTTTTGGTAAGCACCAGGATGTCAGTGGAAGACACAGAGGGGAATACAAATCTTTCTATTAACTACGGGAATTTAGATTGTAGAGGGAGACATAAATCTGTAAAGCATAAATAGAATGACTTGTAGTTGCTGAAATAGAAGGATCTAGGCAGAAGACAAAGCCTGATGATGTGAAACTGTAGGTACCTAGGATTTGGGGTAGAAAGAAAGGCCCAGAGAAGAATAAGACAACCTCTTAAATATTAGAATAGGTTTTCCACTCTGCTGCTTCCCACTTTATAATCATTCTCTATACACGTGATATTTGTAATATAAATGCATTTAAGCCAGGAACATAAAGAATTTAATAATACCCTCCAAAAGTTCCAATTGGTAAGATCTATAGCATAGGTAAAATGCAGAGCCTGTGTCTATGAAAGCCAAGTTCAATGAGGTGAGGAAAGCATATGGAATAAAGAGAAAGACAAATATCATATGTGTGCACGTATAGGAGGATTAGGAGGAGCTTAACAGAGGACCAAGGAGGGAGAAGAAGGACGGAAATGGTGGGGGAAAGGGGGAGAGGCAAACCATGAGAGACTCTTGAATGCTGACAAAAACTGAGGACTGATGGATGTGGGGGGAGGAGGGATGGGCATGGAGGAGGGCACTTGTGGGGATGAGCACTGGGTGTTATGTGGAAACTAATTTGACAATAAACTATTTGTAAAAAAGAAAAAAAAAGAGAAGGATCAGCAATGATGCTAAAATTGTGATTCTAGAGAAAATGTTGAAAACATTCCTTTTGCTTTTAGGGTTGTTTTTATAATTTTTATTAACATTATTTATTTTTGAGAGACAGAAAGTGACTAACATAGGTGGGGGAGGGGCAGAGAGCGAGAGGGAGACACAGAACCTGAAACATGGTGCAGGTACTGAACTGTTGGCACAGAACCCAACGTAGGGCTCATAGGGCTCGAACTCACAAGCTGTGAGATCATGTCCTGAGCCGAAGGCGGACGCTTAACTAACGGAGCCACTCAGGTGCTCCACTTCTGGGATTGTTTTCAAATCTTGATTGCAAATACCGTTTCTTTCACCTGAGTGGTTCTTTTCACCTTCATTTTAAGTAGTGGTTAGAAGCACAGATGTTGTCATCAGAAAGACTGTCACAAAAGAGATCTATGTCCTTAGGGAAATTTCTTAGCCTAAGACCTATTTTTTTTTAATATGAAATAGAAATGATAGGAAAATTGCTCTCATACTGTTAGGAGAATTAAAATAGGTAGTTCACTTAATATTCTTAACACATTGCCTGGCACACCATAAGCAGTCAAAAATGTTCATTGGTTTGTTATCATTATTTCAAATTGCCTTTAAGGAAATGACCGTATGCTATCTTTTATCAGACATTTGAAACTCAATTATACATAATTTCTTCCTAATTCCATCTCAGTTCTTTGAATGTACCTTTGCTATGATGAGATGCTTTCAGCTCTACATAAATATGAGTAAAGCTACAAACGAGAGACTTATGAATTATTTCTCCTGTTCCAATCAGAAATTGTATATGTGTTTTTCAGCAAACATTGTTGTGCATTCACTTCTTTAAATTTTCTGTAGAAAGAAACAGTTGATTTTAATTTGCAGCATGGAACAGTTGTGAGAAATTAGGGAAATTACTACCAAAAAATATGGCATGAAATTACACACCACTAAATGCAACATAACATCTAATGGCAATTTAAATCTTGGTTTTTATCTCCAAGTGTTATAATAACTGTTTGCTAGAGAATTCAGCATAATTTGTATTTAAAATATTTGTATGCTAACACTGGTATTACCTTAGGTTATTTTGTTCGTGAAGTTTATCTTTCTGTAATTTGCAACAATGATAAAACTAATTATTAAAAAGTTGTAGGTTTTATCTGGTAGGTTTTATTTCTTGGAAAGATTTTAGAACAATAAAAGAATGATAATAGGTGGTTATTCACAAGTGACTGTTCTTATCATTATTTTTTCCTCTGTTTCAAAACGCATTCTCCACAAATATATTTCTTATTTGTACTTTCAAAGTCTACAAAAACAGTTACTACTGAGAAGGAAATCTAGAATATTTTTATAACTCGCACAAACTAATATCTGAAGCCCTTTAATTCCTATATTTCTTGGGAAATAAAAATTGGGGAGGATGTAGTTTTGTGAAAAAGTGACGCGCTGTATGGAAACTTTTACATGTATATTTACATAGAGATGTTTATGTATGTGTTTAATTTTTCAGAACATTATTATTTTGAAAGAGATTAATTTAGAAACAATAGAAAGAAAACTCAATCTATTTTTAAAATGTTTTATAGAGTCTTTAATAACAGCACCACTTTCACACACACAGTGGGACCTCTTTAGAAACACTACATCCAAATTTCCATAACCATTTACCACAATGAATCAACCTAGCACCAAATGATTGGTGCTAAATTAATGGCATATTTTTTAAAATGGGGTATTATTTTTGGTATTATTTCCTGGAGGTGATTGTATGTATATATATTGCCTTTTCTGTAGGAATCCAAAGCATCTCACATAATTTAGTATTCAAATGTGGCAATAGCTGAAATTACGGTCAAGAGACAGTGTGGGGTAAAGAATAGGTACAACCCGTTTATGTTCCTTGTCTCTGTATTTTATTGGTTATACCTATTCAAGATTTTAAGGTGGTGGTAAATGCCATCCCCCATTTTAAAATATAAAGCTTCCTTTTTCTGTTAATAAGGAAACTTTTGATTTTTAACATAACGGGATTAATAATTCTTTTAAAAAATTGCTCTGACAGGAAATCATATGGAGGATGCGTGGAACGTCAGGAGAGGGTGGTGGTAGTCAGGGAGGAGCCCCCGTGGCTCAGGGACAGATGACTGGAGAACAAGAGGACTTGTACTTATCAGACCCTGACTGCCTCCAGGAAGGAGAAGTCCTCTGCCAGCACTCAGCCCAACACTTGACTGGTGTGTAGTTAGACACACTACAATGATCACAGCGTTGGATGCAGTCAGAATTTAATACCCTGGCAGCTGTGGAAATAGTAAGATGATCCACCTTGCTATAGTGGGATTGAGTAATGTTCACAGGCTTCACTCGGGGTTCAAAAAAGCACAGCAGTACTTGCTCCACAGAGCTTCTCACAATTCTCTAGAAGTTTGAAATTTTTCTGCTTCTAAAGGGACGTTAGCTGAAGGTCATTTCTCCTGACTGAGGTTTCAGTGATTAATTTCATTTCCCTTTTTCAAGTGGCCTGCGTATACCTTACAAAATTGCATCAACAAATTGGGTTAGTAGCCTATTAGGCTAAGAAAAATAAAATTATCGCTCCTCATCTTTCTCTGTGTACTATTTACTGGAGCACTAGTGTGTCTCCCTAGGTCTTGGATTCTTCACATGATAAGATGAACTTTAATAGAAAAGTTCTAAGTAAGCAGAATACTGCTAATCCAATTTTCCTTGAGTATGAAATAATTAGGAATTGGGGAAATAGTCATTACGTCATTCTCTTGATTCCTGTATGATAGTTTAGGAATCCAGCAATGCCTTTTGTTTTTTTAGTTTTTTTTTTAATAGTGGTATTATCAGTATATAACATCATAGTAGTTTTAAGTGCATAATACAAAATTTAATATGTGCATATATTGCAAAATGATCACCATTATAAGTCTAGTTGACATCCGTCACCACACAGCTACACATTCATTTACTGGTGATGAGAACTTTCAAGATCTATTTTCCTAGCAACTTTCAAATCTACAGCACAGTATAGTACAGTCACCATACTGTACATTATATCCCCAAGGTTTATTTAGCTTACAACTGGACAGTAACATTTTTGAATTATAGTTTTGCTCAGTTCAATGGGATATTGCATCCTTTTGGGTACTTGCTTTTTTCCTTGAATGAATGCAGCCATTTGTTACATTTCCATATTCTCTGTTCAGTTACAGATTCTTAAATATTTTTTCATACTAATTAACACCTTTATTCTGTTCAAAACTCTAAGAAATATTTTTAAAATAGCAACACTTAGTTCTCGGAAGAGCATAATATATGATCTTTATGCAAGGAGGTAAAATAAACAATACAAAAATGGATCTCCTGGATCCGATGAGAAGCGAGTAGAAACGGACTCGAGCAGGAAGAAGGTGTGTGACGGAGTGTGGCGGCTCCGTCCGCGGGTCTGTGTTTTGTTGCGGCTTCTCCCACTCCTTGCTCAGGAGAGAGAAAACAAAGAGAGCAGGTGAGGGGGATGGGTAAGAAGTTTTTCACAGGAATAAATGAAGAAAAACAGAGCTATGTGGAAGTTGGTGGAAAACTATTTTAAAAAAACAAAGAAGCAAGCAGCTGTTTAAAAATTAAAAAAACCAAAGCCTTAGGCTACCATTTAGAAGAGCTATGTCTTCCCATCAGTAGGCATAGCAATTAATTTTTCTTTCACTTTTTCTGGCAAAATTTAAAGTATAAAATCTTTTTACAAAGATTTGTTTGAGGTGGCGCCTGGGTGGTTCTAAGACTCCATCTTTGGCTCAGGTCATGATCTCCTAGTTTGTGACTTCAAGCCCTGTGTTGGGCTCTGTGCTGACAGCTCACAGCCTGGAGTCTGTTTCAGATTCTGTGTCTCCCTCTCTCTCTGCCCCTCCCCCACTTGTTCTCTGTTTCTCAAAAATGAATAAAAGTTAAAATATATATATACATATATGCAGATATATATGTACAATATATATTCAAAAATGAATGTTAAAAATATATATGTATATATATTTTTATATATAATTTATATATATAAATTATATATATATATATATATATATACAAAAACATTATATATATATATATACAAAAAAAGATTGGTTTGGTATGCTGGACATCCTGGGATTTGGGACTAGCGATTTGGTTTATTGTAAATCTGCCTTGCAGTTGTATAGCACAGAGCTAAAGTAGGAATTGAGGCTGTTTCAAACGTCAGTAATACACTTATGACTAATGGGGACATTTACTGCTTGTTTCAATGTGAGGTTACTTAGAGCATCTATCTGGAACCTTCGGAGTTCCAGGTGGAGATGCAAATCAATACTCCCAAAGGATTTCTTTTACAAAGGAGACATTGCAGGCAAATAGAAACAGATACAAATTAGTCGGCATCTATGTTGACTTAAAGAGGTTTTTTTTTTATGATGGTGGTGGGTTTTTTTTTGTTTGTTTGTTTGTTTGGAGATTATATTAATTTAATTCCTTGCTCTCAGACCTGGATATTGTTTACACATATATTCTTCATGTGAGTGTCAGCAATCTTTTTTTCTAAAGGCATATCTATCATTATCTATCATCTATCATTATCTCTCTATCTATTTATCTATTTATCTATCTATCTATCTATCATCTTTATGGGCTATGTGTAGATTCTGTTTAGGCTGCTGATTCTCCTTTTTCTTCTCTTCTCCCCCGCCCTTTTTTCTTTCCCCTTCTCTCTTTCTCTTAACATGCCCAAACTGTTCCTTCCATGCAATTAAGTAATGCAGCACTGAGGAACCACTTATTTAAGAACATTAGAAGAATACCAACACAGGACCTTCAGCCATTATTACCAGAAATGACCTTAAGATCATTTAACACCTATTTGTTTCCCAAGTTGTTTTGTTTTGCTGATGAGGAAATGTAGAGAAAAAAGTGACTGTATGTTACCTTCTATAATTCTCTACAAAGATGCCAGGTAGGTTTTAAGTGACCAAACTTTAAATCAATTCCAGTTCTCTTTCCAAGATTTGTAAAGTATTTGCATCTCATTAAAGTACTGACTCTGTAGATGTAATTAATAACAAGGTTGAAAGGTAGATGCCGGTATGTCAAACCAGCATCAAATCACATGTTCACATAGTACACATCTCAGTGTTTGAGTTAAATATCTGTTATCCTTCAAGGAACATCTTATAAAGGGTCTTTACTTTCTTCCTAACGCCAGAAATGTCCTTCCTTAACTAACAAACTGGAGGTTCATTTTTCATGAGATATCAGTGGTTCTGCCTCAGTCATCTTCCTTTTCTACTTTTCATAGATTTATGGAATGTTCTCATCAACACTGATCATTTATATCTAGCTTCCCGTGCCCCTAGCTTTGTCACTGCAGCCCCCTGACTTCAAATTTGTCTCTTGATCCATCTATCTAAAAGCCTGTTAGATATCTTTTTTTTTTTTTTTCTGGGGCTACCAATGTGTCCTAAGTGCTCCTTGCTCAAAATATAACTCTCTCTCCTTTTCCCCAAATCTCCTCCATCTGTATTACAATATCAGTTCCATCGTGTTCCCCAGGCCTAAATGCTGGGCATCCTTCTTAGTTTATCTAACCTTCTGCCCCTGATCCCCATGCCAAAACACTTATTGAATTCTGTTGATTCTATCTCTTTTGTATCTTTTATATCCATCTCGTTTCCACTTCCACCACTCCTGACTTAGTGCGGGACCTCATTATCCTGGCTTATACTGGTTCAATAATCTCCCTGCCAGCAGCCTTGACCCTCTCTAATCCATACCTGACACTGCAGCTAGAGTAATCTTTTAAAATGCAAATTTAATCATCTTATTTCCCTGTTTAAATCCTTCAAATGGCTTCTCATTTCCTATAGGTTAAAGTCCAAATGCTTCTCTATGGCACACAGGGCACATCGATGATCTCACACCCGAACTCATCGCTTGCTTTTGCATCCTCCTTCCACTCATACTAACCCCCAAACCTGATGGTCACACTGAACTTCTTGGAATTTCCACACAACCCAATTATAATTTCTCATAGTCTGCTTTCTCCTTTTATGAAGTCCTTTACCTCTTCATCTACTTCTCAAACTCGTACTAACTCTAATACTCAGAGTAAACGGCATACTCTGTAATAAGGTCCTCAAGAGAAGCAAAATCAGTTATAAGATATATTGTAAGGAATTTGTTGATGCAGTTACAGAGGCTGGTAAGTCCAAAATCTGCAGTTGGCCAGCCATACAGAGACCCAATGAGAGGTTGATGTTCTAGTTCAAAGGCCACCAGGCAGGAAGAGCCAGTGTTGCAGATGTAGTCTGAAGGCAGTAAGCAGGAGAAATGTCTCTTGTCTGGAGGAGGGTTGTCTTTTTGTTCTGTTCAGATCTTTGACTACATGAGACCCACCCGCAATAAGGAAGGCAATCTCCTTTACTCAAATCCACTGATTTTAATACCAATCTCATTCAAAAATACCCTCACATAAACAGCCAGAATAATTTTTGATGGACTGGAATCTTGTGGCCCAGCCAAATGGATGCATAAAAAAGTAATTCTCCACTCCTCCCAAAGGAGTTAGTTGATGATTCTCTCAATGTGGCATTAACATCTATTATATGTCTCTGTTTCTATTTATATTTTTTTACAATTATCTGTATCAACATCTCCTATCAGACTGGGATCCATGAGGAAAGGAACCATGGTTGACATATTTATGACAAATTCAGTATATGAAAAATGAATGAATGAAGTGATAACACACGATATGTTTGAGCACTACATACAAAAAAAAGTATGTTAATAATTATGTTGGTGAAATCAGATTGTGCTTACCAATAGCAATGGTTATAAAGATGGTAATAAAAGCAGATAGCCTAGAGATCTCTTCCATGTTCGTATTCTGTGGTCTCATCTGATTTTCACATTAATGATGCTTATATGCAGTGGCTGTATTTTTCCCATCTAATAGACGTGACAACTGAGGCTTAAAGAAAATATGGATTTGACCAATGTCACAGAATTTGCAAGTGTCACTGCCAAGACTTCTGGATTCTATCTATTTAGCACATTTCCCCCTGACAGTCAGGTTTTAATAAAAGCCTGTCTGAGTATCTTAGTGTGTGTGTGTGTGTGTGTGTGTTTTAGCTAAATGTCTTTTAGTTGGTTATTAATTTTCAGACTCTCACTGTACATGGAGAAGCGATATGCTGTTACTTGGAGCAGTATGTTGGAACATGCTACTGCTTGACTCATTTCCAATTTTCAATATCTGTAAAAAATGGAAGTGATTCAAATAGCTGCAAATTAAAGCACAGTTTAAAACCACTGTATCATATCAAACCTATCTGTGCTTGGGTTTATAAGTGCAGGCTGCCTGTGCATGGATAATCCATCACAGCTTAAAATTAGAAAAAGACTCACAGCAGGTCACTGATTTTTCTGACAACATGACCTTCTAAATACTTCTTAAACTAAATAGATGTGTTTTCCTCTCAATGTTTTCAAATCCAGATACTTTCAGTGGAGGCTCATTTCTGTCTGGGAAGCCTATTCAAGTCCATCATTTAATTAAACTGGTATTTGCATGTATAAAGCTGGAGTAACCGAGGGCAAGGGCATCTAGTCATATGTGTGCCCTAGTTCTATAATGGAGATGTGCACATCTGTCAAGGTTGTGGAAACTAAAGCCATGTGTCCTCTAATGTTGGCTGGTATTCTGGACACACCACTGTAGCTTGCCTGCTGAGTAGTGTCAGATTTCACAGACCCTTCAGGGATAAAAGGAATCTGTACTGAGATGTGGTAGTATTGAATTTGGTCACTATTTCTCATCTTCCTTTTCAAACACTGTTTTTATTATGTTTATTTTCAGTAAATACTTAGAAAGTCGGGGGATAACTATAAATGTAAGTGTCCCCAATACACACCCAATATCAGATACCCAGCTAATATCAAATACCCAGCTAGCACGTGGATAACTGACTGAAGTTTTGCCCTTCCCAAAGCTTTAGAATAGTGCAAATACAGCCTTCTTTCTACACTCAATATCCATGTCAGTCCATTAAGCCAATTTTCCTCTTTGTTTAGACGAATGGCATTCCGGATGAGATTTTCCTCAGCATGCATTACTGTATACAACCACTTCCCCATATTTGTATCTCCCCTGCCCTGCCCCCATACTCAGAACAGTTTTAAGTCTTTAATAACATTAAGTTAAAGTGATGTTTTTATAAGGCATTGTAGGCTTCTGGCAGGACGAGGATAGTGGTATTTCTTTTAGCCAAGATCACCATACCCTTAGCTGTGAATGGAAGAATCTCTCTTTAGGATACAAGGTAGGTGTCCCTGTCTGCCTGTGGTGGGGAGGTTTAAAATTGCGCAGCTGAAGGAGGAAGCTTTAGTGTTTTTATTGGGAGCTATTCCAGGAAGTTGTGCAGCTGAGAGTGAGAATATATTAGTGGGCTCCTCATCACAGGGAGGTAGTGTAAAAATGAGAGATTTGAGAGTGGAATGGGGGGTGGGGCTGGGGCTGGAGCCTGTCGCAGCTGCGGGGAATTGCAGACTTCTTTTTGGTTAATGAGAGGGATCTAGAGGAAGCATCTGGTGGCAGGGAGGAGGCTATGTTTTATTATAGACAAGAATAGGAGATAAAAGAATATAGTAGATGGAATACATGCACTTTCGTAAAGCATTTGATACAGTGACTGGTGAAATTGCATTTTAAAATACTTCTAGTATATATACCTACCCAAACAGATGAGAAATACATGAGAACTACACACAAAAGAAAGGGCATCACACCCTGGCATGGTTGGAGGGCTCTGAGCCTGCTCTAATGGGTCTGACAGGGAGTGGTGGGGGCCAGCCTGGTTCACCACCTCCTTCAGTGACTAGGAGGAGGACTGAAGGGAGGTTGCAGGTAATTCTTAGATGATGCCGAGCAGAGGCATCATATGTACACCTATAAATTCTATAATAGGATTTCAGGAACCATGGGATGGCATATCATATATATATATCAGAGTACAGAAGGTCATGGAAAGTAGGGCTTGTGTTCTTTTAAAAACTTTTTAACATTTTATTTATTTTTGAAAGGGAGAGAGAGAGAGAGAGCGCACGCGTGAGTTGGGGAGGGACAGATAATGAGACAGAATACGAAGCAGGCTCCAGGCTTAGAGCTATTAGCAGAGAGCCCTATGCGAAGCGTGAACTCAGAACCCTGATATCATGACCTGAACTGGAGTAGTTGGATGCTCAGACACTGAGTCACGCAGGCACCCTACTTCCATTGTCCAAACAGTACCTGGCTCACTTTTTGGGTTCAACACTCATTCACTTAGCCCAAAGTGTCAAAATCCATCCTGAATAAAGGCTTATCTTTGTTCATCTATCTTGACAAAAATAGCCAGAGCCAACAATAGCAACTAGAAACTGCTACTTCTGTAATATGAAAAACAAAATACTAAAAAGTAAATATAGCAAATATGAAAATAAAAACCACAGAAATGTCAATTTATATGTAAAATGCAATAAAAAGTCGTTACATTACAGAATAAAAGCTATTTGTTATATTTTTAAGCTGTTAACGTGAAAATTATATTCTGTACTTAGTAACTAGAATATCTTCTACTTAATAAAGGAAAAGATACAAAAGCTGAATTTAAGTGAACAGAAATTACATTTTTGTTACAGTACCAATCACTTAAAATGCAAAATAATTGTAACCTTGAATAATAGCAGGGTATTTTTCTTACTAAGAAGAAGTCAGTATATGCTAGTGAAAGAGATAGGGAGTGATAAGATATTTCGATAGCTTCCACAAAGCTAGGACAAAGGCCATATGGCAAAATCAATGTATATCTGAGTTTCTAAATCTTGTTATGTTTAAAAGTGATTTTAAAAATAATTTGTCATCTAAAAAGACACATGTCCCTTTAATGGAAAGCAGTATGCCTCTGAGCACCATTTGTGACTTTAATCTGATTGCTAATAAGAAAAAAGATGATGTAAATATAAGGCAAGTAATTGATGACAGAGAGAAGGAGTAAATCTAGCACAAATTTTCTTCTCCTTTAGCCCTGGAAAAGAAAAGATGCAGAAGTTATCAAGCTGCATGGAAAATGTTAGAAAGGCAGAGTAAGGCTTTATCTCTAATTTACAGAAAGCTGTCATGGATGAGACTCGCACTCAACCGAAAGAGCAAAGCAATTGATGGATATTGGCCTAAAGCCCTGGAGCAGTGCAGGCACTTTGAAAACATTTTAACTTTAATTTAAAATATTCAAGATGTTTGAAAGTGCCATCTATTCAAAACAGAGTGTAAACTACTACTAGAAGGATCAGTCATTATTAACAATTAATGATCAAAGTCAAAATGTAATAAAATTGTATGTAAGTCTTGCTTTTGGTATAAAAAAGATAAATCTTTTCCAAGACTAATAATTCTATGTTCATAGTTATGCTTCCCTTTTAAAGCAAATAGTGGCTATTACTTTCCTATAACTATTTCAGAAAAAAATTACTATCTGTTAAGTATGTCTTTAGGAAAGTTTGATGTCCCAAATGTTAGAGTATGTTCAGTAAGCCACTGCTGTCAACAGACTCTCAGGAAGGTTAGTATTTACTTTACAATGTTAAACCTATACATTGTGCCTAGATGCAGAGGTTTACATTTTAACCATAAAGTAGAATTTTGTGATTAAAATTATAACTGGCCTTCCAGAAGCCTACTAGAACAGATCCATGAACTCAGGAAAGTTGCAGGATACAAAATCAATGTACAGAAATTGGTTGCATTTTGATACACCAATAATGAAGCAACAGAAAGAGAAATCAAGAAACTGACCCCATTCACAATGGCATAAGAAAACATAAAATACCTAGGAATAAACCTAACCAAAGACATAAGAGATCAGTATGATAAAAAACTATAGAAAAGTTATGAAGGAAATTGAAGAAGACACAAAGAAATGGAAAAACATTCCATGCTCATGGACTGGAAGTATAAATATAGTTAAAACGTCATTACTACCCAAAGCAATCTACACATTCAATGCAATCCCAATCAAAATTGCACCAGCATTCTTCTCAAAACTAGAACAAACTATCCTAAAATTTGTATGGAACCACAAAAGACCCCAAATAGCCAAAGTAATATTGAAAAAAACCAAAATGGGAGGCATCACCATCCCAGACTTTAGCCACTGCTACAAAGCTGTCATCATCAAGACAGTATGGTATTGGCACAAAAAAAGACACATAGACCAATGGAATAGAATAGAGAACTTGGAATTGGACCAAAAATGTATGGCCAACTAATCTTTGACAAAGCAGGAAAGAGTATCCAAAGGAAAAAAAGACAGCTTCTTTAACAGATGGTGCTGGGAGAACTGGACAGCAACATGCAGAAGAATGAAACTAGATCACTTTCTCACACCATACACAAAAATAAACTCAAAATGGATAAGGGACCTGAATGTGAGACAGGAAACCATCAGCACTCTAGAGGAGAAAGCAGGAAACAACCTCCTTGACCTCCACCGCAGCAGCTTCTTACTTGACACATCCCCAAAGGCAAGGGAATCAAGAGTAAAAATGAACTATTGGGACCTCGTCAAGATTAAAAGCTTCTGCATGGCCAAGGAAACAATCCATAAAACTATTAGGCAACCAACGGAATGGGAAAAGATAGTTGCAAATGACATCTCAGATAAAGGGCTAGTATCCAAAATCTATAAGGAACTCACCAAACTCCACACCCGAAAAACAAACAACCCAGTGAAGAAATGGACAGAAGATATGAACAGACACTTCTCCAAAGAGGACATCCAGATGGCCAACAGACACATGGAACAATGCTTAGCATCCCTCCTAATCAGGGAAATACAAATCAAAACCACACTGAGATACCACCTCACGCCAGTCAGAGTGTCTAAAAGGAGCCAATCAGAGAACTCTAGATGCTGGTGAGGATGTGGAGAAACGGGCAACCTCCTACACTGTTGGTGGAATGCAAACTGGTGCAGCCCCTCTTGAAACAGTGTGGAGGTTCCTCAAAAAATTAACAGTAGAACTCCCCTATGACCCAGCAATAGCCCTGCTAGGAATTTAACCAAGGGATCTAGGAGTGCTGATGCATAGGGGCACATGTACCCCAATGTTCATAGCAGCACTCTCAACAATAGCTAAAACATGGAAAGAGCCTAAGTGTCCATCAAGAGACTAATGGATCAAGAAGATGTGGTTTATCTATACCATGGAATACTACATGGCAATGAGAAAGAATGAAATCTGGCCGTGTGTAGCAACATGGATGGAACTTGAGGGTGTTTTGCTGAGTGAAATAAGTCAGGCAGAGAAGGACAGATACCAAATGTTTGCACGTAGGGGAGGATTAGGAGGAACTTAGTGGAGGATCATGGGGGAGAAGAAGGAGAAAAATAGTGGGGGAGAGGGAGGGAGGCAAACCATGAAAGACTCTTGAATGTTGAGAACAAGCTGAGGGCTGATGGAGTGGTGGAGGCAAGGGGGATGGGCATGGAGGAGGGCACTTGTTGGGATGAGCACTGGGTGTTATATGGAAACCAACTTGACAACAAACTATTAAAAAAATAAATAAATATAATAATTGGCCTTAAAATATTAAATGTTCTTTTATCTTTTAAAAATTCTATTTTCTACTTCTTTCATTCCTTATTATTAACATTTATTATTATATTAATTATTATCATGACTTTATTCTATCCTTATTTTGTCCGTTTATTGTTTCTATCCTCGATGGAGACCAAGCAAAATGAATGAGTTAACTGTTGAAAATGGGTGAAGCCTGACTCAGCACTGACAGAGGGCCTGGCTTCCTGCTCAAATTGTTGCATCTATTTGGATTCTTCCGTTCCATCTTCTTGCCTCCCCTATCCAGAAAACTCATCTGAGTCAGGAATCACACACCCAAATGGGCTCCCTATTGTTTTTACCATGCAATGATAAAGTCATATTATTACATTTGCTTTTGGTTTCCAGTGTATTCTTTAATATTTCATATGAAGATTTATGATTCTGAAAGAACATGGTAGGCAGAGAGAGGTCTTTGGTATAGAAACAGCTAAGGTCTTTCTTGTGGCCATTGTCTAGCCCAATACTTTTCCTTGTGCTGGCAGGAGTCAGGGTATACCATGAATGGTTGTTCTCAATAATCCTCCTCTACTCTGAAGAAGCCCAGTCTGTGTACACTTCCTGACATCTTTATCTCTCTTCTTCTGGAGCATTCTAATCCTTTTTACAATACTAAAGTATTTATATTATAAAAGAAAAATTAAACAAACTTAATGTTAATTCATTTTTGACAGAGAGATCGAGAGAGAGAGAGAGAGAACATGAGCTGGGGAGGAGCTGAGAGTAGGGGACACAGAATACAAAGCAGGCTCCAGCCTCTGAGCTGTCAGCCCTGACGTGGGGCTCGAACTCATGAACCATGAGATCATGATCTGAGCCAAAGTTGGGTGCTTAATCTACTGAGCCACCCAGATGCCTCTTAAAAAGAAAATTTTAAACTAATTTTAAAAGAAATGTATTGATTATCAATTCTATTTTACCATGGAATAATACCCCTTGCAGAATTAAAATTATATAAATATGATATATATTCATATAATAAAGATTTATGCAATCTTTACTGTTTAAAAATGATGTTATTGATGATAGGTAAAGGTCATTATCAATGATACATTAACTGGAAGTCAGAATATCTGGAAAGAGCAAAGCAAAATGAATTATATTTTCTACTCAGAATCTGTGAATCATGTAGCATAATCCACATTTGAACTGCTTTTTGCAGTAAAACACTAAATTATCAGAAAGTGAATATATTTAATATTAGATTATGTCAATTAGTAAATGAAAATGTTTCTGACATAAAATTTAAGTACAGAATGTCAATCTTGGAAATAAATTCAATTTTACATTACTACTTCCTTCTTGAACATTTATATATGCATATATATGTATATATAAAAGAATTTTATGTCCTTATTTTCTAGTCATACAAGGCATTTGAATCACAATTGTTAATTGCTTTGGCAATAACCTTTATGATGCTCACAATGTCAAATTGTTTTGGAAACATATTCATTGCAAGATAAAAGAATCCAGGAGGAGCAGAAGACAAAGTTGTCTGGGATTTGAAAGACTCAGTGATTTACCCATTAATTCAATAAATACTTACTTATAAATAGATATATCAGTCATATACTCAATAACTATACAAAGTGCTAGAAATTCAAAGATTAGAGATAATCCCTGCAGTTAGTAGTCTAGCCAAATGTGACGTTTTTAGCCACTCTAGTTTACTGGGGATTAATAAAAAGGCAGAATCAGTGTTCTTGGACAGATTAAGGCCCTGGTGGGGCATTATTTTTCATCCTTGCATTTCACTCTTTATCCCTCCCTCTTTTATATCCCTTAGACTTGAATACCCTCCTATCCTAACATTTCGCTTTTGATTTATCTTAAGCTTGAATCTGAAAAGAAATCTTTTTTTTTTTTAAACTAACCATGGATCCTCCCAGCCAATGGTTCAAGTTCTCATTCTGGCTCTACTGTTTCATAGCTCATTTCCTGAGGAAATGTTCCTTTTTGTTTGCCAGCTCTCAGCCCTGAGATCCCCCTTCTAGCTACTGTCCTTCTCCCAGGCACTCTTTCCTCAGATCCTTGAGCAAGATCTGGAGGTTAAACAAGAGACACAGGGAAACCATGCAATGAGGAATATGATTTCATGGAAGCCTATAAAGTATATTTATGGCACAGAGAAAAGAAGAACTACATCAGTGTTTTTTAAACTGGGTTACCAATGTATTATTACAAACTACAACTCAGGAACAACCAGATGGAAGAGAGGCAGAGGGTGAGGGGTGGAGGAAGAGGAGTGGGCCTCCATGCAAGCCACTCTGTCTGCATTTCCATTTGTCCACCAACCAGGAAGCACTATCAGGTTTTTTAATGTATACATAAGATAATTTGCCATAATTTTAAATTGTTTTGTATGTCTTCTAACATAGTTCTTTATTGTCCATTGACTAATGAAATATTTGTTTGCTTAGTATAGCTCGGGGTATGAAGTAGTAAAGAAGGCCTTATCGTCATAGACATCATAGCTCAGCAATGAATAAGAATCACCCTTAGGAGTAAGAATCACAAGGGTGTCGTGTACTATAAAGAAGAGGGCTAGGATCATTGGCACTCACAGTAGGTAGCCCTTAGCTAGCCAGTTTTCTGGGAGGAAGTGAGGATCAATCAGTGACTTCACATAATAGTCTGCTAATTTCTTGACCACCATAATCCATTTCTATAAGCTTACTTATAATTCATTGGGGAAAAAGTGATCAGCATGATATACATCTTAATTCTCTTTTAGGACAAGGCACTATATTATTAAAAAGTAAATACATTTAATATTTGATTGCATTGATTACTATACATCTTAATGATTATCTTCTATTACCATAAGAGCTACAACAACAAAAACAAATGAACCAAAATGTGAATGCACAGAAGAACATTGAACTTTTTCTATAACATGTTCCCAAAACTACTGAGGTGGTATAGAATTTGACATTACACCTGGAGAAATTCACAGATATTTTTGTTTTGTTTTGTTTTATACAGATATATTTAAGAATAAGTGGATACATAATTTTTTCCCAAATCTTTATTTAAATTCCAGTCAGTTAACATATAGTGTAATATTGGTTTGGGGAGTAGAATTTAGTGATTCATCACTTACCTCTAACACCCAGTGCTCATCACAAATGCCCTCCTTAATCCCCATTGATCCATTTAGCCCATCCCATGTGCTAGCTCCCCTCTAGCAACCTTCAGTTTGTTCTCTGTAATTAAAAGGTTTGCTTCCCTCTCCCCACCCCCATGCTCATTCAGGTGCCCAAGATGCTGTATACATAATGTATTTTACAACAAAGTATTGAGTTCGTCAAGTCCCTTCTTTTCCATTAAAACAGCACTCTGCCTGTCAATTTGAATAAATCAATCTTCAATTATTTTCATAATTTATTATATATCACATTCTCTGTATCAGAGTTTTTCCTTGGGTGTGGATCACTCTATACCATTACAGGAGTCCTGGTCTACTGACTTTTTACTTATTTCCCTTTTAAATTTCCCACGGGAGCCCTAATATAGTGTCTGTTCTATAGTCAATATTTAACAAATTTGGGGTAGGTTAAATGCGGCACAATGGAAGTAAGTGGAATATCTATAAAATAAGTCATCTGAATAGTTTTGAAGTAACTGATCTCAAAAAGAAACGATGTCTGAATACTGAACAGAAGGTCCACAATTGTATAAACATCGTAACCATGATTATAATTATTTTTCTACAGAACATGGAGACGTGAAAAATTGAAATCACTAAATTATTTATTTCAGTTGCTTTTCTGCAACCAATCTTTTTATTAGAATTGGTAACTAATTGTCTGATTTGAGAATTTCTTTTCTCTCACTAATTTCTGTTATAAAGAGAACAACATCCGTGGAATGATTAAATACTGGAGAAACAAAGGAGGTAGGCAGCCCAGGGATGACAAGCCCTGAATTATCAAGGTTCTCTTGCTAATTGCAGCCCAATTACAATAGATTGGGATGTTGCTGTGTCAGAAAGAGGAGGGTAAAAAGCCGAAGATCTCAGAACTAACCAGACACAGAGAACCAACAGTCCGCAGGGAAAATTCTTATTAACACGGTTCTTGCCCCTGCGGAAAATATTTTGGTCATTAGCATTAGTTTATAGGTGGTAGTTTTCTTGGAAGAAATAGGGATTCGAAAAATGCCCCAGACTAAGAAGGATCCTAAATGTGAGGAAGAGGTCATTGAGCAGAGTTCAAAGGAAGTCCGCAGCTGTTCTGTGCTGGTTGTCCGGGGGTGTTCTTTGATGTGTATAGAACTGTTTGGGCTAAAATCAGAACACTGTGGAGAAAGAACCACCCGCATTTCTCCCACCTACCTTGACCAGTCCTACCCGGAAGTTGAGAGTGAGGTAAACACCAGGCATCTTGGCTATTTAAGCATGTAGAGTTATGGGAACACTCTTACTTTGGAGGAGAAGTATGGGAGGTAATTAGATAAAAAGTGTACACAAGCTTTTTGTTTGTTTTTGCTTTTTTGTTTGTTTGTTTAAATCCCACCGTGTTAGTATAATATTTCATGAGTGAGAAACTCAGACTTCCAGTGATGAATCTAGTCCCTCTTTTAAGGTGCATGTGTAGTATCTCATTACTTAACAAATGAGCTAATCTTTGTATATCTGTAGACATGTTCCTAAAAATTATGAGGTTAATGTTGAACTAGATAAATATATCAGCCACCACTAATGCTTAATGTTATGATGTCATTATGCTTTGTCTTGCTAATGTGTTGTATATACAGTTTTAGAACTCAGCAATTATTTCATTTAGACATATTTCTTCTGGTAATGGTCCCTAAAATATAAAAGATTTAACTGTGAGAGGAGAAGAGTGCCAACACGTGTTCAGGTTTAAGGATAAATTAAAAATCCCCCTTCTTTTTTGGCCAAGCAGTTGAGTGCACATTTCCTAAATCTTTCACTATGGCAACAGTGCCAGTGGGTTCACTTAGACCCAAATGACACAAAGCTGGTATTCACTGGCACATTTTCGTAGCCAAAGTGAAACTGAAAGTAATTATTGAATAACTCAAGCAAGAAACCCCTATCCCATAATCCCTTTCACTATTTGGCTAATAGGTTTCTGTCTGAAACATCCCAATTAATTACAGCCCTTCACACTTCAGTCTGACTGTGGAGACTTGCCAATTCAGTGACATTAGTCCGTCCTCTATGCATGCAAAGGTCCACATAGCAAAAAAAAAAAAAAAAAAAAAAAAAAAAGTGATTTCTAAGGAGTAACTATCTAAGGTACCTTAGAACTTAAGTGAGACAATCCAAACAACAGCCTTGTAAAGCAGGTCTGTTTTATTTCTGTTTAAAAGCCAGGAGACGCAGCACAAAGAAGCCAACCTGTTTCCTCAACTGGGAAATTTCACTTAATCTCTATGACACTAAAGGAACATAGTATTTAGAAAATGCCTGATTAATGGGAGCAGTGAAGACCTCCGATATAGACCATATATGAAAAAGTTGACCCAAGGGACCAAGCTTATAGTTTACTCTGTAACTCACTATGTCTGCATTTACACTCGATGAGCAAAATCCGGCGGACTAGATAGATAATACACTGACTCATAGACAGAAGACAAAAACAATATTTGCTTTTTGATTGAAGACCTGAATGATAAGGAAATTCATGTTTTAAATGTGGCCTTTTAAAAAAAATCTTTACTGCAATTCTGGCATACATCATCTCCTAATTGTGAATTATCAATATCCATTTATAAAATAATTGCTAGAGAGATTTGTTTCTAGAATAATAGTAAAAGAAAAGCTTACTTCATTTCAGCTGAAATTTTGTCTTTTTCTGTTTTCCTCAGAAAGAAAGCAAGTAACTATAAGGTTAAACATTCATGTTTCTTAAAAGCTTTTGATGCATCCATTTCCTTTCAAGGTTTTATTTTGAGAAGTTATTTTAGGGATAGGAAAATTAATTACAATTACAGCAATTACAAAATGGAAGGGAAAAAGAAACTGTGTTAATATATATAAAGCACAGGGCCTGGTTTATGTAAGATTTTCATGAAATATGCCTGCATTACCAATCACACTATGCAGTAGTAGCTATAGAGTAGCCAACAGAGGGGATTTAGGGATCAAGGGCATATTCCATTGCTGTGAGGTCCACCATGGCTTATGCCTGTTGCAATGCTGCTTTTGTTCTTGGTTTCAAAGGGAACCTTGGCACAGAGTTGGCCCTGGAGACGATTTTGTGGTGAGACAACGTACTGAATACTCTGGCCTGCGTGTTCACTGTCTCCGGTGGGAACTAGCTGAATGGCCGTGCCTGTCCACTTAATCTTTCCCCTCAGGGACAGACGGTGAGGACACAGAGGAGGAGTTTCCAGGGAAGTAAGAGGTGACTGAAAGAGCAAAGGGCGCAGCAGCATTGTGGTCAGGCATGACAATTTCCACAGCTGTCACCTTGGACACCAAATGCTGGCTTTAAAGGAGAAAGAGAAGCCTTAACAAGTTGTATGCCTTCCCCAAGTGAATTTATTTTAGAATGATAGCCTCATGCTCACAAAAACGGACAAATGAAAGCTTATGCTTGTTATTTACATCTAACAAAGAGAAAAACTAGCAAAATCATGCACTACTCTTATACCATTTTGTGGTTATTTCAGTCCTTTCATACATACATGCATGGGTTTCTCCAAGTGTCATACAAATATTTGTTCATATAGCAATCATTGGCACTTATTTTTTTTAAATCATGTATTATAGTAATGGTTTCCCTTCAGTTTCTAATTCTGTTCAAGGCAACATCTTTTTTTTTTTTTTTTGCTTCCATGTGTGCTTTCTTTAAAACATCCAAAACATACAACAGAATTTCTCCAGATAGATGAAAATTAAAATATAATGTTTTAGTGCAAAGGAAATCAGCACCCTATTTCCAATTAGGGCATATTTGATGACACGTTAAAGAATCCACTGTTCTGTGGGGCTCAGAAACTTATCCATTAGCAAATCTTATTTGAATCTTCACTCCTAACCGTCTCTACTTTTGAGCCTCCCGAAGTACAGACCACAGTACTTGCTACGGTTTAATACAGTGGTATCACTGTTTCTCTCTGGTACTTTGGCTCTACAGACTGTACCTTGATCTCTGGGACACTCATTCAGCATAACTTCATTCAACCAAAATTTATTGAGTGTCTCCTATGTGCTCAACATTTTACGTTCCAGTCAGACTAAACTACTTGCCATTCCTTCCACATGTCACCCTTTCTAGTCTCCATTCTCTGACCGCACCAACCCATCTGCCCAGATTGTTCTGCCCCATCATTTCACCACACAGATGTCTGTTTACATCTTGCCTGTTCATTAAGGCAGGACTCAACTGCCGCTTCCTTTTGAAACTACTTCTTATTCCTTTCAGCGGGAGAAAATTTTATGCCCCATAGGACTTTATCTCTACCCAGTTACATAGCTTGCGGGGTCCACTACAAAACGAAAATAAAATGCCCCTTGTTCAAAACTTAATAAGAACTTCTAGAGAGTGACAGCAGAGCATTAAACCAGGCGTGGGCCCTTCTAAGCACAGGGCCCTGTGAGACTGCACGGGTCACACGCCCATGAAGCCAGCCCTGTCTGTACCTCCCCAGTGCACTAATTGCTATCAATTTTGTTAATGCATGAGCTATTTTTACACACAGATTGACTTTTCTTTTTGAATATACTCCTTGAGAACCGTGTCTGCATATATTTCCACAGTAACGAACGCAGAAAGAGACTTACAATGGATCAGATTTTTCTAATTCTTGCTGCTAAAATGCAGTTCATGGACTGACATCACCTGGGAGCTTGTTAGAAATGCAGAACCTCAGACCCCCACCCAGACCAACAGAATCAATCCACATTTTACAAGATCTCCATCTAATCCATATGCATATTCAAGTTTGAGAAGCACCGTTGAATGAGTAAAACAGTAGCTCTCTGCAACAGAAGGCTATTCTTCCCTAAGGTGGGGAGCATTATCTGTGAATCTGTGAAGGGTATTACTTATTCCTTCATACTCTGACAGAAACGGGATTTCTGCTTTTCTCAGCAAGATGGAAGTATTGGGTTAACAGTTCCTATCCTTTTCAATCCTCCCAAGTTTTCTTCTTGAGAAAGGGGATAGCTTTTCTCATTGGTGATAGATGGAAGAGCCTTGTAACTCCTGAAAGTGGAGCTCAGTAGCTCTTAAAATAGGTGTGGAGGCACTGGTCTGGATATTTCAATCTCTCTCTCTCTCTCATTGGGCTCTTTTTTTCTGTGCTTTCTAGTACTCTGATTTGCCCAGGACTCATAATATTAAATAAATGGATTAAATCTATTTAAACACATTAAACATATAAGTTAATTAATTAAACAAAACAAACTTATGGATTGATGTGACTAAGATTTCACCGAAACTCACAAAGTGTCATGTTTACTATAATAATGCTGAATTTTCCACAGTAAGACTATTTCAGAGCAGCCAACATAGCAGTTGTGTGGGAAGATGGAATATTTTGGAAATTCTCTGGAAATTCCAAGTCTCTATTTCAGGAGATCTTGGGATATACTTCCTTGAAAAGGTCAGAAGTAGATTTGTGCAATCACAGAGATCACTCCTTCATGATGACAGCTCTGTGACGTGGGCTTTAAAGAAAAAGGTAAATAAACAAATAAGAAATGTAATAGAAAACAATCAATCTAACCATATTAAAACTATATTAGAGGATCTAAATTCATCAATTTAGGAGAGGAAATTCTATTAAATAAGCAGTTGTTTCAAAGATGTTAAAAAAGGAAACATGATTTTATTCAGAGTATATGGTGACATTTTCTTTCTGCTACTACTTGCTTCCTTGCACCCAAAATACTTTATTTTACCAGGATTAGATCTTAGGTCTCTGAATTCTCAGATACATAATCAAAGTTTAGAAGCTGAAAAAAGATGAATTTTAAGAAAATTCACAAGACCTTTATAAAATTTCAACTCCAAAAGTGAGTGTATGTAACAGCATATTTGTGCTCCAAAGTCCTCGAGCAAGAACTTTTAGCAATTTCTTTACCTGTTATAGCCCAGAAATTTTTCAGCCTTCATTTCATTTATTCTTTTTCACAGAAGTCAACTTTCTTTGCAATTATTTTTCAGAACCTGTTTGTGCTTTAAAGGTAATATTGTGGGTTGCACAATAGTGAGTTCACCTCAAATCCCAAAATGCTAAATAAAATCACATAGTGGCAGCCTGAAAATATAAGAGAAAAAGCTTGACATGGTAGGTAGAGTCTGCCCAGAAGAGAGAACTTTATTCAAGTCTTTCATGGTGATGGTAGAGGCTGGTAGATTTCAGGTGAAACTGAAAGAAGCCAAACTTTCCTTGGCTAGTTCCTTTTGCTAATTGGTGGCATACAGAGATGATTCCAGTTTTATGATAGAAACTTTGATTCCATTGCATTGTCACTGATCTTGTTTCTACTGCTGTATGTTGTTATCGATCTGTGAAGTGCACCATTATAAGATTAGCAACTTAAAACAATACTCATTTGCTTTCTCACATTTCCTGTGGCTCTGTGTGCCTATGCAGCCAATTATCTCCTGAGGTTGCAACTAACCTATGATCTGTAGTCTAATCTCATTCCCATGGAACCCCGCTCCTCACACAGGACAACTTCGTGACATGATGAGAAATCCAAGAGAGAGTAAAAGAAGATCTTCAAGAGAAAGACACTATATCATTAAAATCTAACTGCAGAAATGACATCTTATCTCTTTCGCAAGTTTCTTTGCTTAAACGTGAGACACTAACCCAAGCCCACACTCAGGGATGAGATTATACAAAAGCATGGATACCATGAGTGGAATCACTGGGGGTCATTGGAGGGAATCGCCTATTACACCATCCCACTTAAGAGGAAATAAGAGCCTTCTGACATTCTCTAAGGTATTTTTATTTGATCAGCCTAAAGAAATTGATATGAAACGACCCCATTCCATCCTAGAAATATGACATACTTCATTTGGCCCACTTTTCTTTCATGAATGAAACACACTTTACCTTGGGAGGAATATGAAACCATTAAAAATATATTAATCAGAATTCTTTCATTTGCAAGTAACTGTAACCCAATTCATATAATATAAATAAAAAATTTGATTGCATGCCTGAGAAACATAGAAATGTATTTGGCTTTAGTTATGGCAGAATACAGGAATTCAGCCAATTTTATCAGTCTCTCTCTCCTGCTCTCTCTCTCTCTTTCTCTCTGATTTTTCTTGTTTTGAACTCTCTCCCAAACAGACATTGTTGATGCAGAGAAACCTGACATTTCCAGACTCATGTCATTTTTTACAGCCAGAATTTGTTTTAGAAGGCAAGTTTTTTCCTTGAAATTCCAGCTGACATGTTAGAATTGAGTGTCTATCATCCTGATTGAGGTTACAGTCTCCCAGGAAAGGGCATATATATGTAACATATGTGAAGCACCTGCAGAGCATGTCTATACTTTAGGTTAGGAAGTAGAGTCGGTCTTACTCAAATAACATGTCCTGAATGTGAAGAAGGACTGAATCACTAAAAAAAAAAAAGTTACTAGAAGTTGGAATGGGTGCTGGTCCAGTTACAACTAGCATATGTCTACTATAAATATCTGTCTACAGTAAATATTTATTCAATGCCTATACCGTGCCAGGCATGACATTGACCTTAGGTGCAATGCTACTACCAATTTGTATAATTTTCTTCAATTCATGAATGAAAGGCACAAGAGAGCTGGTGAAATGGTAACAGTGCACCCTTAGTTCAGAGGGGGACAACTCACTTGAAGTGACTATTTTGCTTCATAGAAATTTCTATAACTATGTATGGTTTTAAACAATCACTTATATTAATATAACTGGCTTATAATACAGATAAAATATTTTTGAAGCAATGTCTTAAGGTAAAAATTAGAATCCTACACAATTGGCATCATAAATCCTTTTCCCATCTTTTGCCTCTTTGCCATAGAGTAATGGCAAGAGCACAGTGACTGCCCCACCACTGTCACCAGAGTCACACCTATCTTGACTTGTGTTGTTCTCTCTTTGAGAGCCTGGAGCTTCTTCCACAGGACCCTATTGAGACCAGGATGGGCTGACAATGATCAAACATTATGGTGATTATTTTTACTCAGGAATAAAGTCCTCAGGTAAATCTTATACATTTTTTAAAATTTATTTTTATTTTTTAATGTTTATTTTTGAGAGAGAGAGAGCGAGAGCGAGCGAGCAGGGGAAAGACAGAGAAAGAGGGAGACACAGAATCCAAAGTAGGCTCCAGGCTCTGAGATATTAGCACAGAGCCTGACGCAGGACTTGAACTCATGAACCGTGCGATCATGACCTGAGCAGAAGTCGGATGCTTAACTGACTGAGCCACCCAGGAGCTTCTAAATCTTATACATTTCTAAATCCAGCTTTATCAGGAATATTAATTCGTAGAATAGAGTGAACCTTTATAGAACATGTTTTAGGGCAGTCACATGGCCCACGTTTGGAGTTCTCTTAAACTAACTTTGTTAGGGGCAAAGTTCTAAAGGAACACTAGAAGGAAACTAAAAATTGCCAAAATTGAAGTGTTGTTTTTCTGGTTGTAACCCAAAAACTAAAACTGGGGCAGAACTGAGGGTCAGTGTAGGCCTGCAGTTGTCTGGGGAACAGACATATGTTCATTTTTATTTGCTTAAGATTATGAACTGTTTGATGAGTGCAGCAGTTGTAAAAGATTTCTGGAATGAGACACATTCCTGCTTAGTGTACAAAGACTATCAATTGAACTAGCAATTACAGAGATATGGTACTATTTTTAGTGGTACAGTTTCACAGGAACCACATAATTATTGTATAAAATATCATAAAATATAAACAAAGTTTCTCTCACAATGGAGTTATGAAATTATGCCTCACAGAAGAATAGTGAGAGAATGATTATATATCTTTTCAACCTGTGTGTACACTTACAAAATAAAACAATGAACAGAGATATACATAATTTTAGCTACAGCTTTTTGCTCTGCAGACCTTGGTAGTCACATGCTATATGCGATCCATATGTCAGTTTCTCATCTTTCTTCAAGGGTAACATCTTCTAATAAATTTTGGACAAAGTAAGAGTGTCTTGTCTCCACCTCCCAGCCATGCATTGGCCAGCTGCCTGTGCACCCCCACTGCCTTCCAGGCATGCTGTTCATTTCTACATTATTGTACCTCCATGTCATAACCCTGAACAGTTCATTCTCGAAGGCACCGTCAATTCATGAATGTGTGTGACAAACATTATGTGTGGACAGAGGACAATGGAGGAGGTAATTTTCACAGAATTAGAGCTCAGGAAAACGTTTAAGTAATTGGTAAGTCCCTTTTCATAAATATTCTTTGACATTTCTGCCATGGAATCTTCACACTTATTGTCTCTTACCCTCAGGATCCAGCATCACTCCCAGATTGCTGACCTTTCCTTTTGCCCTTGACCTCTTCCTCACTCTTCCCAAGAATTCTTTCCCCCAACCCCCAGATCCCTGTTACTTAATGTGCTTTGCATATAAAGTTATCATTTTGTTAAGTCCTAGTTCATGGAACTACAGAGCCATTAAAGGATTTCCCTGAAACCTAAATAATTAGTTGCACAGATATATTAACATACACACAGAAATCAGGATTGAGCGATACAGAAAGATGCATATACAGACATAACAAATAATAAGATACAGAGAGATATACAGGCACATACATGATATATATACATTATATATATATAGTAGAGACATAATACACACTCACATACACACACACTCAACATATGAGGAACAAGGTGAGAGTAGAAAAGAGTGTTTTTATTTTAGTTACCACTCTTTTATTTGAATGAACCTTTTAAGTATAATTTATGAAAGAGTTCACTGTAATTTAGAGATAAAAAATGAAATGTCCTAGACACATAAAATATAATGGTTCTAAATAAATGGGGATTAAAAGATCAAAATGATTACTAAATAAACAGGATTCCAGCCAGGGCAGCAATCTATGCAATTCAGGGGAATACTGCTTATAAGTGCCCAACGTGCATTTTCACGATAAGCATGATAGAAGGAATTCTATACCTTAAGCAGCCATTGTCTTGTTCCTACTCTTTATGATGACTTTGTATTGTCATTTTTATTCTGGCGTTTGAAAACCATTATCATTCTGTGAATAAAGAAAGGATCCTTTTCTTTACTAAGGAGCAAGGGAGGTTTGTTAAATATGTGCAGGAATAGGAATAAAGCTATTTGGTTTCTTGCCTTGGTTTTATTTCTTGGCTGTAGGATCATAGAAAATCCATCTAATCTCTTTGTACTCATGTACTTTCCTATTGTATAAAGTGAGACAACTATATGTTATTTGTGATTTCTCACACCTAAAAATTTCTGTAATTCTATGAAAATGCAATTAGTCATACTTCACATTCAGGATCACATACTGATCATAATACTGAAAATTTCATTCACAGAGAAAGTCCATCAGTGAATAGCTAATGTGTGTGAGACAGGATAACCCTTCCCGAGCAAGGAGTAGATAAACCCAGGAAGGCAGTGCCAATTCACCTTTGGCAGCATGCTCTTTGATATCTGTTTGGAGATACACCAAGCCCGCATAGCTCCTTTACCCTGGAAGATACATCCTTGTGCAAGGTCAATGGACTTCAGACTGATTTGGCATCATTTCTATGAAATTCCCTAGTTAGGTTTTAAAACTTGAAACCGTACAAAAACAAACACAGAACTGAGACTTATTTAATGAGAACAATATGGCTAAAAAGCCATAACCTGACTTATTAAACTATTTTATTAGTTATATGCAACTCATTCAGACATCTTTATATGAAAGACACAAACAAATTCAACTGAGGCTGCTGGTGTGTCGCCCCTTGCTAAGGAGTGGAGGAGGAGACTCAGTTCCAGAGCTGAGCTTTCTCTTGAGCTCATTTCTCTCTCTCTCTCTCTCTCTCTCTCTCTCTCTCTCTCGCTAATTTCTTATATGTCACAAGTTGTCCTCATGAATCAACTTGTTTCAAGTCATTGTTATGTTGCCTTATTTCTTTTCCAGTTATTTTATATTGCAGTGGTTTACTTATATAACTAGTTACTATGTTTCATTATTATCATTATTAGACTTAGTTATTGTTAATAATAGTCTAAATGCTTTTTGTAGATTAACTCCTGGAGTCCTTGTAGCCCAAGGAGGAAGGAATGCAACCAGTATCCCCATCATACAGTGGAAATAACGGGGTGCGATAAGCATCAGAATTTGAACCCAATGAGCTGGCTCTGGAGGTTAATTATTTAATTAAACTCTTGCTTTAATAATTTCGACACCATCTTAGTCCAGATATTACTATTATTGCAACACTTTGCTCCCTTTTCTGCACATATGAATATGTTTTACTGTTTCTCTGCTTTTCTCCCTTCTCTTATATTTTTAACTGTTTTATATTCTCTAGGGGACAGACTCCCTGCACTGATCTATTCAAATTCGACAGAGTTCTCCTTGCTTCTTTCTGATTGCTGTCAGTGCTGTCTCTATTTCCTCCCTTCCCATACCACTCATCCAGCTGTAACACAAGACCACTTCCTATGGGCTCTCTGCTGGCATTTATACTCTATCTATGCTCTCAAGGGGGTTGGCTCACAGATTTCTTCCTCCACCCAAAACAACTCACTTCCTGATTTATTTTGATTAGATGTGGCTTAATTGAGTATCTTTCCTTTAGACAAATCCATTCCTTCAATGAAAACATCCTTTGAGGTTTTTGTTGTTCTTGATGTTTTGTTTTATTTTTTAACAATGTTCCCAGGAAGAGCCATACTCTGAAATTCCTTTCCATTTACTTGAAAGAGTCCTTCCTACCTAAAAAAAATATATCTATATGTCAACAATTGTCAGCTCTTTATGAATAGAAAAAGTATTACTTGAAGGCTAACCCACTTAAGGTTTGATTGGCCAGTTTATTGTATGTGTATAACTCAGCTAGAGCCTAAGGAAATGCTGATCCGAATGTCTTCTGGTGAAGCTTATAAAGAGACTGAACAATTTACTTAATCTTATCAATGGATGTTCCTACCACTATCAAACTGAAGGCTATTGTTTTTGCTTATATCATTAATGGCATTAAAAATATTATGTAACCTATTTAATGCAGAACCTGCTTCTTTGGATCTTAATAAAATTGTTTCAAAGCTTTCTGCTACAGTTTTTGAAGAAGCAAATAACTTTCTCAAGATTTCTATGGATTTCTGATGCCCTTTTTGCTTTTCAAGTGCTCTCTTATTTATATTTAGAGATTGACTAAGTGTCTAGATTGTCTTAGCCCATTTTCCAATACTAACACTAAAGAGGAACTCCGCATACTTCGTCTATAAAGCTTTATTAAGGGTTAGAGGGATGGAGTGTGTAGCAAGGCCCACAATTTAAAATCTCACAGCAGGTGGTTAGGGGAAGGAAGGGAGGAATCAATAGACAGCACAAAGGATACCTAAGGCACTGAAACTACTCTGTTTGATACTATAATGGCAGCTACATGTTTTTACACATTTGTCAAAATGCATACACTGCACAAAACCAAGAGTGAACTCTAATGTGAAGTAGTCTTTGGGTGACAACAATGTGTCAATGTAGGTTCTTCAGTTGTAACAAACATTCCAGTCTGGCACGGAATGTTGAAAGCAATAGCTGTTGGGGTGGGAAGTCCCAGCAGGTGCAAACTCTGTACTTTTACTGTGATCTAAAGCTGCTCTAAAAAGTAAAGTCAATTAAAAAAAATATATATATATATATATATTTCACATTGGAAATACTACTGCTCCTAAAGCTTCATAATCATTTCCTTGGTTCGTCTTTTATACTCCTACCATGCTGGCCAGCCATTTGTTTTCTCCCTATTGTCTTGACTCTCTGATACACCTGAACGAACATTTCTACTTACATCCAGTGTCTGGAAGCATTACAATTGCTTTTACCACTATGGCTTCTACAGAGTCTCACCTACTATGTCCAAGTGACTTCTTCAAAAAGTATTTTTCACAAAGACAGTTCTCCTCTTAAAGTAAGAATGCTAGGGGTGCCTGGGTGGTTCAGTCGGTTAAGCATCTGACTTCAGCTGAGGTCATGATCTCACAGTTTGTGGGTTTGAGCCCAGTATCGGGCTCTCTACTGACAGCTCAGAGCCTGGGGCCTGCTTCAGATTCTGCGTCTCCTTCTCTCTCTGACCCTCACCTGCTCGCTCTCTCTCTCTCTCTCTCTCAGAAATAAATAAAACATTAAAAAATTTTTTAAAAAAAGAATTCTAGAGCCAGCTGTTTACGTAATTAAATTCTCAAACTACTCTATATAAATTGTGACCAAAGAGCAGATTGCTTAAAAGCAGCCCTGCACTCTTATAACTGTTCTGAAAATTTTAATGCCTAAAATAATGATGATAAACCTATTTTGATTCTACCTCTTGTCTTCTCATCTTGCAATATGAAGGTACATTTCCCAAGCCCTTTCCTTCTCTCATGATTTTAAAAAAGGTGGATTACTTGAAATCTTGAGACATTCTCAGCCATTTAATTTTTGAGATTGTGTCTGTTAGAGTCAAAGTTAAACATTTCAGATTCTGAACTTGAAGTTGATTACTCCCTTTAGTCTGCTTATGCTTCTTGTAGTTCCAAATAGTCAGTGTTCATCTGGCCATTCTGAGTCAAGAATTCCAACACCATAATTTCTACTCAACAGACATATGAAATCAGGAGAATTAGGCCATCATTTGTTTCCAGTTCACCTCTATTATCTTTATATGAGTGATCCTGGCTTTTGATCCAAAATGATATCCAAACAGTGAATAAATTAGCCTTAATATTGATCTACTGCCTTTTTGTCATTGTACTTTTCTACTTAATAGGGATTTATTTAATCCTGAAAATGTAGGTAAAATGATTCTCAGTTGAATTGGTATATACAAGAATATACACACGCACAGTCTGTTTATTTTGGGCAGTTTCAATTCACTTGTCGGACACAGTGGTCAGGAGTATATGAATTTAAAATGAAGATACTAATATTTCCATTGTCATAATTATCTGTACAGAGTTTGAAAAAAATATTTTCTGAATTCTGTATATGCCCACACTTTGAAGGAAAGAAATTATCATAAGTTTAAAGCAAAGTTTAAACCATTATTCTTTCTGTTGCTACTTGGTAGTTAATTGTACTTAATTATAATTCACTTTTAATCATAGTTATTATGAAAGAGTAGTTAATTATTCCATATTATAGCAGATCTGGATGTAAAAAACATATTCAAAGAGTTGCAGTATTCTATGGAAGTAAATATTTTCTAAAGTTTGGGTAATTATTACCCTCTACTGAAAACTCTGTGAAATGACTCATTTGCAATATATATATTATTACAAGACCAAACTAAAAATCATTAAGCTAAATGTTTTGTCATATATATTTCATATATGGACTCTCATTTTTTCTGTGAAATATATGCATGCATTTACAAAAAATGATGATTGAAATATAGTTAAGCTATCCAATTGTGCAAATTGAATAAAAATGAGAAAAGAACGTGATAAATCACAACTTTTTAAGAAGTTTAATTAAAATGGAAAAAGAGATATTGCTGAAATTCTTTTATTAGAACTGAGATCATACATGAAAAAGGTTAAAATATATTTTGAAAGTCTCTGTCTTGTGTTTATCTTATGTCACTGTTTCAGTTATTAATAAGTGTTGCAGAACAAACCACCCAAAACTTAGTGACTTAAGACAACAATTACCATTTTTTATTTTTCATCTTTCTGCAACTTGGGAGCCTCTCTGCTCTCTGGGGCCTTGTCTGGAGTAGTTTGACTAGGGCTTGAGGATCAGAGATGGGTTTGCTCACATGTCTGGCACCTCAGATTAAGTAGAAGAGCTGTGGGGCTGGCTGGGACTTTCCCTGCACTCAGTCTTTCATCACTCAGAAGTCTTGCCCATGCTTCCTTACAGGGAAGCTGGATGCCAAGAGAGCAAAAACTAAAGCAACTAACTTTCTTAGGGTCCTGATCTTCAACTGGTATAGTGTCACTTCTGCCACAGTCAGTTTTTCAAAGCAAGTCAGAAAGTAGACTAGGATTCAAGGAGAGGGATATGGGTTCCACTCACTGGTGGAGGGTAGGATATGCATGTAGGTGAATGTGATGAATAGTTGGCAGCCATCTTTACAGCCATCTTCACAGTCACTATCAAGCTAGCACTTAAGGAAAGAGAACCGGTAGCTAACAGGAATTTCAGTGGGTGACATTTCAGATGTCAAATGAAAAACCAACATTTTTCGACAAGGTTGCTGCTAATGAAGAATTTTGGGTCTTGAAAATAAAATTTTAAAATGATAGTGAACATGCTGAGATATTGGCAAACTGAGATGCCAGCTAGAAACTATTAGTTAGCACTAGTTAATCCAATACCATGGATTAAAGCCAGTGCATTTGTGTTAGTAATCTGTTCTAGGCACTCAGTATTCTCATCAGAAGGACATACAAATATTGTAAGCAGTGAACGATGTGCTAATAGCCAAAATTATATGTCAATTATCACACTTTCAATTACCTACCACATTTGGCAATTAACATTTTGTTAATCATCCACTCTCCGATTTGATGTGACTTTCTAAAGTAAGTAGTGTATCCTCTACCTCTGAAAAATTAGTGTTTACCATTGGTGAATATATAATCAGTTCCTAAACTTTATGTTTGATTTACAACTATCTTGTGGTAATGAATTCACCTCAAGCAGGATTTGTTTGTCTCTCTCATATGTGAGAGCAGACATTTGAAGCAGTTTTGTGGTTTGGATATCCTCACTGTACAAATAGAATGCCAAAAATGGATTCACAGACATTAAGAAAGGATTTTTAATGACATTCATTTTGACAATCAGAGTGCTTTTCATAGAAGTATTCTTGTAGCAGTGTAAGGAAAGCAGAATGTTATTTTGATCAATATGAAATCATATAAGCTGAGATTTTGGATAATGTTCCAAATGCAGTCCTTCGTGTGCATGTTGGCTAATGGAGTGTGGTATAGTGGAAAGTACCTGGATTTAGAAAGATCTGAGTTCAAATCTTAGCTCTTCCAATTATTAGTGCATATGTCATCTAGTTATTGCCATGCTACCTAACAAACCACCCCAAACTCTATAATGACAAGCATTTGAATTTCCAGCTAATGGGTCTATAGGTCGAAGCAGTTTGGCTCTATAGACAATGCTTGGGTGGACAGCTTTGCTTCAAGCAGTGGGCTTGATTTTGCACTACAGGTCAGGTTTATGTACATGTTCCATGGATCAGTGGCCATCCAGGGCATATTCTTATCATAGTAAATAACAGAAAGGCAAAAGGCAAGCTAAACTCCACAACACTTTTAGACTCTCGGTTTATGTAATAGTCAATTATTTGGCAATATGCATTGCCGAAGTTATGTGGCCACATCAAAATGAGGTATAGAATGTATTGCTTCCCAAGAAAGGATCAGGGATGTGAATGAATATTTGCTGAGTATTAAGGCTATCAAAGTAGCTTTAATCTACTATCTATTATCAAAGTAGCTCCTCATATTTGAGCACTTTCCTTATTGTTTCTGAGTCCTAGTGTTATCTATAAAATTGGAATAATACTATAACATGTTCAGGGATATGTAAGGATTAGCATGTTCCTGGCACAAAGTAGATCAGATGAAAATAAGTTGGTAGTGTTATTCAGTTCAGCAAGGATCTGGGTGATGTAACAAAGTAGACTGAAATTGACAGAAGTGAAATCTTGGCTATTTTGAAATTGCTGTCACCAACTAGTAAATTGCATTTATTTCTCTCAGAGTTGAGCTCAGGCTATTAGTGAAAGTTCACATAAAAATATTAAGTTCCATTTAATATAGCCACAAAGCCATATTCCCGAGATGTATGGCATTGACTCTGTAATACATCAGATAAATTAACCAACAAATCTGCATTAAGTGCTCTGCAAAATTGTGAGATTGCCATTGTAGCAAAGAACTGACAACAGATATAACATAAGGGATTTCCCTTCTAGCAGCTTCCAATCTTGATATGGAAAATAAAACAAGAGAGTTTAAAACACAAATTAATGATGCACATAATTAGATTGTTAGAATGAAGGAGGGCAAAAATCTAGTAGCTGGATAATAATCATAAAAAAAACCTCTTTAGACAAGAAGGAAAATTGTTGTCGCTTAATTGAAAGATTGGACTTGAGCAACAAAAATGGTTGGAAAGTACTAGCTGGAAGAATCTGCCACCACTATTAGTATCACCACTAGCTTCCTTTATAGAGTATCTGCTATGCCTCAAACTCCACGCAGGCACTGCACCTTCATTAATTCATTATCCAGCAAAACTGGTGGTTGCCCTCAGGGAAGGAGAGACTCAAAATTTATTAATCTTTAGAAATGCATCATGAGACGTAAGACTAGTGTTAAATTTACAGACCCATTCAGCTCTATCTCCTAGGCATTGATCATGTAACACTCCCTCATGGTGTGACTTACTTGGCTAAAGGAGAGTATAGTAGCATAGCAGGAAGAACTGATCATTAAAAGGCAGGCTTCGTTCACGTTATAAAAAACTTTGAATATCGGGCTAAAGAATTTGAATACTTTGTGTCAATAAGGCGCCATTGATGGATTTTGAGCAGGAGGGTGATGAAAACAAAGAAGTGCTATTAACACACCAGTACGACACAGACACATGAAACCATTAGAGATGTAGAAATAAGATAAAAACCGATGCAGTAGTCAAGCGCTGTGAACAAAGGGTATGCAATAGGACATGAGAGAAGCGAAAGGGAAGAGGGACATCATAAAGGCTGCATGAGTAGATTCTCAGGAAAAGGGGTTCTACTGTTTTGAATTATTTGTTCAGTCATGTTAGTTTTTACATAACGTACAAGGGAAAATATTTCTTGTGATGATTATATAATGTATAGCCGTTAACATTTTCTGCGTCCGTGTGTGCAAAGATGCCTGTAAAGCAGGGCCAATAAATTCGTTACCTTTCTCCTGTTAAGACATTCCACTGGCTCACATACATTATTGTTGAAAGACAGAAGCAGATGTTAATGGAAGTGATGTTTAATGATCTGTGACCCTATATACAAAGAATACAGGCATCATAGTCATCTGCTAACCACATCCATGAAACCTGCCAGTGCAATAGAATTCATGACCTTCAGATCTCAAGCACCAGCCTCTTCCCAGTGAGTTGAAAGAACTCAGCTGGAAGAAGAATAAAAAGGAGAGTAAACATTTGAACAAGTGTGACATTCCCTTGTATCGGGGGTAAGTGATATATACACAGTCTTCCCTTTACCTCCCATTTCCCCTACAATTAGGGTGAAGCTTGTTCTCAAGGTGCACAGCAGCTGGGGTTCACAGGAGGGCATTACCACAGTTGGATGCCAATCTTTAATGATGCAACACTGCCTATGTACACAGACATCAAGGTCATCAGCAAATATGTGAAAAATATCACGACAAGTTTCTATTAAAAGCATCAGTAAGGATGCAATGACCAAAGGAAAAGATTTACTTTCTAATCAAAGAGAATCTATAGACAATTGAACACATGCGGTATTGTACATGAGAGAAAGGGCAATATCCACATCATTTGGAGGGGAAATCACCAAAATAAGTTTTGTAGGTTTTGTTAATTATCATTACTGAAATGAAAGTTTCACTTTGACACTGAGAGTCACCAAGAGAGAAACAGTTCCAAATTCTTAGGCATCCTACCATGTTATGATTAATTTTACAGTCCATGCATGGATGTTTAGTTAGAGAAGAGAACTGTAGATATCTTGTACAATCCATCAAAATAGTAGGAATAAACTGTCACTCCCAACCTGAGCCGTGAACATGTTTATTTATGAGCCACTCTGCTGAAATTGAAAAAAAGAAAATCAAGACAGCAATGCAAAGAGAAGCTTCTGAAATGTTCAGCTGTTAAGCAACAGCTAGTGGAAAGCAGGCAACAAAGAAAGCCTGACTTATTTTTAGTTTTCAAAAAGGCTGGGGACATTGGTTCACGTGGTTTAGGTTTCTTACTCGACCCACCTAAAACCCTTAAAATCTAATGTGATTGTCTTCAGAGTTTGGCTTGTTATTTTTAAAAAAGAAACGAAATCTCTTCTCCAAATCTTTCATGTTAAACCTCATTAAGAAAAACAGAAAATAAGTATGCCAACATGGTAAGTGGTCATCTTTGTGAAACAGTATTGTATGTGATTTTATATCTTTCTATAAATGTGTACTTTTCCCCACCACTTTTACATATAAAGCCAGAATCTTCTTTCTCTTACCTGTATTTTTATCCTCATTTCTTGGGCCAACAGCTAGTGCAAAGTAGGGCCTCAGTAAATATCTGTTAAGGGAAGGAATCACTGGACTAATTAAAGTAATATCAGGGTATGATCTCACAAGGGACTTACTCTTAAATTCCCATGGGGTATAATTATAGATCTAAATAAAAGTACACAGGCACTCCTAAGTGGCTCTGTCAGATGAGCACCTGATGTTTTATTTTGGCTCAGGTCATGATCTCAGGATCATGAGATGGAGCCCCACATTGGGCTCTGCACTGAGCATGGGCTCTGCTTGGGGTTCTCTCTCTCCTTCTGCCCCTCTCCCATGCTCTCTCACTCTCTAAAGTTAACTAACTAACTAACTAACTAACTAAATAAATAAATAAATGTGCACAGATTTATTTAAACTTTGAAAAATTTAGCTAAAGAAAAATCTACTTATTATTAATACACAGAAGAAATTTCTACAAACAACAAGGCCAATCTGACTAGAAATGAGTAGAAGATAAGTTAATTGGTGGCTCCAATGTGTTATGCAAAAATAAGAGCATGAAAACTTAAAAAAATATTTTATCTTAATATGTAATATTGGGTCAAAAAGGAGATTTGATTACTACAGTGCTATGTATTCAAACTTATGGGATGTTGCCAAAGAGTGTTTTTGATGGAGAGAACAATTTACTAGTTAAAATTTTTGATCTAAGATGCTGAAGAAAGGACAAGAAGATAATACCCAAAGACATAACTTAAGGAGTTAAGAAATGAGAGAGAGAGAGAGTAGCTGATGACTCGAGGTCTGACTGATACTTTGTAAAAAGATGACAACTAGAAACAATAACAACAACAACAAACAACAACAAACAAACCTTGGAAACAGTTTCAGGGGAAATATAGAAAATTACTTGAGAAGAGAAATTAAAAAGAACAGTAGTCATAGAAGTTACTTAGAAATTATGAGATAAATATTCCACACACAATGGAAATAAATTTGAAAACAACTACTTGTTTTAAATAAGTATTAAAACGGTAGAAAACCAAGGAGCTAGCCAGTAACCAGAAGTACAAATAAAGAGGCATCAAAGAAGCTCTGAACCAGATGCAGCAGGCTCTTATGATTTTTCTGGCTAATGTTGCAATACCTTCAGCAAGTAAATAATCTTCATTTCACTGAAATTTCCCAGAACATATCCCTAAGATTTCTTCCAATAATTTTATAATACCAGCATTACCAAATATTAAAAAAGTTCATAAAAAACTGAAATTTTCCTGGGACTTCTTGTGTCTTGCCTTCTCCTTGAACCATTCTTGCTTAAGATGTGAAACCCTCCCATTACCAAGGTATCCGTGACAACTTTTCCCGGTCCTTCCCTGAATACTCCCCTGAAGATTGCGCTGCCCCAGGCACTCGCTATCCAATTCAACCAATTTTATTCTATTTGTTGAATCACAATGTGAATTTATTTTACCTTTTTCCCCCTCTTTTTCTTTTTTTTTTTTTTTAACACACTTATTGTTTATCTCTGGCCACTGGAGGGTAAACTCCATGAAGACACAGTTGAAACCTAAGTGTTTTGAGCACTGCTAACCAGATATTACACACTCAATAGATATTTGTAAATGTTATTTCTCACTTAGGATTAGACATGTAAGCAGCTGATAGATTTCAGTTAGATACTATGAAGCAATTATATTTTAAGTATCATAATTAAACATATTTTTATATCACCTACCATGAAGTAGAGCAGTGCACTAAAAGGATAATAGATGATGAACTGATTATAATTTATCCTACAAAAGCAGGGATGGTTGGTTCAACATTAGCAAATCTATAATGTAATTGCTTACATACATGTAAGCATTTTCTAAAACTCAGCAAATATTCCTAACTGAAGCATTTAGTAAAATAGCATATTATGATGCAGAAAACTAAGGAAAAGTGAGGTTTTGTGTGTACTTCGGTATAGTCCCTTGGAACATACTAATAGATTATGGATATTGGTATGGTCTTGGCGACCACTACTCCTGAGCAGGAAGCCTGAATTCTAATTTGGCTCAGGTATCCCTCCAATTTGATGGCCCTGAAAGAGCTCTGCACTCTGTAAATATTAACAAATAGAATCAATGGGAAAAGTTATTATTACTTTCTCTAGAAATCCCTACTTAGGCTTTAGGGAAGTTGGGCTAGAACATGTGGCTTGGCTTATAGGAGTGTGAAGTCCTCAAACTCTGAAAAAGTACAAGGTCCAGAAGACTCAGGCAAGGCTAAGAATCTTTCTATGCAAATGGAAGAAAAACAAACAAACAAACAAGCAAATTATCCGGACCTTCTGAGAGAGAGGACTTAAGTTTTAAGTTTCCAAATTAAAAAATAAATTATTAATGGGAACATAATTGGTAACAATATTGAAATATTTTTAACAACCTGGTATAATTTGAAAACTAGAACAAAAATAGAAATATAGCTTGCTAAAACAGAATTGAATCCAGAAACAGAACCAAATTTTAAAATAATATTTCAAATCTGTTGGGGAAATATGGCATTAGGATAAATGACTAGTCATTTGTGAAAAATGTTAAATTCTTACGTTATTCCTTATACCTGAAATACTTCCATATTCATTTCTAAATAAAATATGAAAATGGAATTATTAAATGTTCTAGAAGAAAATGAAAATGGAAATAAAACAAATCTTATGCATGTCAAACCCTTTCTAATACTGATCTAAAACCAGAAAAAAGGCCCCACAAAATTAATTTTAAAAATATAAACACTACTTGCGGTAAAAATATGACAGCAAGTTTAACAGACAAATGACAAACTGAGAGAAAATGTTCAAGATTTGACAGTCAGCTATAAGCTGCTTCTACACATCATTAAGAAAAAGTTACTGTCTAATAGAAAAAGAAAAATAGTGTGAACATACAATTTTAAAATAAACATATCATTCATAATCGTTATTAGAGATCAAATAGGTACAAATTGTAATAAAGCTGAGATATCATTTTTGCCAATCAGAAGAAACTTTTCCTTTTTCCAACCATAATAACAATGACATAATGATAATAATAATGGTGATGGAGAAAATGAGGCCTTGTAATAGACTGTTTGTAGAGTATTTGACATAAATTCATAAACTGTCATTTGAAACTACCTGTTTATCACTATTATGAAATAAGCATACATTGAAATAATACATATGGAATTCTGTATTAATTAAATAATCTGGTAAGTGCATAGAATAGATATGTGTGTAAGGATATACATAGCATTGTTTATTATGTTTTTTTTAATTTTTTAAATTTTATTTATTTTTATTTTTATTTTTTTTAACAAATAGTCTATTGTCAAATTATTTCCACATAACACCCAGTGCTCATCCCCACAAATCTCCTCCTCCATCCCCCTCCCTCCTTCCCCCCACATCCATCAGTCCTCAGTTTTTGTCAGCATTCAAGAGTCTCTCATGGTTTGCCTCTCTCCCTTTCCCCCACCATTTCCACCCTTCTTCTCCCCCTTGGTCCTCTGTTAAGTTCCTCCTAATCCTCCTATACGTGCACACATATGATATTTGTCTTTCTCTGCCTGACTTATTTCGCTCAGCATAACACCCTCAAGGTCCATCCATGTTGCTACACATGGCCAGATTTCATTGTTTCTCATTGCCATGTAGTATTCCATGGTATAGATAAACCACATCTTCTTGATCCATTCATCTATTGATGGACACTTAGGCTCTTTCCATGTTTTAGCTATTGTGGAGAGTGCTGCTATGAACATTGGGGTCCATGTGCTCCTATGCCTCAGCATTTCTGTATCCCTTGGGCAAATTCCGAGCAGTGCTATTGCTGGGTCATAGGGGAGTTCTATTGCTAGTTTCCTGAGGAACCTCCACACTGTTTTCCAGAGGGGCTGTACCAGTTTACATTCCCACCAACAGTGTAGGAGGGTGCCCGTTTCTCCACATCCTCGCCAGCATCTAGAGTTCTCTGATTGGCTCATTTTAGCCACTCTGACTGGCGTGAAGTGGTATCTCAGTGTGGTTTTGATTTGTATTTCCCTGATGAGGAGCGATGCTGAGCATCGTTTCATGCGTCTGTTGGCCATCTGGATGTCCTCTTTGGAGAAGTGTCTGTTCATATCTTCTGCCCATTTCTTCACTGGGTTGTTTATTTTTCGGGTGTGGAGGTTGGTGAGTTCCTTGTAGATTCTGGATATCAACCCTTTATCTGATATGTCATTTGCAACTATCTTTTCCCATTCCGTTGGTTGCCTATTAATTTTCTGGGTTGTTTCCTTGGCGGTGCAGAAGCTTTTAATCTTGAGGAGGTCCCAACAGTTTATTTTTGCTCTTGATTCCCTTGCTTTTGGGGATGTGTCAAGTAAGAAGTTGCTGCGGTGGAGGTCAAGGAGGTTGTTTCCTGCTTTCTCCTCTAGGGTGTTGATGGTTTCCTGTCTCACGTTCAGGTCCTTTATCCATTATGAGTTTATTTTTGTGCATGGTGTGAGAAAATGATCTAGTTTCCTTCTTCTGCATGTTGCTGTCCAGTTCTCCCAATACCATCTGTTAAAAAGGCTGTCTTTTTTCCATTGGATATTCGATCCTGCTTTGTCAAGATGAGTTGGCTGTATATTTCTGGGTCCACTTCTGAGTCCTCAGTTCTGTTCCATTGGTCTATGTGTCTGTTTTTGTGCCAATACCATACTGTCTTGATGATGACAGCTTTGTAGTAGAGGCTAAAGTCTGGGATGGTGATCCCTCCCGTTTTGGTTTTATTTTTCGGGATTACTTTGGCTATTCGGGGTCTTTTGTGGTTCCATATAAATTTTTGGATAGCTTGTTCTAGTTTTGAGAAGTATGCTGGTGCAATTTTGATTGGAATTGCATTGAATGTGTAGAGTGCCTTAGGTAGTAATGACATCTTAACTATATTTATTCTTCCTATCCATGAGCATGGAATGTTTTTCCATTTCTTTGTGTCTTCTTCAATTTCCTTCATAAGTTTTCTATAGTTTTCATCATACAGATCTCTTGTATCCTTGGTTAGGTTTATTCCGAGGTATTTTATGGTTTTTTGTGCAATTGTGAATGGGATCAGTTTCTTGATTTCTCTTTCTGTTGCTTCATTGTTCGTGTATAAAAATGCAACCGATTTCTGTACGTTGATTTTGTACCATGCAACTTGGCTGAATTCTTGGATCAGTTCTAGTAGGCTTCTGGTGGAGTCTGTCGGGTTTTCTATGTAGAGTATCATGTCATCTGCGAAGAGTGAAAGTTTGACTTCCTCTTTGCCAATTCTGATGCCTTTGATGTCCTTTTGGTGTCTGATGGCTGATGCTAGGACTTCCAGCACTATGTTAAACAGCAGTGGTGAGAGTGGGCATCCCTGTCGTGTTCCTGATCTCAGGGGGAAAGCTCTGAGTTTTTCCCCGTTGAGGATGATGTTCGCTGAAGGCTTCTCATAGATGGCTTTGATGATGTTTAAGTAGGTTCCTTCTATCCCAACTTTCTCGAGAGTCTTTACTAAGAAGGGATGCTGTATTTTGTCAAATGCTTTTTCTGCATCTATTGACAGGATCATATGGTTTTTTATCTTTTCTTTTATTGATATGATGGATCACATTGATTGATTTGTGAATATTGAACCAGCCCTGTAACCCAGGAATGAATCCCACTTGACCTTGGTGGATGATTCTTTTTATATGCTGCTGGATTCGATTTGCAAGGATCTTGTTGAGAATTTTTGCATCCGTATTCATCAAGGATATTGGCCTATAGTTCTCTTTTTTTTGCTGGATCTCTGTCTGGCTTGGGAATCAGAGTGATGCTGGCTTCATAAAATGCGTCTGGGAGTTTTCCTTTGCTTTCTATTTTTTGGAAGAGCTTGAGAAGAATTGGGATTAATTCTGTTTTAAATGTCTCATAGAATTCCGCAGGGAAGCCATCAGGTCCAGGGCTCTTATTTGTTGGGAGATTTTTGATCACTTATTCAATTTCTTCACTCATTATGGGTCTGTTCAAGTTTTCTATTTCTTCCCGTGTGAATTTTGGTAGTGAGTGTGTGTTTAGGAATTGGTCCATTTCTTCTAAATTGTCCAATTAGTTTGCATATAATTTTTCATAGTATTCCCTGATAATTGCTTGTGTTTTTGAGGGGTTGGTTGTAATCAGTCCATTTTCATTCATAATTTTGTCTATTTGGGTGCTCTCTCTATTCTTTTGGATAAGTCTGGCTAGAGGTTTGTCAATTTTGTTTACTTTCTCAAAAAACCAACTCTTGGTTTCATGGATCTGTTCAATTGTATCTTTGGTCTCTATGTTGTTTATTTTTGCTCTAATTTTAACTATTTCTCTTCTTCTACTGGGTTTAGGGCGTTCTTGTTGCTCTGCCTCTAGTTCCTTTAGGTGAGCTGTTAGATTTTGGACTTGTGCTTTTTCTAATCTCTTGAAATAGGCGTGGAGAGCAATGTACTTTCCTCTTAGGACTACCTTTGCCACATCCCATAGATTTTGAATTGTTGTGTTTTCATTTTCATTTGTTTCCATATATTTTTTAATTTCATCTCTAATTACCTGATTGGCCCATTCATTCTTTAGAAGGGTGTTCTTTAACCTCCATGTTTTTGGAGGTTTTCCAGACTTCTTCCTGTAATTGCTTTCAAGTTTCAAAGCATTGTGATCTGACAGTGTGCATGGTATGATCTCTATTCTTTTATATTTATTGAGGGCTGCTTTATGTCCCAGTATGTGATCTATCTTGGAGAATGTGCCATGTGCACTTGAGAAGAAAGTAAATTCCCTGACCTCAGGATGTAAAGTTCTAAATATATCCGTCAGATCCATCTGGTCCAATGTGTCTTTCAAGTCCATTATTTCTTAGTGATTTTCTGTCTGGTTGACCTATCCATTGTTGTAAGTGGAGTATTAAAGACCCTGCTATTAGCACATTCTTATGTATAAGCTCGTTTCTTTTTGTGATTAATTGTTTTAGATATTTAGGTGCTCCCATATTCGGTGCGTAGACATTTATGATTGTTAGTTCTTCCTGATGGGTGGACCCTGTAATTATTATGTAGTGCCCTTCTTCATCTCTTCTGATTGTCTTTAATTTAAAGTCCAGTTTGTCTGATATAAGTATCGCTACTCTGGCTTTCTTTGGATTTCCTGTAGCATGATATATATTTCTCCATCCCCTTACTTTTAATCTGAAGGTATCTTCCCGTCTAAAATGAGTTTCTTGTAGACAGCATATAGATGGATTTTGTTTTTTTATCCATTCTGCTATGCTATGTCTTTTGATTGGAGCATTCATCCCATTTACATTCAGTGTTATTATTGAAATATGTGGGTTTAGAGTCTTTGTATCTTTTGTAAGGTTCATGTTTGTGGTGGTGTCTCTGGAGTCTTTCTTCCTTGCAACCTTTCCTTCAGAGCATCCCCCTCAGGATATCTTGTAGGGCTGGCTTCATGGTGACAAATTCTTTCAATTTCTGTTTGTTTGGAAAGGTTTTTATCTCTCCTTCTATTTTGAATGACAGGCTTGCTGGATAGAGGATTCTTGGCTGCATATTTTTACTGTTCATCACATTGAAGATCTCTTGCCATTCCTTTCTGGCCTGCCAAGTTTCAGTAGATAGGTCTGTCACCACTCTGATAGGTTTCCCTTTGTATGTGAGGGCCCTTTTCTCCCTAGCTGCTTTCAAAATTCTCTCTTTGTCCTTGTATTTTGCCATTTTTATGATGATATGTCATGCAGAAGATCGATTCAGGTTACGTCTGAGGGGAGTCCTCTGAGCCTCTTGTATTTCCACATTGACTTCCTTCCCCAGGTCGGGGAAGTTCTCTGCTATAATTTGTTCCAGGACTCCTTCAGCACCTTTCCCTCTCTCTTCCTCTTCTGGGATTCCTATGATACGGATATTGTTGCGTTTGACCGTATCGCTGAGCTCTCGAATTCTTCTTTCCTGTTCCTGGATCAGTTTGTCTCTTTTTTTGTCAGCTTCTTGTTTTTCTATAATGGTGTCTTCTAAATCACTTTTTCTCCTTTCTGCCTCTTCAATCCGTGCATTGGAGGCCTCTAATTTATTATGGATCTCATTTATCGCATTTTTTAATTCTTCATGCCTATTTTTATTTTCCATTCTGTCTGCAGCCATAGTTTCTTTGATGTCCCCTATGTTTGTTTTCAAGCCCTGCTATTAATTTTACCATTATTATTCTAAAATCTTGTTCACTTATGCTGCTGATATCTGTTTTGAGCAGTTCATTAGCTGTCATTTCTTCTTGGAGTTTCTTTGGAGAAGAGCTCTTTCGTTTCATCATTTTAGTTAGCTTTCCAGCTCTTATTGGTTTTAAAGACCTGTTACGCTCTCTGTTTCTATGAGTGCTGCTATATCCAAGAAGACTCTTTGACTTTCCAGGGCCTATCCTTTCAGAGATTGTGTTTTGAATGTTATCCCTCGGTCTCTCTTGTTGGGACCTTAGTTATTTTATTTTCCTATTCGTAGTGATATTTGGGACTCTTCACCTTGTGTACTCTAACTTGTTTCTTGAGGCAGCCCTGGAAAAGAAAACAGACAGACAAACACACAGGGAGCAGGAGCACACAAACGCACAGGCTAATTCAACTAACATGCAAAGTGAGAGGGATAACGAAAAAGTTAAGAGAGAAGACGGAGGAGGGAGGGCGAATAATAGGGAGCATAATATACATAAAAGGGTCAAAAAGGGGAAAAGAAAAGGAAAAAAGAAGAAAACCGATGGACAAAGAACGGTTTAAAGCATATACCTGGATTTCCCAGCTACAGTTAAATAGCCGTGTGTATGCAGTGCTGGTTGAAGAGCATAGAGAAAAAGAGAGAAGGCAGGGCGAGACGAGGCAGATTTGGAAATAGAATGAACAGGCAGAAGGGATAAGAAGCTTTTTTCAAAGAGATAAAGGGTAGAATATGGTTGGATAAGTGAGAGAAGGTTGCTGCAATTATCCAGAGAAACTATATAGTCTAATTACTCCTGAGAGAAATAGCTGAAAATGTAGGTAGGTGTAGAATTTACATTTACAGAATGGACTTGTTGTGATTGTTTAAGCAAGCTGGCGACCAGAGTTAATCAGGTCAGTGTTTTGGGGAAAAAAGCGAGAAAAGAGAAAGAAGAAGAAAAAAAGATAGAAGAAAGGGAAAAAAAAGAAAGAAGAAAAAAAGGAAAAAAAAGAAAAACAAGGAAAAAAGAAAGAGGAAAAAAAAGGGAGGAGGGCACCTCTCAGGCAGGGATGGGCGTGGCGTGATCTGATGCCTCAGGCGGGGGTTCTGCCTTGGCGGTTGTGGGGAGGAGAGTGAGGGTGCTCCAGTCCCTTCTTGATCCCCGCGCTGCAGTTTGCTTTTTTTTGGCGTGTCAACTCCCCGTTCCGGGGACGCAGCCGAAGTTGGTTGCACTCTTCAACTCAGACCAGTCCTAATCTCCAAATCCCAGTCCTCGCATCCCGCTGAAATTGCCTTAGACACAGCTTCCCAGGCAACCCTCTCTGGCTATTCTGGCTCCCTGCTGAGCTCTGGGGGCGGTGTCAGAATCACTGCTTCCTTCTCTGGGTCAGGCTGGCACGCATGCACGGGGGCTTGCCTGCCGGTTCCACATAGCGCAAGCCCTGTGGAGTGGGGAAAACCGGGTCCCTCTATGGCTCGTCACCCGAAACACAAACTCACAGGCAAATTTCCCAGTTTTTAGCTCTTTGCCTTCCCTCTCGAGTTCCAGCCAGCCAGGAGCGCGGACGCCCGGTGTCTGCGCGGCTCTTTCAGGGGTCCCGGCCGCCCTGGAGCTACAATGGCGGGAGGCATGATGCCACTCTGAAATCGAACCTCCAGAAGCGGCACAAAGAAGCAGTTTGTGTGCTCAGCCCCCCCAGGACCAGTTGTCGCGAGGGGACCTGGTGTGCAGGTATTTGGCAAGTACGGTCTTTCTATGCACCGAGTGGAGGTTTTTCCCCCCACGAGCGGAGGTTTTTCTGTCTCGGACTCTCTCCTTTTCTCCTCTCACTCCCCCTAGAGGGTAGAGGGGGATCGCCTCCCACCCTGGAGTCTCCGATCCCGGCCCGATTTTACCTTCCCCGGTTCGCACTCACGTTAGGCTTTCTCAGTGGATTCTGCGTCCTTTTTCTCCCAGTCTCTCAGGTTTTGTAAGGTTTCCAATGGCTTCAGATATTTTCTGTGTGATGTATGGGCGCGAGTGCAAGTACGGAGCTCTTTACTTCTCCACCATCTTGCCCCGTCTCTCCATAGCACTGTTTTTTAATAGAATTGGACACAGATGTTGGACATAATTGCAAGGGAATTCTATGCAGTCATGATACGCAGAGTAATGAATGTGTATAGTTTTTCTGGTGCCTCTATATACACAAAAAGTGGAAACTACACATGAAATATTAACATTTGCATATTAAAGCATTAAATTGATCTCCATTTTCCACTTCTTATATACAGAATTTTTAACAATTTTTATAACTGCTTATAATTTATAATGACAATCTTTATATATAGAAAGATATATAAAATGTATGTAATCAGAAAAAAATGTGTAGTAATACAATGGGTAAGAAAAGAAGACTTGTCTTCAAGATATTAAATCATAGTACAAATTTTCAATTATTTATGTAATTAATACCGGTATAAGAATCAATAGACAGGTCAAGTAGAATTGAGATTGTTGATATTTAAATATAGATAGCTGATGTTTATGTATATGATAGTTATGTCACAGGACATATGGAAAGGATGGATTATTCACCAAATGGTATAGAGGAATGTGTGAACTTTGATCCTTTTTTAAAAATCATACAGTATATACCACATTTTGGAAAAACAAATTAATTCTGAAAATAAAGTAATAGGAAATTGAGTGACTTTTGATCTCTTTGGAAAATTAAGAATTCTTTACTTAATGATGAATCATGGGAATCTATTCTGAAACCAAGAGCACACTGTATACACTGTATGTTAGTTAACTTGACAATAAATTATATTAAAAATATTTTTATTAATATGAAAGCAATGGAAATTATCATAGACAAAAATAATAGTTTATCTAAGTACATCAAATATTAAAGCAATGAGTGCAGGAAAAACATACCTTTAGACATAAATTTCTTGATTTATTTTCACAGTCAAATGTGAAGGCAGAACAAAGCATCTCATTCATGAGAAAACTCACTTCCCAGGTGTCTTATGTAGGAAGATACCCACGGAGGATAGACTTAGAAAAAAAAATATGCATAAGTACAACAGACAAAGCAGTAAAGAGATCCAAGATCAAGTTGATCTAACTCTTTAGCTCTACAGTAGGCCAAAAGGTAAAGCTTGAGAGAAAGATGCTCCACAGAAGAAGCACTATGATGGAGACTTTAGAAGAAATAAGATATGAAAACAGCACAAAACACCATGAAGAAAAAAAGAGTAATCAGAAACTTCTGGAAAAACAAACAACTGTAATTGAAAGCCACAGATCAATTGTAAAGAAACCAGTCCAAGACAAAGCAAGAAGACTTTAGTGTTCAGGAAGAAAAATAGAATAAAATGGCATAGGAAAAAGAAAAATAGAATTACATTTCAAACATGAGTATTATGAGAATTACCAAATAAAAAGCATGGATTCATTTTTTCCCAAAAAAATGAAAGAAAAGCAATTAGCAACTCCAAGAGAAAACTACAATTCAGAAAAAGCCCGATACAAATATGAAAGAGAAGAAAAATAGTATGATTTTAGACACCTACTAGGCTTTAACAAAGAAGAATACTTTGAGTGGCACCGGAGGTGCAACACTGAAAGTGTACAAAGCGAGGTATAATTATAAAAAACTGCATGATTTTCTAGTGAATTTTATTTACCTAGTCATGATTGCATCAATGTTTGTTTCATTTTTAGAACCAACCTATAGATAAAGCAAGAAACATTTAACGACGTGCAAAATACACAAGAAAGTAGAGAAAGAGAATGACATGCAATGACAGAGTCCTTGGTAAGTTCATTTACACGTTAAAGTGGAAGCAAGAAGTATTTATTGCCCACAGGTTTAAGGAAATGACTTAAAGATCTAATAAAAAGCAGTAGAAGAATTAAAGATGGGCTTACAAAACTAATTGGATGTAGAGATAGAAGCAGGGGAAGATATGAATTAGTAACCTCCTCATTTATCAAGGACTCAATTGATGAGATTTTTTCTTATGAGTGAATTATTTGGACTTCTATCTGGGAATGCCTGAAGAAATAAAAATAGGAATGCAAAATGGAGTTAACTCAGGAAAGTGCCCTTGAGATAGGAGGAATGAAAATGAAACTGTTGCTACTCAGGTTAAAAAATGTAAATTTCTGTATTATGATAGTTTTATAAATAAAATAAAATGCAAAAAGCATACTGGAAATATTTGAAACACAAAAAGGATATTTTCTGGGTTAAAAATACAAATATCTTTGAAATAAAAATAAATAAATATATCAATTTTCAAAAGAAATGAGCCCAAACTGGTAATTTAAAAAAGCAAAAACTGGGGCACCTGGGTGGCTTAGTCGGTTAAGCGGCCAACTTTCGCTTAGGTCATGATCTCGCGGTTCATGGGTTCGGGCCCCGCGTCGGGCTCTGTGCTGACTGCCAGCTCAGAGCCTGGAGCCTGTTTCAGTCTGTGACTCCCTCTCTCTCTGACCCTCCCCTGCTCACGCTGTCTCTCTCTCTCTCTCTCTCTCCTAGAAATAAATAAATAAATAAATAAATAAATAAATAAATAAAAAATAAATAAATAAATAAAATAAAAAAGCAAAAACGTACTTTCATATTTTATCCACCAAATAAATCAATACAATTGAGCAAAAATAAAGTACTTTTTAAGTAATTAAGTTTTCAAAATATTTAAAAATATTATAATACCAATGTAACAGGGGCAGTATGTATTTCTACACTTTGCAGTAGGAAGTGTTAAATGGTGAATGTTTATAGGTCAAAAAAGAATAATTTTATCTGGCAGCTTGACCTAATAAATTTAGTTTTAGAAATTCATCTTAAAGGGATAGTGCCACCATTTAAAATTCATAAATGAACATATCCATATAAATATTATTTATAATAGTTAATATTTAAAATTTTTGACCAGGTAAATAAATAAAAGTAGATGAAGGCCTAATGAATGTTTTCTTAGATCATATCAAAAGTGAAAAAGAAAACCACATACAGGAGTTGCCTGGGTAGCTCAGTTGATAAAGTGTCCTTCTGGCTCAGGTCACAGTCTTATGGTTTGTGAGTTTGAATACCGCATTAGGCTTTCTGTCCCCTTTCCACTCCATCCCTCCCCTGCTTGCTTAGGTGCTCTCACTCTGTCTCTCTCTCTCTCTCTTTCTATCAAAAATAAATAAAGATTTGTAAAAATTTACAAAAAAAAGAAAAGCACATACCATGTAAGATTGAGAAATGCTGCTTACAATCTCAATGTTAATGTATTTCTATTACTCATACATATTTAAGCAATTCATTTACATAATGTAATCGTTATATAGAATGAAAGATTATCTGTATGAATGTGTATACAAACTTAGAAACAATTGTAAAATACTACTATTCTGAGTGGTTTGTTTATGGTTAATATTTATCATGTTGATACTTCTATGTTTCAGATTTTTAAATGTGTCCTTTTATATTATAACCAGACAGACTATATATTATTTATGATTGATAAACTAAACTTAAAGAAAATAAAGTTATTTTTATTTCATAAAGCCAAATATAAATTACCTAGGAACTCTGCTTAGCTTAAATTACATCACTTAAATGAAGCTGCAAATTATTTTCAAGGACTTTATGAGACTTACTGCTGAGTGACTAGATACAACTAATTCATCATTCATATAACAAATCCCTTATTCGCAAATAGAAAATGAGTGTTCTCTGAACACATTATCAAAAATTAGTAGAGATTTAATTAATGAAGTTTCGTTGGCCCATAGAAAGTTTTAGTTACCTATTTTAGGCTTAATTGCAGACACAGAATTTCTCCAGACACAGTTAACACATATGTTTATAAACTTTAAAATTAAATACATTTATGTGATTTTATTTTCATGGTAATTTAGCATTATGATGCTGTTAATTTTGTTTCAGGACCTATTCTGAGGACTTTATCAAGCAAAAAAAGCAATAGGGTTTTTCAAATTAGATTTCAGTGTATCATAAATAAATCAGTAGAACATATCAGTTATACACACACACATAAAAAAAACTACAGGTTTACTGTGAAATTTATTGCAGTAAAGAATATTATACAGGCATATCTGTTGAAGTTATAAACTTCAACCAAACAGCCTTAGATGACAGTCTCAGACCATGTACCTTGAGGGAAATTGTATTCTACGCTCACTGTGTACAACAAGTTCTTCACAAAAAGAAAACAAAAGTTAGTTATTCAGTAAACAGGAAGCATGAGTACCTGAATTATTTGAAAATGAAGATATTCCATTTTCTTCTAGTGGAAAGGGTAAGGAGAATAGAAGAGGGTATCTGTAAATGAAGAATTAAAATAAATGGGGGCTTATTTCAAGAAGCAATTATAAACTATACTAGAATTTAAATCTATTTTATAGACCAAAGGGAAATAATGTGGGTTTTTTGAGGGAGGTAAACAAGATCGGGCCATGCTGTGGACAGAATATCCCACGGAGATTCTCTGTCAATGAAACTTTCTTAATTTTAAAATTTAGGAAATCCATGCTAGGTACAGGCATCCATTTGAATAATCACAGTGAGTTTTATCATAGGAAAGGCTCTGAGAAGTCCTGTGATAAAATGTAACCTCGGGGGAAAAATGTAAAATCTGTTCAAATTTGCTGACTCAGTTCTGGCTAAATATATTTCATCAAAAATTAGTTTGGATTATAGCTAATCTTCTAAATTATCTCTGAAAACAGCTGCCTTATAATGATATCAATGTATTCTACAATGAAGAGTGTGACATAACAATAGAAGTCTTTATATTACTCATTGTTCTTATGATATACTGGGCAGTATTCATTTTTAAAAATTTCCTACATTACCTCTCACTTCCTGCTCTTAAGCTTGTCTTTTCATGTAAAAAATTAACAAGCCTGGTTATTAAATATGTAAAAATGTAAATGTCAAGAAATATCTTAAAAAGTGTAAGAATTATTATTTTAAAATAGTAAATAGTTTTTTCCTTATAAGATTTATTATAGTTTATAAATTCCCTTAAAGGAATTAAAAATTAAATTGTAAAATCAAAACTCAAAAAGAATTTATTTTACTGTTACTATGCATGTGAATCCATCAGAATTATTTTCAAATCTTAAGTCAATCCCTGTAATCACCACTACGCCCCCACCCCTGGCCCCAAAAAATCCAAAATAACTATAAACACCCATTCCATCCCAACTAAACTACAATTGAGGATTTCTGAAGAATTTAATTCATATTTCATACACAGAATTTATTTGGTGAGACTAAAAGAGTATTTTACCAAACCACTTGCTCGAAGCAGACACTGTTCACACAGGCACCATCAAAAAAAAAAGAAAAAGAAAGAAAGAAAGAAAGAAAGAAAGAAAGAAAGAAAGGAAGGAAGGAAGGAAGGAAGGAAGGAAAGAAAGAAAGAAAGAAAGAAAGAAAGAAAGAAAGAAAGAAAGAAAGAAAGAAAGAAAGAAATATTAACATCTTTGAATGTCAGTGTTTGAAATATATCTTAGACTATTGACAATTCTGTCTGGCAGAGCTTTCTGACCACCTCATGAATTAGGAGAATGAATGTGGCCTTGAAAAGTTAGACTTTCTTTTGGAAAGTCATATTCACAGCGACTTGTCATCTCCTATTGTAAAACTCCCTCTCCGTGGAAGTTCTCTTGGGTCTTTATTTTCACTATTAGAAGAGACCAAACTCATTATGCTATTTAACACCTTGAACTAGACAGCAACTTGGCACTGAAAAGGAGCAGCCAGTGTTATATTTGCCATTAAATACAGGCACCTTTTAAACTATTCAGAGTGCGATTTTATTAAGCAAAAGGCATATTATTGGCCCAGGGCCATTTGCTATAAATATTTTCTGGTCAAGATCAATTGATGTAGAACATCTTGAATAATGCTGAAGGAAATATAAAACAAGGCCTAAATGTCAGATGATATAAAGATTACGTAAATATTAGAAATTAAAGTTAAGTTATTTCTAAATTGTATTTTTTTGTATAACCTGGATATTGTTGACATGGGTATATAGAATCCAATCCTAATTATAAAAAGAATGCTGAATTTATGCCACATAGAAAATATGCAAATTTACCTCCTGTCTAGTGCCTTCAAAGGAGAAGCCCTGAAAAGCAAATCAATTTTTGGCTTAAGAGAGAATGTGCCTTTCCCTTCAAATCTGGGAACACTAACCAATCAATATCATTTTGGATGTCCTTTTTTGTCTTCATTACTCTAAACTAAGAGTACTGAAAGTTAAACAATGGTAAAGGAGAAAAATTGAACACACTGTAGTGAAATTTTACAGACGCCAGAAGCTTATTTCAGTGGCTTCTTAATTTTTTTTTTTTTTATTTCCATGAGAGAGAGAGACAGCGTGAGCAGGGGAGGGTCAGAGAGAGAGGGAGTCACAGACTGAAACAGGCTCCAGGATCCGAGGTGGCAGTCTGCACAAAGCCCGACGCGGAGCTCGAACCCACAAACCGCGAGATCATGACCTAAGCGAAAGTCGGACGCTCAACCGACTAAGCCACCCAGGCGCCCCTTATTTCAGTGGCTTCTAAGTGGTTAACTTCAACATGTTTCAAGACAGTAACTTAGTTATTCTTGTGATGTTCCTAAAAGGACATAGAGCAGTAATAGGACTTCCTGAGAATATGGAAGAGAGAGAGAGGAAGAGAGAGAGAGAGAAAGAGAAGTAACTATTATGGGAGAAACTGACAGTTTTTATTTTAAAAGAATCCAAAAGAAAATCTCTTATGTACCAAAGATATAACTTTTATAAATAATATTTCGTGCTAGATATCATCTCTTCCTTGCCAATGCAGTTACAACATTGCTGTTTAAAGAAAGAAAACCATATTTTGAACTCATATAATATGTATATGTACAGGCACATATGAAAATTATTTTGATTTGTAAATATGTTTTTCACACGACAGACATGTCTTAGATATTTGCTGTGTTTCTCCTATAGGTTCAAAAATGTGCGTGATTTGTTCAAAAATTTTGATTTTTGATGAATATGGTTTTTTTCTGTAATTTAATTACTCTGAAGCCACAATCTCCTTCAACTAAGCAAGTTTGGGGTTTTTGTTTTTGTTTTCTTTTTCTGGATACACAAAATGCACAATGTAGAGAGAATAAAAAATAGTAGAGAATGAGGACTCTGTAGTATAAATACCTTCCTCCACATCTATCTCCTTACCAAGATCGGCATACATGTGCTGTCATTTCCTGAATAGAATACCAATCCCCTAATAACACCAAGATAATCCTTCTAAGTTGGTTTTGGACAGAAATGATAAAAAATTATGTCTAAGAATAACTTATTGAACTGCCAACCTAATTAAAGTTAAAATTAAGTCTAATAAAATCTAATACATGCAGACCCCCAAACTTCAACTTAATTAATGAATGGACATAACTTAGGAGAGGAAGTATGATTGATATTTAGGTTGATTCTTACGACTTATCAAGTGAAGAAAAACTTTGGACCCTGGGGAAGTTACCTAACCTCTCTACAATTCAGTTTTGTTGAAAGTAAAATGATAGTAAACCTAATACAGGGTTGATGTGAGACTGTCAAAGTTTTCTGTCAACTGAAAAGCACTATACAAATAAAAACATATATTATTTACCAAAAAAAGTAAAGTCAAATCGGCTCTCACCTATATACTCTTCAATATAAATCAAGGTAAGCAATGATGATTATTACCTCTAATTTAGAAAGAAAATGGGAGTTTTGTATTGTTCTCAAGAGAATATAGGGTTGAACAAAAATATAGGGGTAAACATCTACAATCAAACCTATATGAGTATAGATACTTATGTTACATATTCCTGGAAAAGATTTGAAGGATTTCACACAACTAAATACAATTTGAAAAAGGGATAGTTAAAAGTGAAAAGGGAAGAACAATCACTCCTAAGGAGCAGGAAAACTAACATTTTCAGAACCTGTTATGACTCATTTAGTGTAGTTGGCATTCGAATGTCACCTGAGCTGTAGCAAAAAAGATCGATATGGATAGATTGAGTGAGACCAAAGTCCTACAGCTGTTGTGAACTTCATGAAGGGTATGCAGCTGTAAGCTCTTGTACGTGATGTTGTGAGGTCCTATACACTCCCCAGTGAGTCTTCTCCACTTTACTTACATTCTTCTGTTTCAGTCTCAATCATAGAGCCCTAACAATGAAAAAACTCACGCTGGACTTTATTCTGATCTAGGGTATTTAAGTCTATGTCCCTCAAATTCACCCTATCCCACCTGAAGATATCTATATGTTTCATCTGTTCTTTCCTCTTTACTGAGTTAGAGAAACATAAAATCTCTCTTGTTTTTTGAGGCCAACCATCCTCCTGTGATCTGTCTTCGATCAATGTCCTCTCTCTTCATTGTATTTCAAACTCTCTCTCTCAACTTGTCCCTTCCTCTCTACTCAGCAAAATGTTTATCTTTCTTATTTAAAAAAAATTTTAAACAATTTGTTCATTTTTGAAAGACAGAGAGAGAGGGAGACACAGAATCTGAAGCAAGCTCCAGGCTGTGAGCACAGAGCCTGACGTGGGGCTCCAACTCATGAAGCACGAGATCGTGACCTGAGCTGCAGTTGAACGTCCAACCTACTGAACAACCCAGGTGTCCCTTGGTCTTTCTTACCTTAAAAACTACATTTCTTGATTTTCTCTCACCCTAAAGTACAGAGAATACAACCTAGGAGGTCAACTGAATTAACCTCAAATAGCAGTTACCTATTAGCTATGTAGATTCTCCACCTCACCCCAAATATTGAACTTGTGTCTGATTTTTTGTTTCTTCCCTTCCAGCCATGTTTAAATCTAGCACATTATATCACTGGGCAGATTTGCTCCACAACATTTTTGATTTGTTATCTTTCTGTTGGTTCCTTCTACAATCATACAAATGTATATTTTGACTGCTTCTTTTCTGAATTGTCATGGCTTACTAATTGGTCTTCCCATACTTAATGTCCCTGTCTCTGACCTATATTTTATATCATTATACTTTTCCCAAATCAACTTCACATCTGCTTTTTGTTTTTAAAATCTCAGTGATATGCGTTGTCCAAGAAATACATTATCCACTAAGCAAGACATCTGAGTGATCCTACAGTATACCCCAAATGAGCCTTCCAATTATCCTTACGACTGAACTCCACACATCCTCACTTTACAGTTACAGTTGCAATTCAATAAAATTTCCCTGTGCTTTCCTGCCTCTGTATCTATGATCATAATTTTTGATACCAAAGATCACCCTGTTAAACATCTCAACCCTAGAGTCTCTTTGATGCATTTTTAAAGACTCCTTTTAAAGTCTTCCTCTTTCAGTAAGTGTTGTGGGTTCCTCAGCCAGAACTTTCCCCCATTTAAAATTTTTTCAGAAGACTTCATGTGTTTCTCGTGACTTTTACCTTCTATCTCATCTTGTATTCTTTTCTTGGCGGGTAGAAGCATACTCATCAATACCAGTCATCATGTCAATTTTGTCTCTGCCTCAGTTCTCATCAAATTCTTTGGCTTTGAAAATACTCGGGGTTCAATTAAAAGTAAATGCATGTTGACTTTGCACATATCTATAGAATAAAGACAAGAGAATTCTTCCTTTCCTTTCACATCAAAAGAGATGTTCACATTTTGCAGCCTGTTTGTGCACACCTACACATGCACAGCGTCCATGAGATCTCATCAACTTAAGAAGTGAAATCTTGTGCCAGAGTGATGTTTACATGGTGGGTGAGAAGAGAGTACTGGATGACAGGAAGGATGACAAGTCAAGTGAACCAAATCTGAAGTGGTAATTTTTACAACCTGAGTAATCTGCTCTCCATATGTTTCCTGCAAATCCTAGGAAAGGTAGTAGACCCATGATCTTTTCATTAGAGGAGAGCACATAAAGATTCACCTCCTAGCAGGAATAAATTTAGAAATAGAGAAAGAAGAGGAAAGCTTTTTGGCAACCTTTCCTGAAAGTGTGGGCAGAGCTGAAACCAAATGGAGAGAGGAGTCTGTTAACCTTTATCACACACCACATGCAAAGTAATCACACATCATAGTGCTTTCATATCATATATTCATTTCAGACAGGGCACCACATAGTTCAGCTTCCAGCAGCTGGGAAAATTATGAAGCAGCAATGGTCTACCCATAGAGTTCAGTCCTTTCTTTAGAGTTCTTGGCTTACATAGCTTGAGACAAATAGAGAGTATTTTGCTCATAAGTGGAATCTAGACCTAAATTAATTTTTCTTACATAATTAAAAAAATCTTTCAACTATTGTAAGTCAAAGAAATTCTATATAATCTAATGTGGGGAAAAGAAGGTGTATTTACCTTCTTATGGTGGTTTTAATGCAAAATTTCAAGTTCCTAATACGTGACATTCTTTCTCTTTTGTCCCCTTAAGTCCTCATTATCCCTCGATTGTCCCATCATAAGCAGGGAGATGCGGGCTACAGTATGGGGAAGAGATAGTTTGATTTGTTCACATCTCAAGGAATGACTTTATTATCATCACATACAGATATATACATTTTTGGTAATTTTCTTGTGACAGTGTCCTCCAGTGTTGGAAAATGCATACTTTTTTTGTAGTTTGTAGAGTGCTTTAGTTATTGGTTCCCACATGTTGTCACGAAAACACATCAAAGGTGTCAATATTTGGGCTTCTTGTTAATGACAATCTATTTTCCTTAGGAATTGTACTCTAGATCAGACAGAGGCCATTATCCTATCCCCTTTATTTATATTATTAGCTAACAGAAGACCTAATAAAAGAGTAAGCAAATTGCTCATATATGTCTGCCTGCTGTTTTCCGGTCATACTAGAATCGTGTATGACAGCAGAACATGTTCTTGGTATGATGGTCTGGGTTTGATTGATTCCCACCCTCTCCTCTTCATTTGCTATATGATATTGAACAAGTTACTTAGAACATTTATTCTGCATCTATTTAATCATCTGTGAAATGAGGATAATAAAACTTACCTTCAAGTTGTCCTATGGATTTAATAACATGACATGACTAAAAGCGTCTAATACGCCCATTAAATAGTAAATCCACCTTTTTCTTCTGCTTTCCCCACCCCCATTTTAGAGTTAATTCTAGCACTTTTTTGCCTTACAGATGGATTATAAGTGCAGACCCAATTTTCAATTTTATCCCGCCTCTAGTTTCTGTAACCATCTCCATGCTGTGTCTATTTTTAAAGCACTCCATTGTGTTTCACCATTTAAAAAAGAAATGCTTATCTAAAAACAATATAATAAATAAAACCCCCCCCCCAAAAAAAAGCAAACATACTGCCAGCATACAAACCACTTAAACCTGCCATATCTCAGTTAATTCTCCTAAGGATTATTCAAAATAGATTTTATTTATCTTTAATCTATAAATGAGGAAACTAAGGTTAAAAAGGCTAAGTGACTTTTATAATGCCACAAATGCGGAGCAAGGTTAAGTGGTTTCTCTAAAACCGAAACATGAGTAAGTAGCAATTCTGGGAATCGAACCCAGGTTTTCCAATCTCAAGCTAGTGGCCTTTCCCCTCTTGCATTCTGGCAGAGATGGACCACAGTTTCCACCCTACCCTTTAATATACTTCTACAATTTCCATACTAAATTGTAGTATATTTTGCCTTAACATCTTCTTTCTGTTCTCCTCTAGAAACCTAAAGAAAACTTTGCCTATTTCTGTTAAAATAGGAATCTTTAATCAGTTGTAGGTTAAAACAGACTTTTAACTGAGGAAAAAATATTTCAGGCCATGGTATTTGAGTAAAACCAAAAGAAAAAAAGGATGTTTATTAATAATATGAAATAACTTTTTGGATAAGTTGCAGAATATTGTATTTTCAAAAAACATGCCAATTCAGGTATTACATGATCATTAACTGCAGATAAAATACACTAAGTGTATGTGGTAGAAGAAGTATAACTATTTGTACAATTAACATTTAACAGTAGCGAACTTGGATATAAGGCTGTAGTATTACTAAAGAAAGAGAGAGAGGGAGGGAAGAGGAAGGAAGGAAGGAAGGAAGGAAGGAAGGAAGGAAGGAAGGAAGGAAGGAAGGAGGAAGAGAGAGAGAAAGAAAGAAAGAAAGAAAGAAAGAAAGAAAGAAAGAAAGAAAGAAAGAAGGAAGGAAGGAAGGAAGGAAGGAAGGAAGGAAAGGAAGGAAGGAAGGAAGGAAGGAAAGAGAGAGAAAGAAAGAAAGAAGAAAGAAAGAAAGAAAGAAAGAAAAAGAAAGAAAGAAAGAAAGAAAGGAAGGAAGGAAGGAAGGAAGGAAGGAAGGAAGGAAGGAAGGAAAGAAAGGAAAGATGAGAAGAAGGCAGGAAGGAAAGAAAAAAATAAGAAAGATAAGGATCATGCTCATCATGGATGGCATGAATAGAAATGAATTGCCAATTATATTGCTATCTATAATACTTTAAGTATCTGTATTTTACTGGAGCAAGTTTATATATAGATATATTAATAAACAGTATATCACTAAACTTCCTAAAAATTTCTGCAACATAGATTTTATTATCTCCTTTTCTAAAATCTGTATAAAATAAGGTTCATTATTTCAGATAAGGAAACAATCAATCTCAATAATGTTAGGTAATTTGCCTAAGATCATGCTCTTTATTGGCATTGCAATGATTTGAAGCTTCCTCGATATTGACATAAAATGAACGTTTTCATACAGAACCAGATAGTGTTTCCACAAAAATAAATAATGTATCCCCTTAATAATTAGCAGGAACACTAAGGACTTTTTTTTAAGTTTATTTATTTTGAGAGAGCGCACATGGTGGGGGGTGGAGGGGCAGAGAGAGCAGAGAGAAGAGAGAGAATTCCAAGCCAATTTCCTGCCCTCAGCGCAGAGTCCTGTGTAAGGCTCCATCTGACAAACAATGAGATCATGACTTGAACCAAAATTAAAAGTCCAATGCTTAACCCACTGAGCCACCCAGGTGTCCTAGTAAAAAGTTTTCTTGAGCTGTCACCAGGCATCAAGTACTAAAGCATATAATTTGTAAGTATCTCTATTAAAAATAAATTTTGTCTTTTTTTTTCAAATGATACCCTAAAAAATTAGCAGCAAGATATTACAAAAGGCTATAGTACAGATTGACTTTAGGCTGAAAGAAAATAATATACATCTGATCCTTTTTGAAATGAGAGTTACCAAACTACACAATAAAGTGTAATGTTATGGAATACAAAAGGCAGAAATCTGAGTGAGTTGAGCAAATAAGACAGAAAAAAAAATGAATAAGTTTCCACTTACCACCAAAATGCTTATCGTTTTCAGACATTTTTATTCTAGGCCTTATGAAATAAGGTAATTTTAATGAATATGATGTACAAATAAACTCTGGGACATCCGTAAGTTTGAATTGCCAAAACCATGAATATGAACATAGAGAAGTTTTAAAACAATGGAGAACTGTTAGTGATATATGAGTTAAAAATGACGTACTGAAAACACAGACTGTGGCTGCAACTGTGTCCAAAACTGTTAAATTTAGACATCTGTGAGTCAAACTGATATTTTTTGGAAAGGTATAAACAAGGGATTAACAGAGGCTAATTACCTTTGGATATTATGGTATGCATAATTTTAAATTTCATTTTGTGCTATTTTGAATTTTCTAAAACGGATATATGTTAATTTTTTGTGACAAAAAAGACAATAAAGCTTACATCAAAAGTCAGAGTTTACTTACTTCTATTTTGGATGCTAATCATTCAGATATGGCTCATGAAATTTCTTCAGTCTGGAAGATGCCACTATCAAGTGACTGACAATGGAAAATAAAAAGAAATTCCCTTTTCCAAAGAAAAAAAAAGCAGCCCCTTTTTGGTTGTCAGTATGATCACGTCAGACTCTAAGACCCGTGGAGAGAGACATTTCATTTAGACTCTGTGCTGTGCACGGAGCTACTGGTGCTATGCACACAATTATGATCATTGACAGTCACTCAATCTCTTTCCTTCTCTTCTGTGCCATTGCTGCCCTGGTGCTGCCTTGGCAGCATATTTAGGTTTTTAGTTGTCAATCATGATTCTTTTATATTCCTGCAAAATGATAAAAATTCATAATATAAAAAGATGCCTGGTGGGACAAAGTTTTTGCTGGACAATTGCATTTCTTTCCCATGTGAGTTACTCTGCAAATGTCTAATACACCAAATGTTCCACAATTTAATCAAGGCAAGTTTCCTTGTTTTAGTTTCTACATAATGCGTGTCGAAAACTGGGCTCATTTTTGTAGAATATTCAACGATTGCTACACAACTTCCTAAGACTGTCTGAGATTAAATGGAAAACCCAATCAGAACAAAACAAGATCTCCTTTGCTCTGCTACATCAAAACACTACAATCCATTCTCTAAATGTTCCTAAGATTAAAATCTTCATTAAGCTGAAATACACACATTGTCATAAATCAAAGCAAACATATCTCTTTACTTTGCACATTCTATTTTAGACTGAGTGATCAGTCCCACTTACCACTTTCCAAAAGAAAATAGGTGTGTGGTTTTCCTTTTTTGTTTGTTTGTTTGTTTTTTCAGTATTTCAAATGGAATTTTCAGAGAATCTTAAAGCTGAAGAAAAGCTAAACAAGCACTAGATTAGCATTACAATGGATAGGCTTTAAGTGAACTTAAAATTGAATTCTAAAAGCAGGGTAAGTGTGTGCTTGTGTGTGTTTGTGTGTTTTCCCTTCATGAACCAAAACGACCTAGCAAATGTTTATCACCCAAGACATCACCTTTGAAAACCCATAATCTTGGCATTTTAGAAATAACTACTTAAGGTATAGATAATAGGTTGTTTCATGAAGTTTCCATCCCACGGCCAAGGCCAGCTAGCCAGCCCCAGCTCTGTGTCTGGCCATGTTTGGGTACAGGTTGTCCCTTTGAAATATATGAACTGCTTGACCTTCAATTTCATTAGCAGAGTTCTTCATGTGCATGTTTCTTACTAAACTTGAACAGCTTACTATCCCTAGAATAATGTGAAACATTTATCTTAGTGGACAATAAGAAATATTTTATTTTACATTAGAATTTTGTTTGTTTTACAGAATTGATCAGCTGATGCAAAATCAACAACAAATATACAACATCAATTATCATTGCATAATTTAGAGGGTGTTTTTTATGCCTTTTTGGTCTTACATTTATAGACTCAAATGTAGTGTTTAATAGAAGTTTACTCCTTGAAAAATGAGCCAAGTATTCATAATAATATTGTTTGTTGTTGAAAGTAAATACTTCAAATTTCTGATATACTTAAGTGCAGAAATATTCGTGTACAATGTATTTCAATAAGTGCTGTGAATAGAAGTAGTTAGGTCTTTGATTATATGTCTCATCTCAGAAAATCACCTTCAGAAACCCAGAATGCCCTAACTTGCGTATAGGGCACTACTGAAATTACATTAAAAAGGCAGGGAAAATGTAGTTACAAGGTAAAAATGTAAGAGTAGTAATTACTTGGTCTGTGTTAGGGCAAAGTCATGAGACAGAGTCACAGAATGAAACCCGATTAGTAGAGGTTATGAAAAGAAATAAGGAAACACTTATTGTAAGTGCCTGAGAATCAAAAAAATGTCACTGAAGAGTGTAAGTCCACTACTTAATAGGAAAAGGGAAAATTACAGAGTACAAGAAGGGCAACACACTTAATTGCTCCTTGGGTTATTCTTTTCTAAATACTAATAATTGTAAAAGGTTGCTTAATGTGATAATAGTTACCGAGGTTGAAGAGATCAAAAGGCAATGTCAGAAAGTAATAGATGGAGGTGACTAAACATTATTGTGAATGTATTCATGTTAATGGTATCCTGAAATGTACCAAAGGAGATACATCTTATGCTGAGGTTACCAAATATAGGATGACCAAACAAACAGAAAAAGTCATTTCTCTTTGAGTGATCAAAAGACAAAAATATTCTAGTAAAAACCTTTTATAATTGATGATTGTAAAATCAGTCTGTTAGCAATGTTAGTTGAATGTCTACTATATTCCTAGGACAGGTTGTGGATTCCAGTGAATCTCTAATACATATGTGACTTATTTCTACTTAAGAGGATTCACTTCAACTTTTGGTGAGTAGCTAATCATATGTAGTAATTAAAAAAGAGTTATGGTAAATATGAAAAGCAATAATGAAGACATTCTAATCCACATATGTCCAATGATCTATGGTATCAAACTTTCTTACAAATATGAACTCTCATCACATCAACATTCACTGGGTATAACAATTCAATTTTGCATTCTTTTATTTTATTTTTATAGTTTATTTATTTATTTTGACAGAGAGTGTGTGTGGGTAAGTGGAGGAGGGGCAGAGAGAGGTGGAGATAGAGAATCTCAAGCAGATTCCACATCGTCAGCACAGAGCTTGACCCTGGGCACGATTCCATGAACGTCGAGATCATGACCTAAGCTGAAATCAAGAATTGGGCATTTACCCCACTGAGCTACCCAGGTGCCCCAATTCTATTTTGCATTCTCAGACCATTACAAAATTTTTTTGAAGGGAGTTTATTTCAAATTTCAGTTACCTGTGAAAAAAAATGATTTGTAAATAACTATTTTATCAAGAGTATATATGTGTGTGTGTGTGTGTGTGTGTGTGTGTGTGTACATTCTGACATCCTAAGATCACCAAGTAGTTTGCTTTATTAAAGGAATAAGGAAAAGATGACTTCTCACTTCATCTAACTGCTTTCCTTTAAACTGTTGAAAGAAACAGAAATCTTAAAAAGGACTTCAAAAATGTGACTCAACTATCACATCTTACAGAGAATTCATGTATATTTTTTCTTTAAAATAGCCCTTATTTAATTATAGCTCCCTAAACCAATCATTAATAATCATGTATTTATAGTATTTCTCAAACTCAAGCTCTTCACCTTCTTATTGTAAAACCTGTAATTGAGTGCAAAGCAAATCATGTTAATACTAATTATCAGTGTTTTGGTATCTTAGGACTACAGTGAAACAACATTGAATAAATCATAGCTTCAGGTAAAATAAAGGTGAAATGTCTATAGAGCCAATAAATAAATGAAAATAAATTTAGAAGTAAAATAGTTCCTACTTTTACCAAAAGTAGAGTTGACTCACTATTGATTAAAAAAATCACACAAGTTTTTAAAGAGGAAAATATACAAGAAGAAATAATAGGGACAGACCAAATCAAGAAAACAATACTGAAGAGACTTCTAAACTAGACAGTTTATTCTAGATAGGTGAGTTGTACCCTACTGCCAAAATCAGTAAAGAACAAAATTTATTTTGAGAGTAAATAGGTGATTTAATTTAATAAATTTATTGGTGAAATACATTTTTTATCTTTGTCAAAATAAACAAAAATTATATGCATATTAATTAACTTATAAATGTTAAATCTTATAAGAAATCTCAAAAACTGTTTCTAGTTTTTAAAATTAAATCCTTATAGCAGATTAGAAGTTGAAAAAGAATATTTTAATGGTGAACCACTGAAAGCAGTCTCATTATAATTAGGAGCAAAAGAAGCATGGCAATCACTATTACTATTATTCAAAATTATTCTGTACATTCTGGCCATTCATAATTCTTAAATGTTGAATGTGTTGTATGCAGCTGTACTTATTACTTGTTTTGATGCTTAAATTGTCTCAACTTTGGCAACTGGTAGTTTCTAGTTGTCTTCTATGTCATTTTAACTGGCCATATTAGATTTTGAGCATGTCTGTCTTCAGGCACAAAAACATGTGCTAGACCCATCTTGTACATTTCTTGTCTTAAAACTGGAATCAATCAATTTTCCATGAATCCTAATCCCTTTAAGGGAGAAAGGTAAAGTGTTGTTGGTTCTTCACTACTTTCATATACATGCACACACATACCCACATAGACATACCTCTCACACCTTTTACCATGTGTGGTCTAATCTTCAGGAAAATGTGTAATGTTGTTTTCTTGGGTATTTTTATACTAATTTCCTATTATAGAATCTTCTGTTCTCTCTTTTTTTAAACACTACTGAGTCACAATAAGCTACTGTAATTTTCTTCCTATATCAAATCTAAACTTGTTGCCTTTTACTCACAGTTTATACCTGTGAGATAAAAAGTGAGCTTTTCCAATTTCCATGGACTCTCCCTCATTTTCTTATATTTGCTGGTGCCATTAATTCTACATTAACATATACTTCTGTCATTGTTATACCCATGAGATAGTCTAGATATAACATTCATAGTCTAGATATAACATCAATAGTATCTATGACAAAGCTTCATCAACCGTATGTTAGATAGCTGAATCTTATTTTCTAGTTGGTTCTTCAGGCCAGCCACATGAAACAATACTCTCAAAGTTCTTCCATGCCTATAAATGTTTGCCTATGATCTAAGAATAGCATTGAAACATTTAAAATACCTGACTCACATTTTTAAAGTGGGTATAAATAATGTTGCAGAGGTCCAAGTTTTTCTGGCATAAAATATTACAGCCAAACATCTGATACAATTTGATGTTCCTTCCCTTATATAAGGAACTTTTTGGGGCACCTGGGTGGCTCAGTCAGTTGAGCATCCGACTTCAGCTCAGGTTACAATCTCACGGTTTGTGGTTTGTGAGCCCCACATTGGGCTCTGTGCTGACAGCTCAGAACCTGGAGCCTGCTTTGGATTCTGTGTCTCCCTCTCTCTTTGCTCCTACCCGACTCATGCTCTCTCTCTGTCTCAAAAATAAATACACGTTAAATTTTTTTTAAAAAATAATGAATTTCTTTTTTAATTAATGGCTGATCAAAGTCACTTTTCTGGAAACACAAAACATGCTATTTAAATATTTTAATTTAGGTCATTTTGTCAGAGTTTGACATTCAGGTTCAAGCATCCAGGTATACATTTTACCTTTTCAATTTATAATCACAATTATTTCAGGAAAGTTTTACTTGAATTATAATTTAAAATAATTATTTCACCTCAGGGCTTTCCTTGTCTGGTCAGCATAATATAACCACACATATCATTCATATTCTTTGTGTGTCTTCTATATTTACCACTTTTTCTGATACCATTTTTTCTGCTTAATCTCTAGTGATTTACGCCCATTTCTTTTCAATCCTTTTACTCTGCTTTTCATGATATCTGTGTGTTCTCAATTTGTCTGTTTTTAGAATTATTTTTTTCTAGTTTTTGACTCTTATTCCTGAATTCTGCCAATTCTTCTTTTATTTCCGTTGTTAAGCCACTTTCGCACTGAGCTGTTCTGATTTATGTTATCCTTTCCAGACTTTGAGAATTTGTCTGATGTCTTCTAAGTTATTTTTAAATATTAGGATTCTGTGTTCATCTTGTGTGTGGCAATAACTTAATAGCATTTTCCTCTACTGTTCAGATAACATTTGATTCATTTTTACCTTTTTATTACAATATTTGTGTGTGAGAGATTTGATCAAATTCTTTTCAGTGCTTTCTGAAAATTGTTTCCTGTGTGGCTACAGATATAGGTCATCATGGATTTCCAAGAGTCAGACCTCAAGTACTCTTTCCACTTGGATAATAGGAAGCACTCATACATCCACTTTGCACTGCCATTTGTCTGATTCAGGAAAACTTTGACTCTTTTTTTTTTTAATGTTTTATTTTATTTCGAGGAAAGAGAGAGAGAGACAGCGTGAGCAGGGGAGGGTCAGAGAGAGAGGGAGTCACAGACCGAAACAGGCTCCAGGCTCTGAGCCGGCGGTCAGCACAGAGACCGATGCGGGGCTCGAACCCACGAACCGCGAGATCATGACCCAAGCGAAAGTCGGACGCCCAACCGACTAAGCCACCCAGGTGCCCCACTTTGACTCTTTTTTTATGCTTATTTATTTATTTATTTTGAGAAAGAGAGAGAGCAAGGAGAGGAGAGGGAGAATCCCACATAGGCTCTGTGCTGTCAATGCAGAGCCTGACTTGGGATCTCACCAACCATGACCTGAACTGAAATGAAGAGTCAGATGATCAGACGTTCAACTGACTACGCCACCTAGGTGCCCTGATTCAGGATATCTTTGACCTAGACATTTCTCTAAGTTGATCAGATTTCTAAGGACCTGTCTTCCAAAATTGTGCTCTCACTTTCAGCTTTGTATTTGACTATTATATTAATGTCATAGGTGTGCCTTCTCTGTTGTTTTTCTAAATATATTTATAAAAATACTTTAAAATGTGTATGGATGAGTAAAGATACATGAATAGCAAAGTCATAAGAGATGAGGAAAGTAGAGGACTTGCTCTATCATATATCAAGGTATACCTCACAACCATGGTAGTAAAAATATAGGGATGGACAAATAAGGCAGTGAAATAGAGTAGAGATTATTCCATATATAAGAGAATTTGACATAAAATTAAAGTAGTACTACAATCAAATGGGAAAGGACAGACTCTCTGATAGATGGAAAATAAGACAGAATCCTCATCTAGTCCACATGTAAAGTGAAGTGTAGATGAAAGGATAGAGTAGTAGCCACAAATAGAGTATCATTAAAAGGAACTTCTAAAGCTCAAACCACAAGATAAGAAATTTATAGATTAATGGATAAGAGCTTCAACACATATTGGCTGAGTGAACTTGGATAATCCCTAACTTCTATGTACCTCTTTTCCACATTTTTAAAATGGGTACTAAAAAGAGGCGCCTGGGTGGCTCAGTCAGTTAAGTGTCCAACTTCAGCTCAGGTCATGATCTCATGGTTTGTGAGTTAGAGCCCCGCTTCAAGAGCTGTGCTAACAGCTCAGAGCCTGGAGCCTGCTTTGGATTCTGTGTATCCCTCTCCCTCTATCCCTCCCCCACTTGTGCTCTGTCTCTATCTCTCCAAAATAAATAAATGTAGAAATAAATAAATAGATAGATAAATAAATAAATAAATAAAATGGGTACTAAATGATCAATATATGCAAAAATTTTTAAACAATACCTGGTACACTGTAAATGCTAAATAAGTGCCTACTTTTATTACCCCTACCACTGTGCCCAGATCAAGAATTTCTGGTCAAAGAGTAATATCATAAACAAGGTAACAGAGAAAAGAGAGAAAGAAGACAAGAGAATATTTGCCAGTGTCTAAAAATAAAAATCCCAAGATATTAACATTTAGCATATAAGAAATTTCTGGAAAAAAAATAAGAGAGCAACTTGATAGAAAAATGAGCAATAGAATAAAACAGGTTATCTACAGAAGAAAAACCCTGAAAGCTATTAGGTTGAACCATATTGAACTGCCATAGTTTGTAAATCAAAAATGTTTGGATATCAGCAATTTTGTATGCTTCAGGTTAATAAGTAATTGATGAGACACAGAAAGTCATTAACAATAAAAATGTACACGTGGCCAGATTTCATTCTTTCTCATTGCCATGTAGTATTCCATTGTACAGATAAACCACATCTTGATCCATTTGTCAGTGTAGTGACATGGATGGAACTTGAGGGTTTTATGCTGAGCAAAATAAGTCAGGCAGAGAAGGACAGATACCATATGTTTGCACGTATAGGTGGATTAGAAGGAAGCTAACGGAGGACCATAGGGGAGGAGAAGGTGAAAAATAGTTGGGGAGAGGGAGGGAGGCAAACCATGAGAGACGCTTGAATGCTGAGAACAAACTGAGGGCTGATGGGGGTGGGGGAGATGGGAAGGGGGCTGATGGGCATGGAGGAGGGCACTTGTGGGGATGAGCACTGGGTGTTATATGGAAACCAACTTGACAATAAACTATTAAAAATAAATAAAATTGAAAAAAATAATAAAAATGTAAATTTAAGTTGCAGTGGGGAAAATATAAAAGGTTTTATAATGTAAATTTGGCAGAGAAGTCAAGGCGCAGGAACCTTCTTACCCTGCTTGTGAGTGTGGTGAGTGATACCATCAGCCTGGGAAGCCTTCAGGTAATCCATAGTTAAATTATGTGTATACACACCCTATGAATCAGCAGGCCCACTTATGAATATGTATACCCAGGAAAACCTCACTTTGGTTCTTACAGGGATATATAGATATGAAGATGGTTCTCCAAGTGTGTGGTAGAAAGAGGGTGAAAACAACTTTTGTGTTCATTGCTGAAAAAGTGATCCGGTAAAACATGGAAAATGTCTACCATGAAGCATTATGCAACATTTAGCATCATTAACTAAATGCAAAATGTATACTTATCAATAAAGATGGATCTTATTAACAGGGCTTCATTTTTTTAAAAATTGAAGTATGATTAGCATAGAGTGTTATATTAGTTTCAGTGTACAATGTAATGATTCAACAATTCTATACATTAGTCAGTGCACATCAAGACAACTATTCTTAACCTCTTCATCTGTTTTACCCACACCCCCACCCTTTTTTTGTTTATCTCTTTTCTTCGTTTTGTTTCATATATAAAATTCCATATATGAGATAAATCATATGGTATTTGTGTTTCTCTGTCTGACATATTAAACTTAGCATAATACCCTCTATGCCCATCCATGGTGTTGCAAATGGCAGGATCTCATCATTTTTAATGGCTGAGTTATATTTCATCATAAATATATGTCACATCTTCTTTATCCATTCATCTACTGAAGGACACTTGGGTTGCTTCCAAATCTTTGCTGTTGTAAATAATGCTACAATAAATTTAGGGGTTCATATATCTTTTTAAATTAGTGTTTCCATTTTCTTTGGCTACCTACCCTGTAGTGAAATTGCTGAATCATATGGCTATTCTACTTTTAATTTTCTGAGGAACATTTGTAGTGGTCTCACAGTGGCTGTACCAATTTGTATTCCTACCAGCAGTGCATAGATGTTCCTTTTCTCCTCATCTTCACCAACACTTGTTATTTCTTGTATTTTTTATTTTAGCCATTCTGACAGGTATAAGGTGGTACTTCATTGTAGTTCTGATTTGTATTACCCTGATGTTTGGTGATGCTGAATATATTTTCATGTATCTGTTAGTCATTTGTATGCTTTCTTTAGAATGTCTATTCAGATCCTCTGCCCATTTTGTAATTGGATTATTTGTTTGTTTTTATGGTGTTGAGTTGTATAAATTCTTTATATATAATAGTGATTCATTTTTTAAAATAAAAAAACAGAATGTGATTTATACTATAATACTATTTACCCACATAATATAATGCTATTTATGCATATGTGAAATATTTCATACTTTGCAATGCATTCAAATAAAAAATATACATGAAACATTAAAGTGATCAATTAGCCAGAGAGGGAAATGGGGTTGTAGTTATTAATGGAAATTAATAAGAGAAGAACAAAAAAGGAGGTGAATTTTCAAGCCAAAAGCAAATGCAAAATTAAAAGGAAAATGTAAACTGAAAAAAACTTTTTTTTTGCAACAAATATGATAAGGGGTTAATGTCCTTCCATTTAAAAAGAAGTGTTCAACATTGAAAGAAGAAACAGTAGGAAAAATGGAAATGAATAGCTTTATATTTTCAATAGAAAAATGGGCCAAAAGAGAAACACAGACTTTTCAAAGGATAAATAAAAATAGATAATTTTTCTATTTTCACATCTTCACATCTTCACATCATTCACATCTTTTAATAATGAAGTTAATTCAGACTTTAATGAGGCAGTGTTAATTTTTGCATAAATATGAACATGTAAGAATCATAGTAGTCAGTGTTGGGGACAGTGTCATGACAGGCACACACATCCAGTGCTGATTAAAACAGTTCCTATTTATAGAAAAACTATCTGGCAACATACATTATCCTACTGTTGAGTAATTCTGTTTGGAGGAATCTGTTATAAAAAAATAGATTTGGGAAAGAATATTTATGTGCACAGTCATTTGTTACACTGTAATATATAATAAGAGAAATTAGAAGGAACCCTAGTTAAAAGAATAAAGATGGCTTGTTCCTAAGAAATACTAATAAAATTATTTTTTCTAAAATTAAAATATAAAATGCTTGCTTTAAGTTGTTAAGAAACATCATGATTAAAAGATATATAAGTATATGTGTATATATATATACACATGTATAAATACACTATATATCTATATTAAAAGATATGTGTGTATATCTATATATATATAGCATGCTTTATATATTAAAAGATATGTATGTGTATACATATGTGTGTATACTATATATATATACATATATACATATATATGGATATATACATATATATATATATACATATATACTATACATATATATAGTACACTTTTTGAGCATGCCATTATTTTAACATTAACAATGACCACTTAACATTTGCTCACCTACCCTACAAGACATAGATAGAGCATATTGCTTAATTCATACAGCAAGTCCCCAAATTCTCCACATTTAAAAGAAAAAAAGTAGAGAATAGGGAAGGAGAGTTCTATACTAAGTAAAACTTAAGAAACCTCAAACCCAAACGCAAATTATGGTCTTTGATTACACACAAATATGAACAAATTAGAAGTAAAAGATGGTTTTTACATTATATTACAGATTTATTGTTAACTATTGATAGCTTTAATAATGTCTTTACTTTGAAATTGTCCTTACTATTTAGTACTGCATTGTCTTTACTATTTAGTTTGAAAATGTCCTCACTATTTAGAAATGCATTATGAAGTATTTAATATGAAAATATAATAATTTCTGTAATTTGTTTAAAAGAATTCACCAAAAATAAATAATTAATAAAAATAACATAATGCAGATGACAAAATCACACTATTGTTAAATCTCAGTCATGACTATATGAGTGTTCCTTGTATCAGTCTCTAATTTTCTTTGAGTTCTAAATTAGAAAAAAAGTTCTTTTAATGTTTATTTATATTTGAGAAAGAGAGAGAGCAGGGGAAGGGCAAAGAGAGGGAGATAGGGATCTGATATGGGCTCCACGCTGACAACGGAGAGCCTGACGTGAGGCTCAAAATCACAGAACTGCAGACATCATGACCTGAACCTAAGTCAGAGGCTTAACCAACTGAGTCACCCAGGTGTTCCAAGTTTTAAATCTTTATAATAAAGAGTTCAATAAAATTTCCTCATACATTTCCCCCTACAGATGAGATTGGTACCAAATCTACCAAACCAGATTTTAGTTTTAAAAGATAAATGATAAAATTAGTTCTTATAAAATTATTAGTCTTCACCCTATTTTCATTAGAAAATACTAATTTTAAACTCACTATAAACCTGAATTCCAATGGTTTAGACTGCATTGGTCAGAGTTGTGTTTAAAATTTTTACCCAAAATAGGGGCACCTGGGTGACTCAGGCTCAGGTCATGATCTTGCAGTCCACGAGTTAGAGCCTCTTGTCAGGCTCTGTGCCGACAGCTCAGAGCCTGGAACCTGCTTCAGATTCTGTGTCTCCTGAGGAGCCTGAAATTAAGTCCTTCATTAAAAACAACCTCAGGCTGTACGTAGTCCCAGTTCCCGGAGAAGCTTCTGCTGAAGCTGCCCTGAGACCACCCCCGGATCTGCCAATCAAAGGAAATGTATAACATTCCTGTAATCTTGGAGAGGAGTCAGGGCTGGGAACTTCAGGTGGTTACTTGTATAAACTTGCCAATCAATCACCGCTTGCCTAAGCCCCACGTAGATTCTCTGAGCCCACCTCATAATTGGTCATTTTAAAAGACTCTCAAAGGTCATGATTGGGTCCCGCCAAAAGTAACGGGACGCCATGCAGATACTGAATGGTCAAAATTGTTACTATGCTGTTACTATGGGCATTGTAGAATTATGATTGGTGCTTATGTAATGATGCAAAACGTACAACGTGTGCACGGTAACACCCCCACCCTTCCCCCATAAAAACCCTGCTCACCACTGTTCGGGGCTCATTTTGCTGCCGCTGTGCCGGGAGATGGGTGAGCCCCTGCTCTAGCTTCTAATAAAGACCCTTTTGTACTTGCATCAGTGCCGGCTCCTTGGAGGTCTCTGGGGACTCGCGATTCAGGCAAAACATCTCCCTCTCTCTTTGCTCCTCCCCCGTCGTATTTGCTCTCTCCCTCATTCTCTCTCTCTCTCTGTAAGAAATAAACATTAAAAAAGTTTGTTTTTAAATTTTACACAAATTAGGTCTATCTTTAGTAGAATGCTGCACTTCCAGATTAAAAAAATGAATGACTTGTATTTGTTTTCCTAAATATGTATGCACTACTCAAGAAAATTATTTGTTTGGGGGAAGCAAGTGTGTCATTCTTTTCAAATACTTGCATAGATATATAGGATTCCATTGAGTGCTGAAGCAAAGACTGAAATTTGGCTGAAATACGAAGTGGGCTGGGCTACTGTTTCCATTTGTGCATCTACCAGCAAAAATGAATGTATTTTTCTTGTCTTATTAACACAATGGTAGGTTATTCCCTACATTCTTCTACACCTTGCTTGTTTTACTCAGCTCTATATTCTAGAGATCCTTTCACATCAAAATGCAAAGAGCTTTCTGCATTTCTTTTATTTGGCTGCATGATCTGATGTACAATGTGTATGCATATACCACAATTTATTTAACATGGTCCCTATCAATTTACATATGATGGTATTCCTAATCACCTCCTATTTGCTGAACTTTTCTCAAAGTCAACATTTTATTATAGCCTTCTCTTATGTGTTTTGGAAACATTAAAGGGGTGAGGTAGGTGGGCTCTAAACATGCTTGAAGCAAAAACAATGAGGAGAACAACAAAACATTGGAAACTTAGTTGAAGAACAGATAAGAGTTTCAGCATTCTGGGACATGTTCACTTCAAAGCAGGGGGAAAAAATAGAGGTGAAAATACATTTAAAATGCATTTGTGGGACATCCAGTAGTTATTAGGGATTCTAAGTACTACTCAGAAAAACTGGTTAGGTAAAAGAATATTTTTACTCATTTTTTCCTGTGGTCTGGGAGGTCAGACATGTATGTGCACCCTGGGCGTGGATGAATATTGCCCTAAATTACTAATAGATCTTTGTGAATCTATCCTCTTCCCTCCACCATTTATTATCAATAAACCAGCCATAGAATCCATTTAAAATATAAATATGTTGGGGCACCTGTGTGAGTCAGTCAGTTGAGTGCCTGACTTAGGCTCAGGTCCTGATCTCACAGTTTGTGAGCCTGAGCCCCGCATAGGGCTCTGTGCTGTCAGCAAGGAGCCCGCTTTGGATTCTCTGTCCCCTTCTCTCTCTGCCCTCCATCCTCTCTCTCTCTCTCTCTCTCTCTCCCTCTCTCAAGAATAAAAAACTAAACATTTTAAAAATACAAAATGTGTTTATGTCAATATACTTCTCTCTCTGCCCTTCAATGATTAGTAGAGACCGAAGCAAGCTCCAAAACTCAAGGGCAATTTTTTTAAGTTGCAGATGCTGGCTGTTGAAAGTGAAATTATGCTAAAGCTTCCCCCCACCACATGCCTCCAAATACATTAATATAATAACAAAGAAGCTGAGAGGATCTCACCAGAGCACTGACAATCCTGTAGAAAATGCACGTGGAGGGAAATAATCAAAGACCAACACTAAACATTAATCCAACGTTAAGACGTCAGATGAAAGCAGAGAACTAATAAAGATGACTGAAAAAGAGTGACCAGTGAGGAAGAGGTAAAACCAAAAGAGTAAGTGTATTAACTTCCTAGGGCTGTTACAACAAAGGACCATAAACTGGGTTCGTTAACACAACAGAACTTTCTGTTCTCACGTTTCTGAAAATTAGAAGTTGAAAATCAAGATGTCAGAAAGTCTCTCTCTCAAGGCTTTAGAGAAGACTCCTTCCTTGCTGCTTCTACCTTCTTGTGGGGTCCAGCCATTCTCGGCATTACTTGACTGGTAGATACATCAGTCCAATCTATGCCTCCAGCTTCACATAGCCTCCTCTCCTGTGTGTCTGTGTCTTCACATTTTCCCTCTGTCCCTGTCTTTGTGTCCAAATTTCCCTCTTTTTATAAGGACCTCAGTCATATTGGATTTTGTATGTACCTGAATCCAGTATTACTTCATCTTAACTTGCTTACATTCGTAAAAGACTCATTTCCAAATAAGGTCACATTCATAGATTTCAGATGGATGTGAACTATATGGGGGCACCATTAAAGCCAGTACAATAAGTTGTCTCAGAGCCCAATGAAGACACCTTACAGAGAGAGAGTAATAATCAGCTGGTCAAGTACTGCAGTAAGAAATGTCCTTCTACTTTAGCTACCTAAAGTTCGGTGATGACTTTCCAAAAAGCAATTTCAGTGGAAAGTTGGGGGTAAAATTCTAATGTAGGTGGCCCAAGAGAGAATGAGTATTGAAGAATTAGCACAACTAGCAGAATTTTGCTAATTAAAGGGAAAACATCAGCCGGGTGATAAGTAAATCTTTTCTGTTTGTTTTGTTTGCTTCAAAGTAAGCTGGATAGTAAGTAAAATGTTATTGGTTGTTTAATTTTTGAGCAAGAAGACATAGCAACAGTTTTTAGACTTAAGGCAGTGATTTAGTAGAGAACACATAGTGATGAGCTGAAGGAGGAAAATTAGGTCTACTGCTGTCCTTGGTGAGCAAGAAACAATGGGGAAATTAACTTTGGGACTTACTCTCTTTATATTCTTTATAAACCTAGTTGTGTATGCATCAAAGATAATTTGTCACAAATAATATTGGCCATAATTTTTAAAACTTGTCTTCCTTATACAATTTGAATTAGAAAGGTATGCTTCAATTTCAATTCATCCTCACACAATGAGAAATTTTCAAACAGCTTTTCTTGCAAAATTTGTACCCTTGATGAATAACTGCAAATGAAATACAGTTATTAAATGATATTTTATTGAATATTATGGATACTAGTACAACAAACATTCCACAAAAATTAGAATTATGATTTAATATAACCTCCATTCTGCTTTGTATCATTTAAATTTGCATTAGCATTTTTTTTTGCTAAAAGAAGATCTCTCTCTCTAGTTATCTAGCTAAGACACTCTTAACATTCATTTTTAATCATCAATTTATTTTCTTGTTCTTGTAAATATTTGAAAGATTTTGATAAATCCTTTTGTGTATATAATAAGAAACTTCCAAGTGTCTAATTAACTAATACAGCATTTTACTTTTGTAATCATACACTAATGTGAATTAAAAGGAGTGATAGAATTTCAACACATAGCACATAAAGAAATTTACACTTCAGGCTGCATGTGAAATGCTTAACCATGTTTGAATGTTAATATTCAGAAATTAACAATAAATCTGAAACAATTGACTTATTCATACTACTGTTATTATCATACACTGATTACACACAAATGATGCCATGAATCATGCTAATAATTCCACATTGGATGTCTGATCTTACTAAGAAAATTTGGGGGAATACCAACGCTAAAGCCAAACATCAGTCACAAAGTCACAACTTAAATCAAGTATATTAATTATGTTTTCTAAATCTATATCTTGGCTCCGTTTTGTTCTGCTTTGTCTATCAGGTCAGAGAAGGATGCACTAAAATCTCCAAGTACACACTGGGTGTTATACGGAAACCAACTTGACAATAAACTATTTGTAAAAAAAATAAAAAATAAAATAAAATCTCCAAGTACACTTGTTGATTTAACTAATTTCCCCCATTGTCCTATCATTTGGTACTTTATACAGTTTGCAACTATAACTTAAGAGTATAAATATTCATGAATGTTATATGGTTTCAACTGATTGCTATAACTAAATATATGTTGTCCCACTTTACCGCACATTTTTGACTAATCCTCAAATTTCTTCCCTAGTTTTTTTTTGGGGGGGGGTGTATTTATTTTGCTTATTCGTTTCCAATATTTACTGTTTTATTTTTACCATATTACCTACCATATGTTCACTGAGTAAATTTACCTTTTTCCTCTTGTTATGAGACACACAGCCTCTATGATTATTTTTCTAGTTGTACTCCTTAGCTGAACAAGACTAATACTTCTGTTTAACTTTTCTATCAGTTTCATAAGCACATCAGTATCTGTAGCTCCCATCTAAACAAGATAATGTAAATGAACAAGCTTCCATTTCCCTCTCACTCTGGGATTCTCCCCCTTTGACTCATGTTATAATTCTGTCCTACATTTTTGTCTTCCTGCTAGGAATTTTTTCCAAAATTGTGTTTTTAATAGGTCTCTCTGTATTTTACAAATCATGTGTCCAAAAATATCTTCATTTACTCTCACATATAAATAACTATTTAGTTAAAATTCTAGGCTCTGATTTCATATTGTTTACAATTAGAAAATACAGTTTCAGTGGTGCCTTGGTGGTTTAGTTGGGAGGGGTCCGACTCTTGATTTTGGTTCAGGTCATGACCTCATGGTTCTTGAGTTTGAGCCCTACATTAGGCTCTGTGTTGACAGTGTGGAGCCTGTGTGGGATTCTCTCTCCCTCTCTCTTTGCCCCTTTCTTACTCATGCTTTCTCTCTCTCTAAAATAAAATAAATAAACATTAAAAAAAAAAGAAAATACAGTTTCATTGCTTTTTTTTGGTCATATATGTTTTTATTAAAAAATTTTCAATCTTTATTTTTGAGAGAGAAAGAGACAGAGTGTGAGCAGGGGAGGGTCAGAGAGAGAGGGAGACACAGAACACATAGCAGGTTCCAGACTCTGAGCCGTCAGCACAGAGACCAACGCGGGGCTCGAGCCCACAAGCAGTGAGATCATGACATGAGCTGAAGTCAGACACTTAACGGACTTAGCCACCCACGTGCCCCGGTCATAAATTTCTTGTGTGGTGATGTATAAAGTCACATCAATGTTTGTTCTTCTCTTGGTAACCTGTTCTCTCTAGAAAACATTAGAATCTCTTTTTGTTTTGAAATTTCCTAAACTTGACTCTAATATATTAACCCATTCTGTTGTTAATGACATTAAGATTCTTTCTATTTTATGTCTATTATAAGCAGTATACCTTTCATATTCAGATACACATCTTCTACTGTATGTATACAAATTTTCCTTTGGCTCATGCCATAATAGCTTAATGTTACATAATACTTAATTGATTTTCTTTTGTAGATTTCATAAGTTCTTATGAGTTCCTCTTGTTCATTTTCAGTCACAATAGTGATTGTTAGATTTTTTTATATTTTTGTTAAAGAAAGTAATGTATAATTTTCATTTTCTTAATTATAATATATATGCTTTCATATTTTCATCAACCATTTGTTTCCTGTCCTGTGAGATACCTCTTCATATCATTTGCCCATTTTTTATTAAATTTTTAAAAAATCCATTCATGGAAACTTTTTATATATTCTAGGCACTAATCATTTGTAAAGTATATGTTTTGCAAATATCTTCTTACACTTTGTGACTTTTAATAGAGTATCTTTACGGTATCATTAGCTTTATTTTGTGATTTCTATGTCTTCTTTAAAATTCCTTTGCTACCTTAATGTTTCAAAAGATATTCTCTTAGGTATTTTTTCTTAATACTTATGATTTGCCTTCCCCCTCATCATTGATGCGCATGGCCATCTTGGTTATAAGTCAGGTTCTAATATATGTATGAGCTTGCATCTGGAAACTCCTTACTGTCCTATTGGTGATTTTCTCTACTCTAGTACCAATGTTACACTATCTTAATAATTTTGCCTTAATATAAATCTAAATGTATGACAGACTATAGCTCCTCAACTTTGTCTTTTAAAAATGTTCATAGCAATCTAAGTGACAAAGATGCACCCATCATATATAAGGGTACAAATTTAAAAATTCTCTATTTATGATACTTAGGCTTATGTTCCTGGCTTATCAGCAACACCCCTCCCCCTCATATACATAGTAACATTTGCTCCAGGAATTTGACCCAGTTTCCAGAAATTTTATGAGATTCCTGATAGTTTGATATCCTACTAGATAAGCAATATTATTTTGCCCAGTTCACAGCTGAGAAAACTGAAGTTTATGGCAACTTTAAAAATTGATCAACTAGATACAAATTTATCCAATACATCTTTGTATATTTAAGAATATCCAAAATTACTTGATTCTAAAGAGCACAAAAATCTGGTCATTGATTTATTATCCACTCTTAAGGAAATTCATTATTACAGATTCCAGAATTTATGGTGGAGAGGAAATCAGGAGAAAAGTCTTACTATTTTGACAGATATTTATTATCAAACATTAGAAAGTAGCATCCTCTATTCTTTAGTTTGGTCATATAAACTTAAATGCTTTAAAAATCTTGTATTAATTGTCTTCTAGACAAGAGCTGAGGCTTGGCCAGCTCATATATATGGTAATTGTCATTATCACGTGCAATCCATTATAAATCAGTAATATACACTACGTGCATGAGGTTGTCAAAGCACACCCACAGTTTTGCTGCATGGCACACCTGTGAACGTTGTTTTGGGTTTGAAGCTCCAGCCACTGGACTGTTTTCATCAAACTGTTCTGAATCATATTCTAAGTGATTATTCTTGTTGAAAAATGTATCTTATCTCTGATTATTGCATACCTACTTGTTCTCTCTGCCCTTCCTTTTTGCGAGCAATTTATCTAGGAAGTCTTCATGTAAATTTGTACTCAAATATGGTTTTAAAGTTTCTTTCCCGTATCTTTTACACAATATAATCAAAGTGAAATTGTAAAAGACTACTTATTGTAGATGAAGCCCTTCAGAAATTTCCCTGAAGCAGTGGCCATAAGAGTGCCAGAGAGAATTGCTTAATGCAGAATCTCTATTGCATCAAATTTCAGTAAAATGACTTGGGTAGAGCTGGTAAGCTCACTAAAATATCAAGAACATAAAAATTCCACTCATATACAACATACCACAGTATATTGAAAAATGTTTCTACTAAAAAATATAGCTTGGAATTAAAAATAAGAGTTACTCAGCCAACTGCCCTGCATATGAATTCATATTCAATTTAAATTTCTTTACTCCATATGACCTTGTTTTTCATAAAAAGAATTGTATAATGCAGAGTAATTATTATGTCCTTAAAAGACTTCAGTCAAATGCATCTATTCCACATCATATGAGAACAAATATTTTGGCCTCTGATTTCCCGTGGTCTAATGACTGGGTTTCCCCCCACCCCTGGGGGAAAATCATTGTTTATTAAACTACTTACTGATAGTGGACTTCACTATATATATATATATATATATATATATATATATATATATATATATGTCCTCTCTCATTATTTAATTTGCCATGTAAGATTATAACACTTACTATTAATTATTACTTAACATCATTCTACTCAAATCAAACACAATACACTTCTTCACTATCCAACCATATGAGTCTTCCTAATTTTATCCTATCCCCAAATTCATCAATTTTAATAATAAAATAAGAATTCCCAAACAGACAAAAACGTTTATATCACTCTTGACATCAGCCTAACACTCACAAGTGAATAAAAGTAGATACATTAAGAAACATGTCCAGAAAAAATCAGTAAGATTATTTATATATAAAATTATGTTGTTGATGATGAGGATAATGATGATGATGATGATAATTTGTTGACCACCTATACGGGATAACTATTAGTAAGATATATATTTTACTGAGAAAGAAACAGCCTGAGACAATTAGATGATTTAAAATTTTTTTCATGTTTATTCATTTTTCATGTTTATTTTTATTTTTTAAAATGTTTTTTATTTATTTATGAGACAGAGAGAGAGAGAGATAGCATGAGCAGGGAAGGGTCAGAGAGAGAAGGAGACACAGGATCCAAAACAGGCTCCAGGCTCTGAGCTACCTGTCAGCACAGAGCCCGACGCAGGGCTCGAACCCACGAACCATTAGATCATGACCTGAGCCAAAGTCAGATGTTTAACCAACTGAGCCACCCAGGCACCCCTATTTTGAGAGAGAGAGAGAGAGCAAGCACACACATGACTGGAGAGAGCTAGAGACAGAGGGAGAGAGAGAATTCCAAACAGGTACTGCGCTATAAGCACAGAGCCTGGTGTGGGGCTTGATCTCACAAACCATGAGATTATGACCTGAGCCACAATCAAGAGGCAGATGCTTTAACTGACTGAGCTACCCAGGCACTCACACAATTAATGATAACTTAATGAAGATCATGCCCCTCAGTAGTGGGAGAGTTTGGAATAAAAATCATTTTTGATTCCAAAACCGTAATCATTATGCTATACTATCTTAGAATCTGGGGAAATGAGAACGTGAAGTCCTGTCAAGGTATGAAAACTCTGCATGACAACACTAAGTATATCTTGACCTATGCACCTAACCTTTATTAGAGCGGTCAAGAACGTGGTTTGTTCTTATCTACTGCTACAACATGGCTAGAATAAAGTATATAAATTCTGCATTTTTAAGCACAAATGAACAAATAACCAAAATCACTTTTGTATCTTTCATGATACACATGTGCTTAGTTGGGTGGGAGGGAGCTCTTTTTTCCCGAGGTGAAAAGAATAGTTGTAAACCCCATGTGGATCTACCAATGCATAAATTCAAAGGTAGCTTTGTTACAGGCATGTGTTCTTAAGTTTGATATGGCATTTGACACATCAGGGCCAGAGTTAGGCTCTTCTGTAGTCCGGTAAAATTAACATTGTGGCTCCAGCAGAAATTTGTCAAGACTCAACAGATCATAGAATTGACTAACCATAAAATGTATTAGGAATTGTAGATTACCAAATTACATTTTCTCTCCCCAGAATAACTTTTGACATATAAGGAAACCCATTACAGTCATCTCTACGTCATATTCCTAGGGGTCTTTTTGGTCATGATGATGTCTAAAGGGAATGAATAATAGTGTTAATTACAAAGTACTCAAGTCCTCCCATGTGGGCCAGCCCTCTTAATCCTGTGTTGGAGGACCTTCTCTGTTGCTTCTAATCTCCTTTTACATGGACATAGGTAAGAATACAGGTTGTACCTGTGTCCACAAAGAATCAAGTAATACCATGCAACACTGGTCAATAAGCTAAATTGGTACCCAGTAGATACCACCAGACTGGAGGCCAGAAAGCATACAGTCTGGAAAGGAATATTTTTACCTTATAGTCAGGGTCTGGTTTGTATTGATCAGACTTCACACTGTATTTTTCCAATATAACTGTTAATTAACAGGAAAATAACAAATAGTTAGCATCATTTTGGCTAGAACATTAAGATTAGGTACAATTAAGGGCGCCTGGGTGGCTCAGTCAGTTAAGCGTCCAATTTTGGCTCATGTTATGATCACATGGTTTGTGAGTTTGAGCCCCACGTCAGGCTCTGTGCTGACAGCTCGGAGCCTGGAGCCTGTTTCAGATTCTGTATCTCCCTCTCTCTCTCTGTCCCTCCCTGCCTCAAATTCTGTCTCTCTCTGTCTCAAAAATAAATGAACTTTATTTTTAAAAAGGTTAAAAAAAGATTAGGTACAATTAAGCATTTTAGAATATGGCTGAGAGTTCTATCAAAAACAAGGAAACTCAAAAACAAATCTGAGATTCTTTGGAATTTACTTATGAGAAGCCCTCTTCTATAATTCCAAATGTAACAAGAAACAACATCAGGAGCTAATCTTGATACACTGCTAGAATGACTCCTTGAAGTTTGGATAACATGATGGTTCCTAGTAAAACTGAAAGGCAGATGTGGAAATTGCCTTGACATAGTATTGAAGAAGGGGTTAAGAAGTTCAGAGAAGTTGGCATGCTAGAATGGATTTATTACATATTATCAGCAGCACCATAGGTTACTGATCAACGAACCCCATAAGCTGACTATGTTCCCCAGGAGAACCTAGTGGGCACTTCATTTATTAAAGCAATAAAGAATGATCAAGTGGTGAGGGCACTGGCATTACCGAGGAGGTCAGTTTTAGCTTTCTTTTGTAGGTCAGAGTTGATAGTAGGAAAAGCTGCTGGGTTTTTTAGAGGCAAGAGAAAGAAAGAGGTTCTGAATAGTACAAGTCAGATGAAAGAAACGGTCAGAGGTTAGGTGTTCATAATTATCATAACAGGTAATAAAATCCAAATGGCACCCAGAAGTCCTGACTTGCAAGGATCTGTGCTGATGGCTAATAGACTATGGTGATCCTATGAGTGAGATACATGGATATCCAACAAGAGTATCATTGACCTATATAATTACAAAGATCAAGTGAGAGTGAGCTGAAAGTTAGTGTCAGCTAATGTGGTTGAAAATCCCAATCTTTCATACAGCTTCTGTGGGAGTGGACAGAAAGTCACAAATCTTTATATCTTACATCTCAGTACCAACTAACGAGTTTCTGGCACAGAAGAGACACTAAATAATAAGGAGGATAAAATGACTCATTCAATGGTCAGTCACCTTTGTCCTTGACCATTCGATGTTTGTATAAGACATCCATAGGGGTGCCTGGGTGGCTCAGTTAGTTAAGTGTTTGACTTTTGATTTGGCTCAAATCATGATTCCATGGTTTATGAGATTGAGCCCCTTGTTGTACTCTGGGCTGACAGCATGGAGCCTGCTTAGGATTCTCCCTCTCTCTCCCTCTCTCCTGATCTCTCTCTCTCTCTCTCCAAACAAATAAATAAACATTGAAAAAGAAAAGAGAGACACAGGAACAGAGTCCCTACTAGTACTTTAGCCAATAGAATAAAAGTAGAAGTGATATGTGCCACTTTTGAGCAGAAGTTTTAAAAGTTACTACATTCTCTGGTGTCTTGCTTTTTCCTTTCTATAATTAGCATGACATTATCCTTGAAAGGATCTGCTTTATCACCCTTGATTCCAAGGTAAAAAAGAGCGATGGACAGAGAGAATAGGGAATACGGCCTACCGATGATACACCTACAACATGGGCAAAAAAAATAAAGCATTGTTTTGAAAACCAGTGAGGGTTTGAGGTCATTTGCCACTACAGTGCTACTTAACCCATCCTGACTAATGTAACTATCAACTCAGTAATTATAGCAATAACTTGTCAAAATTAACTATTTCTCTTTTATAACCTATAATTCTCAGTGCTCAATTTTCACATAGCCTGGAAGTCCCTCTTACAGGGACATAAACAGGAGGACTTGCCCATATTTTTGGTTCATGATCTGATATCTCTTGTTATAAAGAATGGGTTTGTTTTCCTCGTGGCAGAGCCTAAGTGCACGAGGACTCATTTCAAGAGCAATCCTTGACAGGTGTTCAGCCAAGTTAAGTAATAGCTTCCTTATCACCATGTACAATGGGCTCCCCATGTAATAGTGCTTTCCATTTCAATATATGCCACTTCAAATGAATTCATGAAGCAATAAGTCAGTAATTTTCAACCTTTGCCTTCAAAATTTCATAAGGGAGGAAAGACAGAGCACATTCATTGCAGATTATCTTTTCAGGTCTAAATCAGGATCTCCACCATTCATAGGCTGTCATTTTCAGGGAATATTCCATTTCCTATCAATTTTCATCATCTTTGTAGACCTATCATTATTACCCAATGCAAATGCAGGCTTCGGTGTGATTTAACCACATAGGAAGCTGCTCATTTGCAAAAATAAAGCAAAACAAAATCCACAATAATAATGTGCTATGTAATTCATATTTTTGAGATTGAAAAGACAGCTTCTTAGCACAGGGTACACTGACAATAAGAATAAATCTCTTTCCTTACAAATATGAAGCTGATGAATTCGGTGTGGACTTGAACCCATGGCCGCAAGTATTTACATCATCCTAGGTTCCTTGGCAGCCCACAGTCCATTGAACAAGCGTTAATGTTTGTCATGAAACCATTGATTCTTGTGTGTATTTCATGGCAGAGAAGCATTAATTTAAGGATTCTTCCTGAAAGGTTTATACCCATGGGTTGGGTATATACAGAGACACAACATTTAAACATAAACATTGGACTAACCCCTTCCTTTCCTTCAAGTGAATCGCTACTATATATCCTTCTATTGTTTTTCTGAGGGAGGAGGTGATGGGAATAGTCATTTATCTTGGGGCAAATTTCTGCCATTGTTTATATAAACAAATGCCTTTGTTATTCTAAATACAGAGAAGCACAATGGACCTTCCACAGGTTCTTTTTTTCTATCACATCTCTTTGTGGCCCTGGATCAAAATCAGTTTTTGTTTTTAAAAAATAAAATAGCTGGTGGTCAGATTTCCAGAGGGTAATAGCAGTACATTTCTAGTTGCACATTTCCTGAATTAAATGAATAGCATTTTGTTCACCTGGTCATAAGTGTACTACCACTTCAACAATCATGTTGCATTTTGAAAGACACGGGAAGATTGATTTGCTGATAGATCTCTGATGTCAGTCTTTGAAATGTCCACTCAAATGAATCTGGGTGAGTTTTCAGCCTATAATGAGGTCATTCTTAGTGAGCTGGTGCCACTTTTTAGTATCATAGGCTATTTGGTGGTTTTCCTTAATTAAGATAGTTATGCACTCCTACTCCTTTTCCAGTTATATAATGCAAGAATTCTTTAGGGTCAGTATGATATCAAAACCAGACACCAAACATTACATATTCCTCACTCCAGCCATGGAATTATGTATTTTGATGAGGATCTCTTGGTGTCTACATAAATATTTAAAGTATTGGATGGTCCAGTAGATGGCAAGAATGCTGATTTTATGGGCTTGAAATTATTACCTGTGCTCTTATATGTAATGGTTTTGGCAATTAGAAATTACTAGACATTTTGGGGAGCAGCTGCAGTGGAGGTAGGTACTCAGAGAAGTTTTTACTCAAGAGCACTCTTTCCACTAATAAGAAAAGTGCAACATCTTTAGAATCTTTGAGAACAGAAAAAGTAATCCATGTGTTACACAAATAATTATTTCATCATTTTTCTTTATTAATTTACAGAGCGATTTAATGCTATTATATTCTACTATGTAACATTTGTCACTTAAAGTGGTCAGTTTTACACTTTCCTATGTTGACAATTAAGTAGCTTTCTATTATTAAACAAAAGATATTTCCAAATATCCTAATGTAAATTAACCAATAATTTGTTAAAATTTAGTATTCTATGCCCAACCTAAGCATATTTCTTCACATATGCTTTTAACCAATTCTTTATTTTCAATCTTACTACTGTGTCCTTTCTCAAAAAAAGAAATAACCAAAAAATCATAAGTATAGAGATATGAGTCATAGTCAGAAAGTGATTTTTTTTAATGTTTATTTATTTTGAGAAAGAGTGTGTGTATGTGTGTGTGTGTGTGTGTGTGTGTGTGTGTGTGTGTGTGTATGCACGCAGAGGGGAAGAGAGAGGGAGAGAAAGAATCCCAAGCAGGCTCTGCGTCATTGAAGAGTTCAATATGGAGCTTGATCTCACAAACCATGAGACTATGACCTGAGCCAAAATCAAGAGTTAGAAACTCAATCAACTGAGACATATAGACTCCCCAGTGCTTTCCCTTAAATAAAAATTAAGTGTGTACAACTGTCATGTCTGAAACTCTGACAAACAAAAGGGTTATCAGGTCCAACAAGCAAAGAGGAGAGAGAAATCTCCACCTCCAGCCTTCTAGACCGTTTCTTGTGATACCGTCAGTGGAACCTATGTGGAATCAGATGGCAATGTGGTTTGCAGGGTCCCCCCACCCCCAACACCTAGCATCATGGTATAGAGAGATGGGTTTGGAGTTAGGAGGAAGAATAGCTCAATAGCTGACACTTAATCTTTATTATTGTCATTGAGAAATTCTTAAAATCTGAGGATTTGGATTTCATAATATATGCTTTTAAAAGATCAAGATGGATGTATTTTACTTGTGTATATTTTTTTATAAATGTTAGTATTTAATGCTTTTTAACTAAAAGGATTACAGAAAATCCTTGGTGTCTCTTAACCCGTTCTTAAGTTCCCTCTGGATTTCTTCACCTGAGGCAAAGTGACAGAAGTGTTTCTTTCCATGTTGCCATCTGTGCTCTTCCCCATCAAGAAGGGCAGGCTGACTGGCCAGGCTGAGGCACTTGTCAAGTTTGTCAAGGAAGGGGTGAGCAGTCCCTTTTGATGTAAGTCATTCCTCTCTTATCCATGAAATAATGTATTTATAGATGCGTATTGTTATTGGATGACTAGTATGCATTTAATGATTGTTCTATTAATGCCATGTGCATTGTTTATATTTCCATTAAAAGCATACTATTAATTTTAAAAGGCAAAAGATTCATGCAATCTAAGGAGAAACCAGAGTATAGCATGAAGTATGAATGAAAATATTTTCTGTCCCACTATTATATGTGGCAAAAATATATCATCAGTTGAGCTTTTTCTTTTCCCATTCAACAGTACTGGAAATTTTCATGAAATTTAAAAAGAAAATTTTTATTTTGAAATTTAGAAAATTACAATGAAAGTATTGTGATTAGGGAAGTTATTAAGTTCATTTTGTGAGTGGCATTTGTGGCAAAATTGAAATTTGAGACTTTCTCTTAGATATAATTTTCCACAACCAGCTGAAAAAAATGCTAAGTAAGAAATGCTGAGACAAGGCTCTTGAAGATAGTAGTTTCCCATGTAAAAAAAAAAAGCAGTCAATTTATTAATTTCTATTTTGAATATTAATGAATTTACCTATTTGTAAGTGGAAAACTTAGTCAAAACTCCCAAATATTCTTTTTTTTTTTTTTTAACATTTATTCATTCTTGAGAGAGAGATAGAGTGCATGTTAGGGAAGGGCAGAGAGAGACACACACACACAGAATCTGAAGCAGGCTCCAGGCTCCAAGCTGTCAGCACAGAGCCCAACACAGGGCATGAACCCAGGAGCAGTGAGATCATGACCTGAGCCAAAGTCAGATGCTTAACTGACTGAGCCACCCAGGCTCCCCCCAAATATTCTTGAAGGAGATCATGTATCTAAGTAAGTAGGTTGAGTATCTTTGCAGTAGTACAGCATCTCAATTCCATTCCATGAGGACATGAAGCTTGAGGATATTTCTATGATTGTACATTTTTAATTAAAAATATTTCTATTATAAAAGATAACATATATGCATAGAATATATACAATCATGAATAACCATAATGCAGTTACTCACACAACCTCCATCAATGTCAAGAAATTGAACATTACCTTCTATGGTGGGCAATCTGCTGAATGATACTCCTTCCTGTTTATTCATGCCCTTGTATAGACTGGGTTTAGTGACTTGCTTCTAGCAAATAAAATGAGACAGAGGTGATAGCATGTTACTTCTGAGATTAGGTAACAAAAAGATAGTGGTGGTCCTTTTGGCATTAGCTCTCTTGTTCTCCCTTAAATCACTCATGCTGAGGGACACCTGGGTGGCTCAGTTGGTTAAACATCCAACTTTGGCTCATGATCTCATGGCTCTTGGGTTTGAGCTTCACACTGGGCTCTGCTGACAGCTCAGAGCCTGAAGCCTGCTTTAGATTCTCTCTATCTCTCTGTGTCTCTCTCTCTCTCTCCATCTCTCTGTCTCTCTCTCTCTCTGTCCCTCCCCCACTTGTGCTCTGTCTCTCCCTCCCTCTCTCTCTCAAAAATAAATAAATTAAGAAAATTTTTAAATCACTCACACAAAGGAACCTCAAAGTCATGAGGCAGCCCCATGAAGAGGTTCACATGACCAAGCTTAGAAGCAGATTTCAGAGGACTGCCAAAATCATAACACTGAACTTGGAATAAGACACTTCAGCTGCAGTGGAGGCTTGAGATGGCTGTCTTGCAGACACTTTAATTTCAGCCTCATGAAAGACATTGAGCCAAAAGCACCTGTTGTCTCTTGATTCCTGACCCATACAAACTGGTGTAATAAATATTTGTTGTTTTAAGCCACTAATTTTTTGTAGTAATTTGTTATGCAGCAATACATAACTAATACCATTTTCTAAAAGGCCCTTCTGTGTTCCCTCTTAATTATTTCCCTTTTTCCCTCACCATCCCCCAAAGTAACCACTATTTCTACTTCTAAAAATATAACTTTGTTTTCCCTGCTTTTGAACCCTTTCTGAATCCAACCATGTAGTTTATATTATTTTATGTCCAATTTCCTTTGCTCCAAGTTAATTCCATGAAATTCTTTTTTATGAATGTATAGTGTGTGGTTCTTGTGATTATTGTTGTTGTGAAAATTCTTATGTGTATCTCTTGGAGATCAGGTTTATGTATTTCGTTTTTTTAATTTGTTTTAATGTTTATTGTTGAGAAAGAGAGAGAGAGAGAGTCAGAGCACAAGCCAGAGAGGGACAGAGATAGAAGGAGACAGAATCCAAGGCAGGCTCCAGGCTCTGCATTGTCAGCACAGAGCCTGATGAGGGGCTAGAACTCACTAGCCATGAGATCATTACCTAAGCCAAAGAAGCTGGACACTTAACTGACTGAGTCACCAAGGAACCCAGTTTACATATTTCTGATTAGTATAAAGTTTCACCTAAAATTTCTATATCAAAAAGTGTACATGTCTTCAATGTTAGAATTAAATGACAAATTGTTTTCTGGGGTGGCTACACCAATTTACATTCCCAACAACGTGTTAGAGTTCTCACTATCCCACATCCTCACCCAATTTTGCTAATTTAGTCTTTAAATTTTAGCCCTTCTGTCATGGGAGTAGTGATGTTTCAGTGGGTGTTGAATTTACAGCTTCTAGATGACTAACGCGGTTGAGCAATCACTGATTTCCTTGCAGGGTTCAAATTATTCTGTGGATTTGCCATTCTCTTAATGATTTTAGTAGCCCTTTATAAATTCTATATATAAATCTCCTCTTAGTTATATGTATTTAAAATGCTTTCACCCATATTGGGGGGTTTGCACTTTTATTCTTCAAATGGTGTCTTTGGATAAACAATAGTTTTTATTTTAATCTGATTTCTTAGTCTATTCCTTCTGGTTAGTGCTTTCATAACTAATATAAAAAAGTCTTTCCCTTTCCCAAGGTCAACATTATTTCCTCCATAGTATCTTTTATAAACTTTATTGCTTTATTTTTTCATATCTTCAATCCACCAGGAATTGATTTTTATGTAAGTGTGAGGTGTCTGATTTCATTTTTTCCCATGTGGATGTACAGTTGACACAAGACAATTTATTGAAAAGACCATCTTTGCTCCTTGGTTTTGGGACATTACCCATGTCATAAAACAGGTAATATGTTTCTGAACTCTTGATTTCATTTCATTGGCCTATATTTCTGTCCCTATGCCAATATATATGTCTTAATTACTATAGCTTTTTAATAGATCTTGAATTCTGATATCAGTTCATCAATTTTTTCCTCTTAAAATAAATACCTTTTGGAATTCTGGTTGGGATTGCACAGACTCTTAAATAAGCTTAAGGAAAATTGACATATTCACAATAATTATTCTTTCAATTTAAAAATATAGTATATTCCCTTGTCTTTTAGCATGTAATCTTGGTCTTATTTCTTTGGCCACTAGTCTGTACAGCATTAGAGTTCAGGACATGCACAGAGCAGGAAATCAGTCATGTTTGAGCTCCTTGAAACCTTTAACTATGTCAATCCAAGGCCATGTGACCTGCCCCCCCTCCCCCAGTCCACTGTCTCTCTCTAACAGCAGCCCTATGTACTGGTAAACTTAGGGGTCTCTGCTTTTATCTCAAACCTACATCCAACAACTGCCTACAAGGATAACTGCGGGTCCTTAGCTCTCCTCCCTAAACTTATGTACTCACTAGAATTCTACTCTTTTTAGTCTTTGTGACTTCTGGAGTATTTTGGTGTCTTTAAATCAATGATTTTGTAAATTTCCAGTTTTCTACTTTCTTTTTTTTTATTAAAAAATTTTTTTTACGTTTATTTATTTTTGAGAGACAGAGAGAGGCAGAGCACAAGTAGGGGAGGGGCAGAAATTAGACATAGAATCTGAAGCAGGATCCAGGCTCTGAGCTGTCAGCACAGAGCCTGACACTGGGCTAGGACCCACAAACCGGGAGATCATGACCTGAGTTGAAGTTAGACGCTGAATCAACTGAGCCACCAAGGCACCCCTGGACTTTCTACCTACTAATTGTTTTTGATCTGTATTAAAATGCTTCATCTTACCCAGAAATGAACCTCTTTAAAGGTTTATATTTGACTTAGACAAGAAACCAGAGCCATTAGCAATTGGTTATCACCTTAACCCAGTTGCTGAGATTAAGATGGTTCAAATTTGGGCTTCAGTCCCTATTAAGGTGCAGATATTGACTTCTTATTTCTGGATTACCTTTTCTTCTGCAACCCTTTGGATATTCTAATATCCAATGTGTAACCCTTTGGATATTCTAATTCAAATGATAGGGCTCTTCTTATCTGGCCAGCAGAGATTTGACTTTCTGCTCTTTGGTATTGCTAATTTATCAAAAGTTCTACTCAGTTTGTCTCTAATAGAATTTATAGGTGCTTCTGGGGCGCCTGGGTGGCTCAGTCGGTTAAGTGTCCGACTTTGGCTCAGGTCATGATCTCATGGTTCGTGAGTTCAAGCCCCATGACGGGCTCTGTGCTGGCAGCTCAGAGCCTGAAGCCTCCTTCTGATTCTGTGTCTCCTTGTCTTTCTGTTCCTCTCCCATTCATGCTCTCTCTTTCAAAAATAAATAAAGTTTAAAAAATTTATAGGTGCTTCTAACCTTAGGAGAAGGGTACCTGGGTGACTCAGTCGGTTAAGCCTCCGACTGTGGCTCAGGTCATGATCTCACAGTTCCTGTGTTCAATCACCACCTCAGGCTCTGGGTTGACAGCTCAGAACCTGGAGCCTGCTTCGGATTCTGTGTCTCCCTCTCCATCTGCCCAGTCCCTATTCATGCTCTCTCTCTCTCTCTCAAAAAAAAAAAAAAATTTTTTTTTAAAAAATTAAACTTAGGAGAAAAGCAGCCTTAAATATTGGGTTTACTTCTTAGGGTTTCTATCTCTTCCTGGGCCATGGCCCTGTAATTCTTCTTGCCTTGTTAGACCTACAGTATCTCAGAAGAATTGTTCTCATATATTTTTCCTCAGCGTTTTAGTTCTCCCACTGAGGAAACCTGATTAGCAGTCAATATTTCTTTAACAAAATGCAATATCATAGAAAAACTCATTAAGAGTTATATTCGCAATAAGGAAGGCTTCAATTTTTGCAGTAGGCAGAATAAAGTAAAGTAGTCTGATTTGATTTGGCAGCACTTCATTTTGTTTGTGTTGTTCTTGTTTTAGTTTTTATGTTTTTGACTACAGTGCCAAAGATCTGCTCTGTAAGTTCAAGTATTTGGAATGAATTTTTCACTTGACACAAATGGTAGCAAGAACACATTACAACATAGGGCTAACCCGTGTTTTAATTTTTAGGTTCCATTTACAGACTTCATTTAGCTGGTCTTCTGCCAGCTACAAAAAAAAAAAAAAAAAAAAACTTGAACATTTTAGCCTTGCACATGCTTTGCATTTACAAAATTGCTTATAAAAATGTATACAGGGTGCTCTTTAAGGACACAGGAGTATTCTCTTTTGCTGTCAGCAATATCTCAATCCTGATGACATAGCTCTATGTTTTATTGTTGAACATGAATGAACTTTATGGAAGTACACATACCAGAACCCAAAAAAGCATAATTTAAATATTTGTAATTCCTCATTATTTGGGTATCACTATATTCTTGTTCACAACTTCTGCGTCCTCATGACCAGCGCATCAGGTTAAGCTCCAGCAGTTTAGTCAGTTTACTAGTGCTTGGTGCATTTGCATTATTCTTTCAAAATATCACACGTGTAGCCCTGTATTCGTTATCCATTGCTGTGTAATAACTGACTACAAAAAGCTAGAAGTTTAAAACCACACACGCTGATTACCTAAGTTTCTTAGGTCTGGAATCCAGGCATAGCTAAGCCGGGCCTTCTGTTTCAGCGTCTCTTTGCAGGCTGCAGTCCATGAGTCAGCTGGAATGGAGTCATCTCAAGGCTTAACTTAGGGCAGGATCCTTTCCCAGTTCACATGGTTGTTGGCAGGATTTGGTTCTCAGCAAACTGTTGGACTGAGAGCTGCTGTTTCTCACTGGCCAGGGGGAACCCTTAGTTCTTACACACAGACCTTTGCAAGGTGCTGGGTTGCTTTATGAAACCGTGCAACCTGAGAAGGTGATACAGAGAGCCAACTATCATGATGGAAGTCAGCCTGTTGTAATCTAATCTCAAGTGACAACCCAGCACTTTTAACATTTCCTAAAATGCTAGGTTAGAATCTACATACTAGGTCCCGCCCACAGTTAAGAAAAGGGGATTACACAAGAACTGGAAAGCTGAAAAGCTAACCTGTGGAGGGAACTGACCAAATGTTCATACACAACTTGAACCCATGCTCTGTGGGATTCATGATACCCTGATCAATTTTCCTGAAGCAAATCTCTGATGATATCACTGCACTGCCTAATGAAAACATCAAAGATTTTACTGCCTAGAGTTATTTACGATCAAACCTCAGTCTTAATTTCCAACTCTTTTTTTTTTTTTTTTTGCCATTTCTCAAGAATTCCATCTTCCCTTGGGGCGCCTGGGTGGCTCAGTCAGCTGAGCATCTGATTTCGGCTCAGGTCATGATCTCAGGATTCGTGGGTTCGAGCCCTGCGTGGGGCTCTGTGCTGACTGTCAGCTCAGAACCTGGAGCCTGTTTCAGATTCTGTATCTTCCTCTCTCTGACCCCCTCCCTGCTCAAGCTGTCTCTCTCTCTCTCTCAGAAATAAATAAAACATTGAAGAAAGAAAAAAGAATTCCATCCTCCAGCCAGTGCTGTTAGCTTAATTCATAAGGTGCTTGCTCTGCATGTTTCTTCATGTTGTTCTCTTTGCCTGAAATAACATGTCTTTCTCTTGCCTTAAAGTAAGGGTTTCAGCCTGGAAAAGAGAAGGGACAGTGGAAGACACATTATTTTCCACTTCAAATATTTAAAGACATAGCACTAAACAAGCTGATGTATAGAACCCTAAGATGGCAGGATTTCAGACACAATGGAGAATTCCTCACAGTTATCAAGCCTGCCCAACAGTGAAATAAACTGCCTCAAAAACAGTGAATTTTCCACTTTTTAGGTACTCAAATAAAGAGAAAGACCCATCCATTATGGGGATGAAGGGATTTTAGCATTCAGTGGGAGTTAAAATGGAGACTTCTGAGGTAACTTCTACCTCTTCAGATTCTATGAATCCATGAATTTGTTGGAAAAAAAAAGCAAAATTATTCTCTTTGGCATACAAAGATAAGAAAACATGATTTCTGTGATAAAATTTCAAAATAAATCATACTTGCTATTTAATTTTAAGCTCTGGGTGTTGAACAAACTCAGGAACTCCATTTTTCCATTGTTTCCCTATTTCTATTTTATAACTGTCATAATAAAGTATGAAATTACTTAACAATTCAAATTTTAAAATCAATATTGGTAATCTATGTGCACAAATGAAATGTTATATTTGTTCTTTATATATTTTGGATATTAATCATTTATCAGACATGTCCTTTAATTTCTCTTATTCTGTAGGCTGCCTTTTAATTTTGCTGATGGTTTTCTTCACTGTGCAGAAACTTTTTACCTTGATGAAGTCTCAATAGTTCATGTTTGCTTTCATTTCCTTTGCCTTTGGCGACATGTTTAGTAAGAAGTTGCTCCAGCCAAGGTCAAAGAGGCTACTGCCTGTGTTTTACTCTAGGATTTTGAGGGTTTCCTGTCTCACATGTAGGTCTTTCATCCATTTTGAATTTATTTTTGTGTGTGGTGTAAGAAAGCAGTCAAGGTTCATTCTTTGGCAGGTTGCCATCCAGGTTTCCCAACAACATTTGTTAAAGACACTGTATTTTTGTTCCCATTGTATATTCTTCCTCCTTTGTCAAAGATGAGTTGGCCATATAGTTGTAAGTCCATTTCTGGGTTTTCTACTCTGTTCCATTGATCAATGTGTCTATTTTTGTGCCAGCACCCTACTGTCTTGATAACTACAGCTTTGTAATATAGCTGAAATCTGGAATTGTGATGCCTCCAGTTTTTTTTTTTTTCTTTAGCTTTATAATTGCTTTGGCTACTCAGGGTATTTTGTGATTCCATACAAATTTTAGGATTGTTTGATCCAGCTCTGCAAAGAATTCTGGTAAAGAGAAAAGATAGTGCGTTTTAAAGCCCTTCCCCATCAAGTATTTTCTAAGAATTTCCACAAAAGGAATCCAGTCTATATTTTTGACATAATCTTTAGTTATTATTCATTTTAGGTTTATGAATGAGGCTGAACTTTAGAAAAATATTTATCATGCTTTAGAGAAATTCACAGATGAATCAGCGGCCCAAACTCTTGTTGCTATTTCTCTGGATATGTTGGAGCAAGTGGGCTATGAATGATGCTATGAATCATCACCTGAGTAAAGACACTTCTAGAAGCATGACTTTGAGTGTTTTCAGAGAGACAGAGGGAAGCAGAGATTAAGGGGATGAGAGGTGTCCATTCCATATTGGTGCAACTGATTAATAGTCCCTCCAGATGGTGTCCAGTAGAAAAGAGCTAATCTGTAGATGGAAATTGGAATAATTTTTTTAAAAGGAAAATTTTTGCCTTATATTTTGTTTTATCTAAACTATAAGAGGACCGAAGGCAGGAGCCCTGTCTAATTTGTTTTAATGGCATAGCTCTGTTACCATCACATTCACACACACAAACATTTATATAAATCAGGGATTGAGTAAATGAACACAGTGACTGATACATGAGATTCCAACAAAGTGTCAGTGTTTTGGTGGACCTTAGAATTTAGATTCTGCTGAATTGCATGTTATCACCCACCTGAGGACTGTATCTCACAGAAACATGGGGGCTTGGACACCAGTGTATCCTGACTCCCTCATGAGGAGAAATAGTGTTAGGTGCAGACCCATCTGGCCAGGCTGTTGCAGTTTCACATGTAGGATGTTATTCAGGAGAAATAAACCAGACATAATAAATTGGACTACTTTGTAAAACTGGTGTTATGGCCATAAGATGAGACATATCCTTGCAGAGAAGGATGGAGTTTCTTTTATGAGAAATTGAGACTTGCATCCTGGGAGAAAGTTCGTTCTGGTACCTAGGGAAGTGGATTTTAGATTAGGGAAAGAAAATTTATTCTGCTTTTAGTGGAGCCAAAAATAGGTCAGAATTGAGATGTGGTAAGAGATGAATTGTCTTGGCCACAAAGAGAGGGTTAAGAGTAGGAGAGGAAGCAGGTCAAAAAAGGATTTTTATGATGGGTCTGGACCTGGGCGGTTGTTGAAAGTTGTTTTTTTTGCTTTTTGTTTTACACACACCTTTTACTTTCCCAAATGGTTGGTAAAACTTCATTACAATTTGCTGTGTGGACGTCTCCTTGTGTTTGGGGAGAAATGAATACTTTCCTTACTGTTCCAGTCACAGTAGCGGGGACAGTCACCAGAGTGGTTACCCTGATGGTCAACAGCAGCAGAAACAGCTCAGTGGACACACAGTGCCAAAGGCCAGGGAAAAATGACCCTGACAAACTGTTTCAAAATATTTTGGAGGTACTTGGAGAGGGGTCATTTGGTAATTAGTTACGTCATCTGTAAAATGGGGCAATAATACTTGTCCCTGCTTCCCTCCCGGGAAGTTTAGAAATGTAACATAATTAATGGCTGTAATGTGTTTGAACACCTTGGAAGAAATATGATATATAAGCATATGATATCATGATTACCTCCATAATAAAAAAGAAAGAAAATACTAAAATAACAATAATATGTACATTTTCACCACCTGCAGTTGTATATGAAATATATAACTCTTTTTATTGTTTGCTGTTTAATCCACTGCACCTGCATAAAAAATGTACCCCAATGGCCTAATTTTGAAAAATACATAAAATTTAGACAGGTACTTATTCTTTTATTCACCCCATTGTGCCTAGGTCTCACAGAACATATTTTAAATAATATACTACCACAAAGAGACCACTTCAATACAAATCTCAATAGTGTGGGTTAGTAAAAATTACTTTTAAAGACAAACATCTGGCACTTCATAAATATATATCACCTTTCATCAAGAGTTTTTCAAACTCTCTCCATATATATTATGCTTATAAGCATTATTAATTCAGCATATTGTACGTTGGTTTTAAATAGTCCCAAAGCAGAATTATATATGTAAAATATGTGCTGCAATACCTAGGCCCGTGCAGATCATAAAGAACAAGACATTAAGCACAATGCTAAATCCTTTTGATTTAATGTGTTCTGTTAGCTAACAGGGGTGATTTTTAAAGCACAGATACAAGAAAATACTAGTTAAGCTTAAAGGCAGCTATTTATTCTGACTAATTTTTTTTCCCTCTCTTGTGACATTTAGCAAATTATTCTAGGCTTACATTTAGCTTGTGTCAAAAATATGTCTAAAATATTTTACTCTGGTTAATTTCTACATCTGAAAGAAATGACTTGCCTTTACAAAGCCTGCATCGGCAACACCTAACTGGTGCCTCTTTTCCAGAGGACATTAAAAAAAAAAAAGGATATTCTGTAATGCCTTTTGGCAATTTTTCCTGTCATTAATGATCCTACTGTGAAGTTATTTGTTGCAGGTCAGTTTTTATTTCTTCTAAATAAGTAAATGCCAATTCTTCTTGCTGTGTCTTTAATAATGTTGAAGAAAATACAGTTGGTTTTATTGTTATATTTTTATGATGGTGCATATATTTATTGCATCAATCTTACTATTTTGCCAGATTTAATAACACTGGCTCCTTTAGCTGTTCCTGACAAGTTAAAGTTAGATGCATTTCCTTGTATTTTCATATTTCTCTCTACCCCTTAAAAAATGAATACCACAAAATAGACACATTTAAAGGCAAAATTTGTGCAGGTCTGTGGCCTGATCTAGCATACACAAAATAGGCATTTCCCTCACTCATCTCATACATCTGGGGTTTTGTGTAAAATTATAATTATTTACTTATTCTACATATATGTGTGTTTTAAATTCCTATTGATTTTCAGGCACTATGTCAGGCAGTAGAGATATAATAACAAGAAAAAGAGACAGCATTTCTAACTATGTAGAGCTTTCAGAATAAAGGAGAGAGCAAAGAATAAATAAACAAGTAACCAAATAACTTAAAATTGTTTAAGTGCTCTGAGAGAAAATATAGATGGTTATTCCCAGAAACTAAAAGGAAGGACCTTAATTTGGATAAGATTGTCAGAGATACCCTCCCTAAGTACCTAAGACTAAGTATATCATGCTGGTTTCCTGACTAAATAGTGAATGGAATACATATTTCTAACTTCTTTCCCAGGTCATATTAAAATGACTATCTAAATATTCATTGAATACAAAGAAAATTCTGTAGTAGTTTTTAAAAAATGAAAAAATCATAGTTACATACCAGAAACTTTAAGAAGATTCCTTGCATAAGGAGAATCTGTATGATGGTTGCTTGTTTGGAAGATAAGTGTAGAGATCTCAAAAGAATTCACTAGCAGCAACAGGTAGAAGGCCAAATTGGATATTAGGACAGTAAGACCGTGATATGTGATCCTATCAGAGCCTCAGTAAGTGCCCAAGTACTATTTGCTTTGTGTGTCTGGATCCCACAGCAATTGCTCACAGTGTGTCCTTGGAACAGCCCCTGCTGAATAATGGGGGCCATGATAAATGCAAAAAAGGTGGACTTTGGTACAGAGGGGACACTCCCTGATGCAAAGCCTGCAGCATTGGATCTCTCTCTACAAACATCTGATAATGGAACTCAAAACTGACAAAGTAAAACCATGAAATATGCTAACTTGATCTTTTTCCCTTCATTTGAGCTTAAAAAATGTAGTCTCACAACCTCTAATAGGTTCCATTCACACAAGAACAGAATGATGCTAGAGAGGCTTCCATAAAGATAAACTAGTGTAGAAAAATCCAGGAGCATGTAAAATTATATAGAAGTTCAAAAGAGAGTAACTTAGAAGTACAGTCAGAAGAGTTAAATTTTCTTACAATACCCTAAACATTTTTTAAAATATATAATCAATGTTTTTTTATATAAGAGTTAAGGCAGCTATGAACCAGACAACCAAAGGGAAAATATAAACCAGAAGAAACTACATAAGGAACAATATAACCTCCAAATTAAAATCTTCAGTAAGGCAAACATTAGCAGATTGAAAGAGCAGAAACTAATCACAAGTTTCTACTATGAGCCACACAGTCTCCTAGGCACTGAGGATACAGCAACGAAGAGAACAAAGTCTTTGTTTTCATAGAGTTTGCAATCCATTGGGAGAGACAGCCCGAGACAAAATGAACAATTAAATATCTGCTATGTGGGAAGATGAAAAGTGGGATTGAAATCTATAAAGAAGGTAAAGGGAATGGGGATCAAAGTGGGCAGTGAGGTTGCAGTTTATATTTGAGAGGTCAAAGAAGGTCTTACTGAGAAGGTGACACTAGAGGGACTTGATGTAGGAAAGACAGTGTGTGACTTCCAAGGCCAAGTTGTAAAAGACATTGTAGCTTGTCTTTAGACAATACAATCTTGCCACACATGTCAGTATCCACTTTGGAATGGATCTAGGTCCCACCCAACTTCTGACTGAATTCCATAAGACACAAAATTTCCCAGTCGACATGCCCCAGAATTTTGAACACAAAGAGTGTGTGTGAGAAAATAAATACTTAAAGTTTTAAGCCACTATGTTTGGGGATAATTTGTTATGCAGCAGATAATCACTACACAGGCAGTTATCCAGAGAAAGAGCATTCCCAATGGAAAGAACAGCAAGAGCAAGGCTCTGAGGTAAGAGATGTTTGATATGTTTTGGGAAGAGTGAGGAGGCCCATGGGGCTGGAGCTGAAGGAGTAAGGAAAAGAATGTAAGAATTAGAGTTAAGTTGAAGAGATAGAAGCCAGACAAGATAGGACTGAATAAACCATTGAAAGGAGTTTGGTTTTTACATAGAGAAAAATGGGGAGCAGATAGAGATTTTAAGCTCAGAAGCAACAGAATCTGACTTATGGTTTAAAGCATTCACTCTGGCTGAGGTTCAGAATACACTGGGGGGCGGTGACCAAGCTTGGAAGCAAAAAGACTAGTTAGGAGACTACTGCAATAATCCAGGCATACTGGATAGAGACCTGTACATGACTGACACCATGAAAAGTGGTAGAAAGTGGATAAGTTGCAGATGTATATGGAAGACAAGGCCAAGAATTAGGTGTTGGGTGAACCAAAAAGAGGAATCAGTGATGATGCCAACATTTTAGCCTTAACAAGTAGCATAATATAGAGTTAAATCTGAAAGGTATTATCAAATGAATATCAGTAATATTTCATGAGGAAACTACAACGTGGTATGGAAAAATATGTAGATTAGGAGGAGATCAAATTGTACTTCCACAAATGAAAATTTTAGTTTGAAATTAAAAATCTCTCCAGAAAAAAAGCAAAAAGAGGAAAAGAGAGAATTAGTGGGTAGGAAAAAAAAGCATGTGGCAAAATAATCCAGAATAGCACAAAGAACTAGACAGATAATTTCTCATTGATAATATGAGATAAGTTATGAGACAAGGAAGATAGAATAATAATGTTCAACATCAATCCAAGGCTGATAGTTCAATAATTCCTAGAAAACTACTTAAAACATAGTAGCTTTAAATAAATATTGACTTTTTTATTGAATTGATAATAGTCCTACAAAAAAAAGTGTCAAGAGAATGAGAAAGCAGATTCCAAATGAGGATTCCAGTTGAGGGACTCTGGCACTTGGGTGAAGCACAGAAATGGAAAAAGACGGATTGAGGTGGGTGGAAAACATAAATCCACACTACCTTCATCATCCCTTCCTCAAGTCTGGGCAACCCAGAGCAAACAAGAACACTCTATGGGAGAAGGATAGTGAAGTGAGCATTTGACTTCACCATGAACCCCAGAACAGGCCTGCCTTCCACTAGATGGACTTCTGTGGCCATAGATAGTTCCTATAGGCTCCCACAAACCCAAGCCTCTGGCCTACACTGGCCTCTGCCAGCACCCGCACACTCAGGTATCTCTTGTGTCCCCAGCATATGTGGCACCAGGCTCCTGGTAGGCTCCCACAAACCCAGATCCCCAGCTCACCTCTGTCCTACCAGCTCCTGCAGCTCTGGGTAATTCCCAAGGTCCCAGGGGTCTCCCATGACATCAGAAAATTAATTATAAAAGACAAGTTTATGAAAAATATCATAAGATTTCAATAAGGAACAGAAAGTATTTTACAAGATAAATAAAAGGAGACATACATACAAGATTTCTGAATAAAAATATAGGATATTAGGGGCACCTGGGTGGTTCAGTTAAACATTCGACTCTGGATCCCAGCTCAGGTCAGGATCTCGCAATTTGTGAGTTCGAGTCCCACATTAGGCTCTGAGCTGATGGTCCAGAGCCTCCTTTGGATTCTGTCTCTCCTCTCTCTGACCCTCCCCAATGTGTGTGTGCTCCCCCCTCCCCTCAAAGTAAGTTAGTAAACTTAACAGAAAAACAAAGGTAAGGTGTTATAGAGGTATCATTTTTCAAAAGTTATCTGTAAACATAATAAGACTCTAACCAATACCCCAAAAGGATATATTTCAAATTTGACAAAAATAATTCTAAGCTCTATCTGGAAAAAATAGATGGTGCTGTCTTTGTACTCTCTCCCTTAGAGAAGGCCATGTGTGAGGGAATCATTAGACTATATTTTATACTTCCTGAAGAAGGTGGACAGAAAATTAGTATGTGACTATTTTAAGTTATTTCATACCTTTGATAGGTCCCTTAATCCAAAATAATTTCTTGCAATGCTCCTAAGAAGGAAATCCATGTTTCAAAATTTTATGCCCATCAAAGAAATTTTAATTTTAGTGCATAGATTTGCAAATAAAGAGTTGACCAAGCTTTAATTGCTAATTTTTTCTTTCATAAATGGTAAGATAAACACTATTATGTACTGAGCACTTCTAATTTTCTAAGAATTTTATTTGCATTTTCTCACTCAATCTTTATATAAATACCACGAGATAGATAGCTCAGAGAAATTAAATACCAGTTGTTCAAGAACTTATTGATAAACTCAGTCAATCCCAGGACTTTGGGGCTCTAAATTCAGGCCCCTTTTTTGTTATTCTTTTCTTATGGTTTTATTGCTTTTTAAAAATCTCCTTAATCATTATTAATATTCTTATTTCAAATGTTATTATTTCCAGTTTGGTCTTTCTTCTCCACTGTATCTGTCAATTCTTATTAGTAATGCTATGCATTAGCACTTTGCTATTATTAGTAATTTTGTTTAGTTTAAATTTAGTCTATTTTATTTATTATTTTCTATTGGATGCTCTAAAGTTGTTGAGGAAATGTAGGTCACTTCAAAGATTTTTTTTTGGCCTGTTTATTCTGGGAGTTTCAAGGAGCTCAATGATCCTAGACCAATTTTTATGTTGAATATTTGCCGTCTATAGTCCTCAGCCATGCAGTTATGTACATTGTCATCGTCTGCCTACATGTAAAGTAGGCTTGGGAATTTACTTTCTCTTCAGTGACATTTTCCCTAAAGAGATAGAGACAAGAAATTCCCTTAATGCTTTTCAGGAAGAGAGAGTGGAGAGAGGAGTGCTGAGCTTTCTACAGGTCTTTTCCTCTTGCATCCCTGGGGTCATGCTGTCATTTCTTGAATGTGTTCATAAATTTTAGAGCCTACTTCTCCAGTTCCTCTAGAACCTTCTAGAACCTGAATCCCTCAGTCACCTGGCCATCAACTTCGGCCCGTTATTTTTGCATTGATTTTGTAACTGATTTCAGGCAAATGTAAATTCACTTAATTTTTTATGTCAGATATTTTGCTTTCTAAATCTAGCATTTCTGTGTGTGTGTGTGTGTGTGTGTGTGTGTGTGTGCGCGCGTGCATTGAGAGAGAGAGAGAGAGCGCAAGCTAGTGCACGAGCAGTGGAGGGGCAGAGAAACAGGGAAAGAGAATTTCAAGAAGGCTCACACCCAGCACAGAGCCTGACCTGGGGTGGGTCTCAATCTCAGGACCATAAAGTCATGACCTGAGCTGAAATCAAGAGCCCAAGGCTTAACTGACTGAAACACTCAGGCACCCTCCACTCACATATTTTTAAAGGAACACTTTCTGATTGTACATTCACATAAGCTGTCGTGGAGCCCATGCTCTATCTTACCTCGGGTTTTAGCTCTATCGACTGAAAATTATTTCTCTTTATCCTTGCCTGGTTTGTGTTTTGTTTAAATCCCATATATTTTCTATTTCCGTATCACTTCCTTATATCTTGATCTTCTACCTTCTCTCCTTTCCCTGAGATGCTGCTCTTCTTTTTTATTTATCCACAACATCAGCCAGCCCCCTTTCCCATTTTCCCATTTTTCATGTAACTTGTTATCTATTAGCTATAAATTTTGTTTGGTTGTCTCTTGTTATACAAGGATATAAGTCACAGCTGGAATATTATGCTATATTTTGTGTGCTTCATTGGTTAGCTTGGAACACTACAAGAAATTACAACCAAAATGGGACTTAAGGGATCAAATTATGATGAAAAATTCATTAAGTTAATTAACTGCAACTTGGAGTTTGAATGTACAGAACTCTTTCAGGTAATTAGCACTCCTATAGGCTAGGGACTCTATTATTTAGGATGTAACAAAGTGTGAAGTTTAAACTGAAATTAGGTAATTTATGGAAAAACTCTATCTCAACTATAAGTTCCAAATAAATTTCAGGCATATTTAAAGGTAAGATCTGTTAAATATGCCAAGACAGCTTTAGAATGAAGATATACGGTAAGTGTGGTGAATTCTCATTCTAATGTAGGAAAATAGGTAAAAACATTTCATTGATTGATGTAAGGATGGAGTTTCTCTATCATTTTAGATCACCTTTGAATAGGATCTCAGTTCATATAGTAGAAATAATATTAGCTCACACTTACTGGGTACCTACCATGTGCCGGGATAGATTTAATCACACATCTCCTTCTAAAACGACCCTAAGAGATGGACATATCATTATTTTATCTAACATATAAGAAACTAAGGCACAGACAGTTTAAGTAACTTGTTCAAGGTCACATAGATACTGAGTTTGGAGTTGGAATGTAAGAGTAGGCAAGTTGGCTCCATTCTGGGCTTTTAAGAATCACTACACTTTAAGAACTATACTCAAAGTCTAAAGCAGCCACATTATAAGAACCATAAGGTCCTTGGATAATTAATATTAATTGAAACCTATCTATGTATTTTTCCACCTAAGTAGATATTAATGTTTTAATTCCTAACTATGATCTATACTTTACATGAAGAGTAATACTTGGACTTTTTTTTAAACTGAAAAGGAATTCCTTAATATGTTGCCATTATGAGTGTGTGTTATTCCATTTGAATTGAATTGAATTTTATGGTATTACTATTTTCGTAATGCTGTAAGAAGAGAAGCATAGATCATTAGGATAATCTATAAAGATGAGTTCAAGAAAACATTCATCACAGGGCTGTCTTTACCTTTCTTTGGTCCAAGGATTCATAATAGCCACCTGTGACTTTATTAAGATAAAGACAATAGAAAAAAATATCATCACAAATAAAAATAATAATTTATTCATTTATTTTGTAATAGTTTATTGTCAAGTTGGTTTCTATATAACACCCAGTGCTCATCCCCACAAGTGCCCTCTTCCATGACCATAACCCCCCTTCCCCTCCCTTACACCCCCATCAGTCCTCAGCTTGTTCTCAGCATTCAAGAGTCTCTCATGGTTTGCCTCTCTCCTTCTCTCCCATTATTTCCCCCCCCTTCTTTCCTATAGTCCCCCGTTAAGTTCCTCCTAATCCTCCTATACGTGCAAACATATGGTATCTGTCCTTCTCTGCCTGACTTATTTTGCTCAGCATAACACCTTCAAGATCCATCCATGTTGCTACACGTAGCCAGACAATCTCTATTCTCGGGCCCTAAAATAAAAATAAAAGTTTTCAATTTTTCTTATGCAACATGTTTTAATTTGTGTGCTTTATAATTATTGTATGATTTCTCTTGATTATAAACAACATAAGGAATTATAGAAAATTTGGGAAACACAGTAGAGTAAAAAGAAAGACGAGAAAAAACAAAAACAAAGAATGGGAAGAAGAAATGAAAGAAGGGAAAAAGGAAAGAGAGAAGAAAGGGAGGAAAGAAGAGGGAGAGAAGGAAGGAAAGAAAGGAAAAGAGAAAAAGAGGGAAAGAAAAAGAAATAAAGAAGAGAAAAATTACCTATAATCCAACCTCTCAGAAGTAATTCTCTCAATATTTTGGTATACACTATCTCTAACATGTATTGTATACATATCATTAAAATATCACACACAATATGCAATCTACATACTCATTTGCTTCTTTTTCAGATATCGGCTTATTATGAACAAGCATGTCCTGTGCCATTAGTCAATCTTTTTCACTTTTTATTTTGAGATTCCTCTGGATATACGAAAACATTTGGTATCTTTCACTCATCTTCTCCAAATGTTAACATCTTCCACAACACAAGAAGATTATCAAAACTAGTACATTAACATAATACAATACTAACACTAATCTAGAGATCTCACTGGAAATTTCATCAATTGTCCCACTAATATCTTTTTTCTGGCCCAGGATTCAATCAGGATCACATATTACATTTAAATAATCATGTTTCTTTAAACTGCTTTAAGTTGGAACAATTCCTCAGTTTTTATCTTTTATGATTTTGAATCTTTTGAACAGTATTGGCCACTAATCCAATAGAATGTCCCTCAGTTTAAGGTGTTCTGATAGTTCAGGTTATGCATTTTGGGCACATATATCATGGAAGTAATGTGTCCTTAGTGCATCATATCAGGAAGCTCAAGTTATTGGTATGCCTGATTACGGGTGACATTAACTTTGTTCACTGAGACGGATCTGCTAGGTTGCTCTAGCAACCAGTTATCCCTTTTGTATTTCATAAGTATCTTTAGGAAGTTTTGAGATTATGTAAATACCCTATTTCTCATCAAACTTTCACCTACTGATTTTAGCATTCATTGATAATTCATGCCTAAAATAGTTATAACTGCAGCGTTTACCAAATGGCAATTTTCCTTTTCCGTCACTCCTCTACAATTATTAATTTGAATTTTGCTATTGAAAAAGGTCTGTCACTTCTCATTTATTTATTTATTTGATTATGTATACACATGTCAGTATGGGCTCATGGATATTCGTTTCCTTTTGTGTTTTATAATCCATTAATATTGTTTATTTTCTTCCTCAAATTGTACCAGATTGGCTATTGGAACATATTCCCTTAATTTTTCAAGTACTCTTTTACTTTTTAGCACCACAAGGTATTCCTGTCTTATGTACTTTCTCTGCCCTTGAATCTGCCATTTCTCCAAGGAAATGGTTACATTTATTGGGGACTAGCATTAAGAAACTAAGATCTGACACTAGGCATGCTGGTTGCCAGTTGGTTTTGTTGTTTCTAGATCCTTTTAGTGACAAAACCAGGAAATATATGTATGTATGTACATACATATATACACTAATCTACACCCATTTATTTTTTAATCTGTGTGTATGCATATATCTGTCTATATTAAAAATCATGAATTTATATGGATTTGAAAAAGTTTGTTTGTTTGTTTGTTTATTTTTGAGAGAGACAGAGATAGCTTGAGTGAGGGAAGGGCAAAGAGAGAAGAAGGACAGGCTCTCTGTCAGCCCAGAGCCTCATGCAGGGCTCGATCTCATGAAACTCTGAGATCATGACCTGAGGCAAAACCAAGAGTCAGACACTTAGCCCACTGAAATACCCAGGATCCCCTTAAATGGCTATTTTTAATTCCACTCCAACAACTTCTAGCCTCCTATCTTTCCTGACTTACAACTCCTTTCCTCCACAATAGGAAACCTGGCACTTATTACCTACAATATCCACAAAAGTGCTCAATCAGGAATATACATAAAGTAGTTTCCCAATTACTAACTCACTCTCCTACTGAAATATGATAGTTATTATATACAAAAGTTATTTTTGTCTCTGTTCTTGAATCATATAATTAAAATGTTGTTTTGCAAAGTTACTTATTTTAGTTTTTATTCTTCATCTCTTAATATAGTTATGTTATTCACTTGTAACAATGAAGCTCATTTATATATTATTTATTGTATTAGGCTTCCTTCCTAAACCCAGTCTTAATTAATTAGGAATATGTTAAACTTAGAAGGGCCCATGCTTGGCTTAAAGTTATGCTGTTGCTGTCCTAAAATTCCTAATTTTGAACCATGGGTTCCTCGTTTTTATTTTGCATTTGGCCACCCAAATTATTTACCAGGTCCTGTGTCTCCTAACAGGACTACCAATACACTAACTTCCATGTCACCCATCTGCTTTATCACCTCAAAACAATTGATAGCCTCATCATCCCTTCCTTCTTATTCACTCCTCCTTTTTGAAGGAAAGTTTATTGTTGAATTATTAATCCTATGATCTTCTAGCTCTTAAGAACTATTCATTTAAAAAAAAAAAGAAGTATTCATTTTACTTGTTCACTCTCCAATGTCCTCATAGTCATATATCTACAACTGAGGTGAGGAACCACATCACCACTTGTTAACCCAACAAGCTAAGTTTGCACCTACTTTATACCAAACATTTCAGAAGTGGTTTTATTGTTTCTCTACTCATATTCCTCCTTAAATTTTAACACCATAGCTCTTTTCACTTGATACTTCATTTTCAGAGTTACACAATGATGGATTAATTGCCAAACTCAGTACACTTTCCCTAGTTTTTCAAAATTCCTTAACAATGTCTCCATTGTTGACCACTTTTCCCTACTTGAAATTTTCTCCTTAACTGCCTGCCATGATAGAACACATCACCCCTCCCCCCTTCTCTGGTGCTTCTCAGTCTGCCTTTTGTGGATCTAAATATGGCACACACCTCAAGGCTCCATCTTCAATCCAAAGAAAAACAGGGGTAGGATACAGAGGTACTGTACAGAACCCAAAAGAGTACTGGAGAAGAGCAGAGGACTGAGAAGTGGTCGGAACTGAACTACAGAAATCTGGAAACCATTCCCCGTAGTTCTACAATTAAAGTGTTTCAGTCCAGTGATTTTTGACAATCTGGGAGGTTTCAATTCCCAAAATTGAGGGTCTGATTGAGGCATCTTCTGTCTTGGATCAATCATCTTTGCCGTCTATAAAACTAGAAATAGAGTCATGGTCAGAGGCTGGAAAAGACCCCAGCTGGTGTCCACTGTAAGTGTCCCCTCCATTCCCATACTGAAGAGAATATGTATGGATTCTTTTTCTGCCATTCTGTGTGATACAATTTAAAACAGACAATAAATATCTAGCACCCAGGGAAGAGTGGGTGAATGAGGATAGTCTAAAAGCATACATCTTGGATAAAAGAGTTGCAGAGAGGAAAATATGCAACAATAGTTTTCAAATATTTTAAATTTATCATAGTCAGAGGGTGGCTAAGTTGGTGAAGCATCTGACTCTCATTTTCAGCTCAGGTCAAGATCTCATGGTTTGGGAGATCAAGCCCCAAGTCTTGCATTGGGCTCTGAGCTGACAGTGCAGAGCCTGCTTGGGATTCTGTCTCCTTCTCTCTCTGTCTCCCCTCTGCCCCACTTGCCTCTGTACCCTTCTCAAATTAAATAAAAGTAACTTAATTTTTTAATGTTTTATTTGTTTCTGAGAGAGAAAGAGACAGTGTGAGCAGTGGAGGGTCAGAGAGAGGTACCGAATCTGAAACAGTCTCCAGGCTCTGAGCTGGCAGTCAGCACAGAGCCCAATGCAGGGCTCGAACCCATAAAATGTGAGATCATGACCTGCGCCGAAGTAAGATGCTTAACCGACTGTGCCACCCAAGCGCCCCTCAAATTAAATAAAAATAAACTTTAAATCTTTCATTGTCAGGAATCATCAACTAATTTCATAGCCCCAGGGAAGAGAAATGAGTATCACAATGTAAAGTATGGGTGATCATATTTCTGAAGTTCAAAGTAAGGAGGAACATTTTTAAATTAGAAAGTTTTTCATTAACAATATTATGAGAATTTGAATACCCAAAATATGTTATGAGTACCCAAAAACACAAATTTTTTCCTCATTGGAGATGTTCAAATGGAAAATTAACAATCATCTATGAGAAGTATTTTGGAGAAATATGCTGATACTACTTGCAAATTCACAGTGACTGTTTTCCAATAATATAATTATGTAATATTGGCATTGTATTAGGTCTTAGGTAATCTAGTCTATTTATATCACTCTATAAATGAACAACTAAGACTAAGAGTTATGTGGCCACAAGGTTGGTGAGTGACAGTACCAGAACAGAAAGTCCATTTATAAATACTCTACAAATCTGGAACAGAGCACAGTATCTACAATGAACAGAAGAACATAACAGGTCACAGGCAGAATACGAGTTAATGTTAGTCCTTAATGCCAAAGTTATTCTGACAGGCTAAAGCTATAAAGTTTACCAGAGCACTCCGTTCTTATGTGGGGAAGTAGCCTAAAGCTGGCAATTTTTTCCACCTATGATACTGAAAAATGTTTCCAATCTTTTAAATGTTTATTTATTTTTGAGGAGAGACAGAGTGCAAGTGACGGATGCGCAGAGAGAGAGGGAGACAGAGACTCCGAAGCAGGCTCCAGGCTCTGAGGTATCAGCGCAGAGCCAGATGCAGGGCTGGAACTCAGGAACTGTGAAATCATGACCTGAGCCAAAGTCAAATGCGTAACGGACTGAGCCACTTAGGCCCTCCTGCATAATTTTTTAATGTAAAAATCATATAAAACAAAACCAAAAAAAATAAAAGTAGGAAACAGAGTGAAGAAAAATCACTGGTAGTCTCATTCAAATAAAATTATTTAGGTACTTTGGTTTATCCAATTCTAATATTTATTACTAATGTATATGTTTATACATGGCTTATATATACACATCTCCATGTATAAAGTTTCAACTTTTATTTTTACTCTTCTCCTAGGTATCATCACATACTGTTAAACAGGTCTTTACTTTTCCTTTGAAGGAGTTACTAAAGAACATTTTTTTTTTCTAGGAGAGAGAGATAGCGTGAGCAGGGGAGAGTCAGAGAGAGAGGGAGTCACAGACTGAAACAGGCTCCAGGCTCTGAGCTGGTAGTCAGCACAGAGCCCGACGCGGGGCTCGAACCCACAAACCGCGAGATCATGACCTAACCGAAAGTCGGAAAGTCGGACGCTTAACCGACTAAGCCACCCAGGCGCCCCATAAAGAACATTTTTTTTAAAGCAGTATCTTACTAAAGTGTTTTTTAAAGGAAGTAGCTGAATAGCATATTTTTTCTCATATTTCAGCAATGTTCAGGTCTGTCTAGGTCTTCATATTCAACTATTTGAGAATTTATGTATTTATTTTGAGAGAGTATGGAAGGGGAGGTGGGACAAAGTGAAAGGAGAGAGAGAGAATCTCAAGCAGGAGAGAGAGAGAATCCCAAGACCCTAGCCTGGATGTGGGGCTTGACCTCATGACCATGAGATCATAGCCGCCAGATTGGGACCATGAGATCATAACTTGAGCCGATATCAAGAGTTAGACACTTAACTGACTGAGCCACCCAGGTGCCCCTTCATATTTAACTTGAAAAGATTCTCTAATCACTGTGACAAAGGGCTATGTCTTTCCTCCACAGTCCTTCTCACCTGTGAATTATTTAAGGCAGAAGAGATTTGCGACTATACTCCAACCAGCATCTTGGCCATTTATCACAAGTTCTCATCATAGGTAATGCTTCTCCTCTTTAGAGTGCTGAGTATGGTATATGACTGTTTTCCCTCAAATAAATACAGTGACTTAATGCAAAATATCCCAGGTAAACATGCATATGCCCTTAGGGCTTTTGTAAAATTCTTGTGTCTTTTCTATATAGAGAAAGATAACTTTTTCTTTCAGAGGTAAGCATGCATTTTCCCAGAATATTATCCTTTTAAAGTTAATTCCTTGTGATAATTTAGCAAGAAATGTTGAAGAATTGTCATCATTTTGAAAATGAGCATATGAACTATGTGAATGAAGGGCTGTGAGTTCAGAATAGCAGAAAGAGTGAGCATTCAGGTTAATATTAGAGAAAGGGAGAAGAAGACATAGAAGAATATTTTCTTTTTAATAATATTTCTGGGCATGTTAGAATTCTACACCCAACTGGAAACAGAAATTTCCAACCCTTCATCCTTTAGTAAGCCTCAGCAGTTAGCTGTGTGTGTGACAATGATAAAATTGTTTTGGAGTCTCAGTTTACTCTGTTATTAGTGCATTAAATGATACAGTTTCCAAGATTCCTTCCTGTTCTTCAAATCTAATATGTTATTCAATAACTGTCATTACCACCATTACCATCACCAATACTTCTAGCAATATTTATTAAAACTACAAGATTACCTTAATGAGAACAAAAAAGATTATTAAACATGATCCATGCTGTCAATGTCCATCTACAGTTGTGAAATATAGTTAAATCAGGATTCTAAATAACAATAATCTACAGATTAAACATTTTATTTTAACTTAAAATACATTAATGACCACTTGTCCACCAGCTTTTTGATATAAACTTTTAAAAAAATAGGTGTAGGGGCGCCTGGGTGGCTCAGACGGTTAAGCGTCTGACTTCGGCTCAGGTCATGATCTCACTCACGGTTTGCGGGTTAGAGCCCTGCATGGGGCTCTGTGCTGACAGCCAGCTCAAAGCCTGGGGCCTGTTTCCAATTCTGTATCCCCCTCTCTCTCTGACCCTCCCCTGCTCACGCTGTCTCTCTCTCTCTCTCTCTCTCTCTCTCTCTTTCTCAGAAATAAATAAAACACTAGAAAAAGAATTTAAAAAGTAAAAAAATAGGTGTAGTGACTGGATGATAATAATATATTATTTATAATTTCTATTCTTTGTTTCTTTGCAGTAAGAACTTAAAGACTTTTCTGAAGACCTATGTGTGCAAAATCCTTCTGAATTATTTTTCTTTTTCTAATCTGTTATATGAGGTTACTTATATACCCTTAAGGTTTTCTTTTTTGAGCCTTTCAATATTTTTATTTATTTCTAGGAGAGAGAGAGAGACAGCATGAGCAGGGGAGGGTCAGAGAGAGAGGGAGACACAGACTCTGAAACAGGCTCCAGGCTCTGAGCTGGCAGTCAGCACAGAGCCTGACGCGGGGTTCGAACCCACAAACCACTAGATCATGACCTAAGTGAAAGTCGGACGCTTAACCTAAGACTAAGCCACCCAGGCGCCCCATTTTTGAGCCTTTCAGAAGCATTTGGCTTATTTTCCTATATTCAACTCTTGCCACACTTATATTTTATTACTTTCATAATATGTAATTAAACAATTACAGTTTTATTTAAACTGTTCTAAGTGAATCTGAAACAAATTCATCTTTAATAAAACCAAATTTATCTTACTTTTGTTAAGCACATAGGTATCTGGTGAAAATGAGGTGCACAGGTATGCTGGAGCGTGGCCTGCAGGTAACTAATATTCACTGTGCCTTGGGCTGTAGTTGGTGTCATTTACAGAGGGATAGTTGAGTGCCTGTTAATCCAGCAGTTGTGGAGACTGGATAAGAGAGCTTTACTATATTTGGGGATAAAAGATAAGCAATTAACCAAGTGTGTATAAATATGGCAGATAACACTGTAGAACAAGGGAGTGAATATATAAATACATAAAATATGTCTAACAACTGAATGGACAGTACATGGCAAATAATGAGTCCAGGAAAAAATTTCAAGATACGGACTATTAAGAGGTAATAGACGCCCTCCCCCAACACACACCTGAATATTTCCTTTCATGTCGTAGTAAATAAAATTAGTGGAATACTGTTGTCCTCTTTCTGCCTCTTTAGACCTCTTTAATCCAGAAATACAACCTTTTCTCATTGAAAAACTTGAATTTAACATTTCCCTCCTTCTCTTTTGGGAATGATCTATTGTCTGGAGTGGGCCTGCACTCAAAAGATTAGGTGCTTCCCCAGGGAGTAGAGGGATCTTGCCCCAGCCCAGAGGTGCCTATGGTTTGGAATTTGGGATTAGGAAGAATGCTTGTCTACAGATATAAGCCACATTTTTCAACATAGACTTTATCAGTAATAAACATGGTATTTTGGCTCTTCCTATTTATTGCCTATCTCTTTCATTTGGTTCAGAATTTGAGTGAAGAAGACAGGCCTAGATAGTGGCTGGCCACTTCAAGGAATCTAGCAAAGAGATCAAAAAAGGCTCCCTGAAGGATATTGAACTTTGGATGAAGACTGAGAGACATGAAACCCCTAGTATTTACCTGTTTCATTGACATTACCTTTTCATGGGTCTGTCATTCCCAATTCTTGGTGATACCTCTTGGACTCTACAACCAAAATGATCTGTCTCAAAAATGTGCTTATCTATGATTAAATATCTCAGTTACTTTCTTAGCATGACATTCAAGACTCTTGATGACCAGGGTGGCCATGTATAATTTTTTGTTCAGGAAAGTCTCACTTTACATCTGTTGTTGTGGTGTTGTTATTTATAGCACCCCCTACTATTCTCAAAGTATTCTAATTCAAAAAAGTTTTATTGTCACCATATTTATGATCAACATGACACCTAATTTTTCAGTCTGTTATCCTGCTACTCTCTAATAACCTGTACGTTTACTTCTACCCAGTAGAACCCACTCAGCAATTCCAAACAATGCCTGTGCTTGTCTCTTCTGGCCCTTCATCAAAGCAACACATCTTATATGGAATGCCTTTCCTCCCTTCCTCATTTGGTAAAAGCCTACTTTTTCTTTGTGGCCCAGATCCAAAGTCACTGCTTCTGTCATCCACGACTTGTCTCTGCTCATGCAAATTCACACTTTGTCTGTGTCTACCACTGGAATGAAATGTACTTTGAGTACCAGTATGTTTTGATCAATGTATACTATTTAATTTTTGTTAAAACAGAATATACATAATGATAAACAGTGTCTAATGAGTGAACATTGAGATGAGAGAGTCCTTTATTATGGTTTAGAGCTCGGTACAAGATGCTCTATGTAAGAGTCAAGCACAGTTTAATGTTAAGCAGTGACAGAGAACAAACTCAGATTAAGTGTGACGTGTGAGAACTCTCCCTGGTGAGTATATAACAGTGCTTGTTTAAATGGGCAGTAAACTGTCCAGCTCCAACAGTGGTCTGCTAAAGAAGCATGGATCTTTTTATAGATACTGTGAAAAACTGTTATGCTGTGGTAGTGAATGCACTGTAATTATTGCTAACCTGTTTAGTGTTCTTTTGAGTCTTTTAATCACTTGGTTCAAGTGTACTGTCACAAATTCTAGGATTCACCACAATGCTGTGATGATCAGAGAGAGCAAGAGAAAGAGGGAGCTACTCATATAGTCACTAAAAGCAAAGGTTTTTGAATAAAAGATCTAGGGACATATTCTGCCGCACCCTATATGTGACTTTAGACAAATCACCTTAAACTCGCTAAGTTTTTTCATCATTAAAAGAGGGACCAAAACACCTGTCCTATAAGGGTTGATTGATGTGTTGATTACACAAAATCATGCTTGCAAAGGGCATGTAGAGTAAGTACTCAGTAAACATTAGTTACCTCCGCCTAGAAAACATTAATGTGCTCTAGTAAATTGTATAATGACACTGTGGGAACCAGTCAACTGGTACAACTTTGTGTATGTGGGTAAACATATGCAGAAGAAAACTCGGATGTTTAGAAGTCTCTTCTAAACAGCTTTTCAGCCAAGCTGACTCTGAGCCACCCATCTGGTTTTCAGAAACTGGTTCAAGTGGGTTGGTCCCTGAGGGAGTGACAGAGAGGCCAGGATTTCCTATTGATGTAATCTTTGGGGATAATTTTCAAACTTGAATACCTTTACATCAGTTCTCTCTTTCTCTCTCTCTCTCTTCTTTTTTTTTCTTTTGCTTTTTAAGAAATATAAATGTTTGGGGCACCTGGGTGTCTCAGTCAGTTAAGGGTCCAACTTCAGCTCAGGTCATAATCTCATAGTTCATGGGTTCAAGCCCTGTGTCAGACTCTGTGCTGATAGCTTGGAGTCTAGAGCCCACTTCAGATTCTGTGTCTCTTTCTCTCTCTCTGCCCTTCCCTTCTTGTGCTCTTTCTCTTTCAATCTAAAAAATGAATAAACATTTAAAAAGAACATCTAAAAAGAAATCTAAGTGTTTACCTGGCAAGACTTTTTTATTTTTTTTGCAACTACTTTCCCAAAAAATGTTTCTATCTTCTGATTCTTAATAAGATAGAAAATAATTCCTGTCTTCTTTCCTCACTCTGTTCCTAAAACAAGTATACAGCACACTAAAGGTTCTATTGAGATGTCATTGCCATTAATTGACTCAAAAAGAATAAAGAGACTTATTCTACTACACTCCTCCTCCTTATTATACTCTATAAAAAATGAAAATCAATGGGGTACCTGGGTGGCTCAGTCGGTTAAGCGTCCGACTTTGGCTCAGGTCATGATCTCACAGTTGGCGGGTTCGAGCCCTCTGTCGGGCTCTGTGCTGACAACTAGCTCAGAGCCTGGAGCCTGTTTCAGATTCTGTATCTCTCTCTTTCTCTGACCCTCCCCTGCTATGCTGTCTCTTTCTCTGTCTCTCTGTCTCTCTCTCTCTCTCAGGAATAAATAAAAAAACAAAAAAAATTTTAAAATAAAAATAAAAATCAAGAACATATCCTTCTGTAAAGGCTAATGGTAGATTTAGGTACACAAACAGCAGAAATAAGTCTTATCCACTTTTGAAAGGAAAATCATTCTCAAAATATCTGAGCCTTTCTTCTCTGGTAGGGCTAGGAGTAAGTCCATGAGAGGATCTCTGGAAAAATGCAGAAGAGAGGAGGGAGGTAAAGATGGGAAGACATTGGCTACACTTACTAAAAGTCATAGCAGAAGGTTAATGGGAGATCAACTTTAAAGAGTTATTTCTTTTCTTCCCATTCCATTGTTCTCACCCAGATCAGTATTAATCTTGACTCACAAGTTGTTCTTTAGTTTTCTTATGATAGGGATAATATTATCTACTTTATAAAGTTGTGTGAGAATTAAACATAATAAATGCAAAACACTAGAAACAATGTAAGGAGTCAATGCGCATGTAAGGAGTCAATGGTGTTAATCATTATTATTATTATTTTAAGTCTTACTGTCAGTCCTATCCTCGAGTGATGCTAAGGCAGAATAAAACATCAGATGGATTGCCGGATGTGTGTGAGACGGGAAGGAGAGACGACAATGTTTCCAGTACTGGGATAGGAATTTGCAAATGAATGGAGAACACAGAAAGTGCAAAAAGCATTTTACTAAGAGGAAAGGGGAGGCCCTATATCCATGAACATAGGAACATATATGTTCAATGTTTGATTCCAGCCTGGAAGTCAAAAATGCACAGACTGTAATGTGGTAAGAGAGCAAGAAAGGAAGATTGTGCCGTGGTGGAAGTGAAGTCAGTAAGTAGGAAAGTGAGATGGTGGCTGGATGGTCATGGAGGATGACCCGTGAAATGGGCACAGATCATTAACACAGTCCCAAGCCAAGCTCCTAAGATTGGAGAGGAGAAGCACATAAGAGCAAACGGTTCTTTTCTGACTGGACTGTGGTAGCAGAGCAGCAGTCAGTGAATGTATCAGAAGAAATTCACGTCATCCCAAGAGACATGTCAGATAATTGAAAGAGATTATGAGCAGAGAAGTATTCAGGGTTTTGTCCATTGGAAATGAATCAAGATAAATTAGACAAAAGTGTGACCTCGGTCAAAAGGGGGTCAGACATCAATATTCTCTAGGAACCAATATGATATGAGCTCATAAAAGAATGGGATAAATTAATTAGCCTAATCTCCCAGGGAAAGTTTTTGAGACAGACTCTTGCCACCCAATCAGGTAGTGAGGTATTTCCAAGAACATCTTATGAGTAAATTAATTAACTAGGCTTTTTATCTCCTAAGAAAATGGGAAGGGCATCCCTCACATACTCAAATGCCTGTTTGACACACTGGATTGGGGCAAAAATAATGCAGGCCCTCTCACATGCTGAAGCATTTACATTTATGTAAACCAAGTTACTATAACACTTATCTCAGTATAAATGCTGAATAAATGTTGACTATATCTAACACAGAGTATATTTGCATTTTAAATATATCTTTTAATCCAAGTATAGAGTATGATTGATGGGAGACTTTCTAGGGAATTGACAGGGCTATGGATGGAGATATTTTGTAGCCAAGTAGACTTTTGCATCTTTTAAAATCCCATTGGAAGCCTGTTTATACCTGGGACCATTCTTAACCCAGGCAGTTTTTATAGAAGGTTCTGGGAGTTGTCAAGGATGCCACAAAGAAGTAATGTAAACATTGCTTTCCACATTCCTTGGGGAAAGTAAGCCAAATCACTTACTGTTTCTGTTGAAAATTGTCTGAAATTATGAGGTCTTCAGAAAATCACACAAGTTCTGTCATGGGGCCATGTAAGTGCTTAAGATTTTGTGATTTTTGAGGCTAGAGGATATATTAAGATTCTTATTAGCTAAAGTGAGGGTAAAGGAAGGAGGGTACAAAACTGTACATGTTTATATAGAAATTATGTATGCAATTTGGCTAACAATATACTTGGAAGAACTTTAAACTTGTGGTAAGTTTAGAAGGTGAAGTTGAGAGTTACCTGAGAATAAAGGGCTAGCTTTATTTTACCCATCACTGTAATGCAGCCATCAATATTTTTTCAAATAACCTCAAGTTCTCTGAAGTCTCCTGGATTTAACTCAGATTTCTAATAACATTTTAACATTTTACACAGTGGTTTAATAATACAGAGTCTTCAGCTCAAAAAAAAATTAAGAACAGATGGCGAGAATGGACTCATTCCCATTCCTGATGTGCACTTTATTATACTACTTTCAAAGAGTGACTTAAAGTACATTCCAAAAATGTACAGTAGGTGTGTGGATTGTGTCTCTTGAGAAATGACTATTTTGTGCGGTATTCCTTTAACTATTGCTATTCTAGCTCTGTTTCAGACTCTAATGGGACAATTTTAGATAAAAAACAAAGCAAATCTATATCTAGTGATACAAATTATTCTTTAACTTATGCAGGAATTTTAATATGTGAATCTCTTTTTAAAATAAAAGCTCTATAATATGTAAAATACATTTTTATAACTCTCAGTACCACACCATAGTAAGATACTTTTAAAATTTAATTGTAATTAAAAACTTTTTATTGAGGCATAATCAATTTATAACATATTAATTTCAAATGTGGAAACACAATGATTCAAGATATGAGCATAATACAAAATGGTTAGCACAATAAATGAGATATTTTTTAAATTCCTGATTTTAGAAATTAATTATGAAATTTTAAGATACTAATAATAGTGATAGCTAATATGAAGCAAGTGGTTTTTACTTGCCAGGCATTACTTTAAGTGCTGTATGTTTTTAAATCTCATTGTTTTCTCAAGATTACTCCAATTTTAGCAAATACATTTTAGACATTAATTTATCCCCAATTCACAAATGAGAAAACTGAGATATAAAAAAATTAAGTATTTTACCTTTCCAAGATTTATAAATAGCATACTCTGTTAGATGGCAATCAACAGCAACATTTGATCAACAGAAGAATGAGAACTAAATGTATACCTACCGAGTAAAACTTAGTTGATTATCGAATGTATTAACTACTAAATTACAGTATAGTTTGTGTCTACCAGAATATAGAGAACAATGAGTAAGTTTTCTCCAAATATACCATTGGCTCGACGTAACTTGACTATATACCTAAAGATTAGAATCGTGTTTAAAATGTGATATTCTGCTTCATATGTCATGGCTGTTTTACTAGAATAATAAACAGAATGCAGAGTTGGGGAGAGATTGATGCATGTTTATAGTGGTAATAACTTGCTATGAGCACTCTGTTTGGGAATGAGGGTCGCTATATAACAAAACAATGATCCAGGTCTGATTCTGTAAAAAAATTCACCGTCAATACTACCAAAATGATTGAATGAAATATACTTTGGTGTTCTTGAGTCACAGTTCCTCTTAGAGAGATTTCAAAATAACATCCTGTCTTTGAATGGTAAATATTTTCTTCATGTGAGTTCCAAAAGATCATGCTAGTTTGAGAAATACAAGATGAATAATGAAACAAAAGATCCCTATCTTCATTTCATCAAGTGACCAAGTGTTGACTTGCATTTCTCCTGGATTTAGTTTGGGAAGTCTACTGATTTCGTAGCTCTTGCCAACCTTGTATGCTGCATAAAGCAGTGCATTTCAAACATTAGATATCAAAATTACATGGAGGGTTGTTAAAATTCAGTATATTGAGGACACCATCCCCAGAGTTTTGGATTCATTAGGACTAGAATGGGGCTAAAGAACTTGCATCTCTAACAAGTTCCAAGTGAAGATGATATTGCTAGTTGAGAGAGAACACTTTGAGAATCACATTCGGTGTGTGTGACATGAGTCTCAAAACCAAGCGTTAACCATTTCAATTTGCATATGATTTTTATGACTTTGGTTTTTCTCTCACAGCTAATTATATTATTTAATATTTTATAGTGTGGTGTGTGTATGTGTGTGTATGTGCATACACATATATTTAAATTTCATGCCTCCCTTTTTTAAAGGATGGTTGCCCAATACATCCTTCTCTTTGGGGCATTTGGATCCTAAATAAATTTTAAAAATGTAAAATTTTGTGAAGGGATATATCCATGTATGTAAATCTTCCTTCATGTATGTATTCATGTATGTAATCCACCAATTTTAGGTGGCAGTTTTGCTTAAATGAAAGGATTTTTTAAATCAAGAAAATGGTAATATACTTCAAGCTGATCCTTCTAAATAGACAATATTACAAAGAATTATTGTCTGCAGCTTTTCAGAGTATATATACAAATCATATAAAGTAATCTAGGCCTTGTGTTAGATCAGTCGCATTATTTTCTCTTTTACAGAGAAAATCACTTCTTTTACTAGGCTTAGAATAGTATAAATAAAGTTTTGCATAGCACAATTCCTACCAGGTTAGGAACAAATTTTGAGAACAAATTTTTGATACTACTTATAAACCTTATTTTGAAATTAAAAATTGACTAGTATTACAAAAAGGAAACACATTAAAAGTTGGCCAGATATTTAAGTAACTTATTAAATTCCAATTTCCAGTCACTCACATTTGTGGCTTAAGATGGAATTCATTTTACAGATTGTTGACATGCTGTTTTTAAAGGAACCAGTGAAATATTCTCCTTATCTGATAACTCTAAGTACAACTATGTTATTAAGACACGGTATTTAAAGAAATGCTTACAAACTTAAAAAAAAAAAAGCTAACATCTGTGTGCAAAGTAATTTTGCAGTCACTAAGAGCAAAACTATATTACTATCAGGAGACACCAAAGAAGGCCAGAGGAGTTGTATTTTCTCTGCTTGTTTGTATTGTGAAGCACAGTTAAACAAACAGTGTCTCCCTTTCACAGCTCAGAACCTCAGCCAATAATACAGCTGAAGACTGAAACTATTTGAAAGGGCGATGGGGCTTTTGTTGGGATCTGGCTGGATGACATTGCTTAGTGGAGGGCAAAAGCACTGTTGCTCTACCACAAATACTTTACAAGGCAAGGAACTTTAGAGAAGGAAGACAGCAGAAACCATTAGAAGATTAATGAGGATCCCCACAGCCTATTCTTTTATGGCTTGCCAGGAACTCTTTCACCAACTATATTTACTGAGCAAGTGAATCTACTGAAAAAAAAATACATATGTTAATATATATAAGGAGTTCCTATGAGATTGCTTTAAGGAAACAAACAAAAGGGTTAACAACATTTTATTAACAATGAAAGACTCAAGGTAAAAAAAAAAAAGAGGGGGAAGCTAGGAAACCTTACATTGTGCATGTCAATTAGACATTTTGCTCTTCAATGCCAACAAGCTACTTTTGGGTTTTCTCACAAACGTAAAGAAGGTAATGTAGGATGAAAATAAAATATATCACACTAACAAGGTATTAATGTACATGATAAATCATTTTAAAACTGCTTTACCAAGAGTATGTGGTATTTCAACAATAAAATAAAGATTTATGAATTCATTACATAAAATTAACAAGAAAAATGATTATTTCTTAATTGCTATGGGTTTGATAGCAAACCTATATACCACCTATGTAAAACTTATGTATATTTGTTTCAAATTTTTGTTTAAATTCTGGTTAGTTAACATAGTGTATGTTTCTTTTTAAGTAAACAGAGTGAACAGGTTTTAATCTTTTAATGGCTTAGATGAGCAGAATAAGTTTAAACCTCAGATTCCAAGTAAAATGTCAAAATAATTCATGCAGTTCTATATTGCTTTAAAATAAATGCATTTCCAGTAAAGAAAGCCCCCTTCTTTTGTAGCTAGCCCTTTTACTGCCTCCCAACAGGGGTAAGTGTGTATAGTTCTAGCAGAAAATATTCAAGTTAACCCAAGAAGCACATATGATAACCCTGCTAAGAAAGGGTGCTCTATTCCATTGACAGGGAAAATTGCAAGAAAATTAATTAAACTTTTTTTTATATAACTGGTTTTGGTAACCAGATTTTATAAAATTTATCATAGGTAGTATGTGACCTCCATACAATTTTGGATCACTTTATAACATTTCTAAACAAAACAGTATCCTAAACACAGGTGTATATTGATCCAGGTTATAATTCATTTAAGAAAAGAAACCAGATTAGTATAAGGGACTCAGAGCACTATCAGAACTCATGATGTCACCCCAGCTACATAACAGTAAGAACAACGTACTGTATCTTCATAAGTAGAAGATGATTACAAATGTCAACTATTAGCAGATTTAGAACAAAATTAAACACTTACATTTGAATATGATCTCAAAATATTATATTTCAGAAATACTATTGCTTCCACTGTCATATTATATCCATCTGCCTCTTGTTTGACTAAACCCTAAGACCTTCCAATTAGGGGAATGAATGGCATCATTTGCCAGATAAATGAAAAGTATGAACCAGCAGATCTGTCCTCTCACTTTCTGAACCAATCTCTCTTTAAAATATGGTAATAAATAAATGCTTACAATTCAAAGACATTTCCTCTTAGGCAGCTAGCAAACCACAAAAGTAATCACATTTACAAAGAAGAATTGAAAGTAAGGTATATTTCCAAAAAATAAGAATTTGTTTATGGAATTAGAGCTACATTAAATATACTATTTCTTTATTTATTAAAAAAATTTAATGTTTATTAATTTTTTGCTCTGTTCACACAGCATGAACAGGAGAGGGGCAGAGAGAGAGGGAGACAGAGAATCCAAAGCAGGCTCCAGGCTCTGTGTACTAGCACAGAGCCTGATGTGGGGCTTGAACACAGACCCCAACGCGTGGCTGAAACTCACGAACCATGAGATTGTGACCTGAGCCGAAGTCAGGAGCTTAACCAACTGAGCCACCTACGTGCCCTTTAAGGATACTATTTCTAATACTGGTTACTATGTAGGTAGTAGTATGTAGTGTTTTGGTAAAAAGAAAAAAAAGATTTAACCCCAAAGAGTATATATTAAATTGTATTGTGCTGAATTTATGATAAAATATTTCAATGATATGAAAAACTATTGAAAAAAGCTCAAGTACTAACCACCTAGATTTAAGTCATCGGTTTGCTGTACTATTTGTTTTACATAGTCTTCTTCCCTCCCTCTATTCTCTTCTTAATTAAACATTATAATTTAATCTCAAGGCTATTTACCACATTGTCTAATCTCATTCCCTTAGCTCCCTACTAGTGGTAGCCTCTATCCAGAGCTCAGTGAGTATTAATTAGCCTTATCCATGTTTCAATTCTTTTATTACACATGTATACATTCACAAACAAGATACAGCATTATAGTATATTTTCCCATGTGTTATACACTTCACATAAATGACATCATACATTCTGTTTCATTTTGCAACTTGAACATTTTTACCAAATAAATTTTTGAAATTTAGTCATTTTGGTACAAATTTAGTGAACTTATTTTTTTTTAGCTCTGAATAACATAATTATATATATGTAATATCATTCATTTCCTCATTTCTTCCATTGATGAGTTTTTGGGTTGCTTTCACTTTTTTATCAATTTCTACCCTATGAATAATACTAAAATTTGTGCTTATTTTCTGATGTAGTTTATGACACTGGCTCAAATTTCAGACTTCTTTCTCCTCCTGTAGCTTTCTCCCTTATGTCTTTTCCTCCTCTTTCTTTCTTTTTCTCCTCTTCTCTCTGCCCTCTTTTATCTTTCTTCACGTCTTTCTCCTCTTCTTCTTTATTCCTCTCCTTTCCTTCTCTATTTTAACTTTATTTATATTCTGATAATAGATAAACTTTCTATATACAGAATAGTCAAATATATCCTTCCATGAGAAGATAACCATTTTTGATGAAGAATCAGAAAGTATGTCATATGAACAAGATGTAAAAGTTTCAAAGATATCTATCCATCTATCTATCCATCTTTGTCTCTACCTAGCCATCTCTCTCTCTCTCTCTATTTCTCTCTCTCTCTATCTATATATGAATATATTTTAAAAGTTTATTAATTTATTTTGAGAGAGAGAAAGAGAAAGAGAGAAAGAGAGACAGGGAGGAGCAGAGAGAGAGGGAAGAGAATCCCAAGCAAGAGAATCCTCGATGCAAGGCTTGAACCCATGAACCATGAGACTATGACCTGAGCTGAAACCAACATTTGGACGCTTAACCAACTGAGCCACTCAGGTGCCCTCAGAGAGATTTACATTTGAAAGGAGACTATAAGGACACAGAAAAACACTGTTTTTATAAGGGTTTTCCTGTTTCTATGCTTGATTTCATTGACATTTGTGAATATCATAGATTAAGTGTTGTTACCCCTCTCCTAGAAATGAGGAAATTGATGTTCTTGGTCTGTATTTCTTGATCAAGACCACAACCAATAAAAAAAATGATGCCAGGTTTAGAACCTAAATCCTTCCAACCTCAAACTGCTGCTATATAATTTTCTGAGACTGCCATAACAACCAGGTAGGTGGATTAAACAACAGAAATTTATTCACTCAAAGCTCTGAAAGACAGAAGTCAAAAATCGAAGTGTCACACTTCCATAGAAGGCTCTCAGCCAGAATCAATTCTTCCTTCCAGCTTCTGGAAGAAGCTCCAAACATTTGTGGCTCCAAACATTCTTCAGCCTATGGCTGGATCTTATCTCTGCCTCTGTCTTCACATAAGCTTCTCTTCTTTCCTTACATCTGTCTCCTGCATGTTCTTTTTTTTTAAATTTTTATTTATTTTAAGAGAGAGAGAGAGAGGGAGAGACAGACAGACAGACAGAACATGAAACAGGCTCCAGGCTCTGAGCTGTCAGCACAGAGCCCGACATGGGCTCAAACTCACACACCCCAAGATCATGACCTGAGCTGAAGTCAGATGCTTAACCAATTGAGCCACCCAAGTACCCCTATTGTGTGTTTCTTATAAGGACATTTGTCATGGGATTTATACCTACTTGGATAATCCAGATAATTCTTATCTTGACCCTTAGCTTAATTATATCTACAAACACTATTTTTCCAAATCAGTTCACACTCAAAGGTTCCTAGGATTAGGAAATGGACAACTCTTTGGGAGGACTACAACAGTCCCTTGTACAAGGCATTAATTATTTAAATGACAAAGTAGAGAAGATGGGTCATTAAGTAAAAGACAGAATCAATATAATGATTTTATTATTATTTTATTAATTTAGCAAGTAGTTATTGATAATCTACAATATGTCGAGAACTCTGCTAGTGCAAGAAAAACTGTCATAAGAAACACAAACTCACCCCCCAAAACAAAACAATGTCCAAAACAAATTTCGCTCAGCATAACACCCTCAAGGTCCATCCATGTTGCTACACATGGCCAGATTTCATTGTTTCTCATTGCCATGTAGTATTCCATGGTATAGATAAACCACGTCTTCTTGACCCATTCATCTGTTGATGGACACTTAGGCTCTTTCCATGTTTTAGCTATTGTGGAGAGTGCTGCTATGAACATTGGGGTACATGTGCTCCTATGCCTCAGCATTTCTCTATCTCTTGGGTAAATTCCTAGCAGTGCTATTGCTTGGTCATAGGGGAGTTCGATTGTTAGTTTCCTTAGGAACCTCCACACTGTTTTCCAGAGGGGCTGTACCAGTTGACATTCCCACCAACAGTGTAGGAGGGTGCCCGTTTCTCCACATCCTCGCCAGCATCTAGAGTTCTCTGATTTGCTCCTTTTAGCCACTCTGACTGGCGTGAGGCGGTATCTCAGTGTGGTTTTGATTTGTATTTCCCTGATGAGGAGGGATGCTGAGCATCATTTCATGTGTCTGTTGGCCGTCTGGATGTCCTCATTGGAGAAGTGTCTGTTCATATCTTCTGCCCATTTCTTCACTGGGTTGTTTGTGTTTCGGGCGTGTAGTTTGGTGAGTTCCTTATAGATTCTGGATATTAACCCTTTATCTGATATGTCATTTGCAACTATCTTTTCCCATTCCGTTGGTTGCCTATTAGTTTTCTGGGTTGTTTCCTTGGCTGTGCAGAAGCTTTTAATCTTGATGAGGTCCCAACAGTTTATTTTTGCTCTTGATTCCCTTGCTTTTGGGGATGTGTCAAGTAAGAAGTTGCTGTGGTGGAGGTCAAGGAGGTTGTTTCCTGCTTTCTCCTCTAGGGTGTTGATAGTTTCCTGTCTCACGTTCAGGTCCTTTATCCATTTTGAGTTTATTTTTGTGCATGGTGTGAGAAAATGATCTAGTTTCATTCTTCTGCATGTTGCTGTCCAGTTCTCCCAACACCATCTGTTAAAAAGGCTATCTTTTTTCCATTGGATATTCTTTCCTGCTTTGTCAAAGATTAGTTGGCTGTATACTTTTGGGTCCACTTCTGAGTTCTCAATTCTGTTCCATTATAAACCACATCTTTTTGATCCATTTGTCAGTTGATGGACACTTAGGCTCTTCCATGATTTGGCTATTGCTGAAAGTGCCGCTGTGAATATTGGGGTACATGTGCCCCCATGCATCAGCACTCCTGTATCCCTTGAGTAAATTCCTAGCAGTGTTATTGCTGGGTCATAGGGGAGTTATATTGTTAATTTTTTGAGGAACCTCCACACTGTTTTCCAGAGGGGCTGTGCCAGTTTACATTCCCATCAACAGTGTAGGAGGATATCCGTTTTTCCACATCCTCGCCAGCATCTAGAGTCTCCTGATTTGTTCATTTTAGCCACTCTGACTGGCGTGAGGTGGTCTCTCACTGTGGTTTTGATTTGTATTTCCCTGAGCATCATTTTCACTGAGCATCATTACATGATCACTGAGCATAATTTCATGTGTCTGTAGGCCATCCGGATGTCCTCTTTGGAGAAGCATCTGTTCATATCTTCTGCCCATTTCTCCACTGGATTGTTTGTTTTTCAGGTGTGGAGTTTAGTGAGTTCCTTATAGATTTTAGATACTAGCCCTTTATCTGATATGTCATTTGCAATTATCTTTTCTCATTCTGTCAGTTGCCTATTAGTTTTATGGATTGTTTCCATTGCCGTGCTGAAGCTTTTTATCTTGATGAGGTCCCAATAGTTCAGTTTTGCTCTTGATTCCCTTGCCTTTAGGGATATGTCAAGTAAGATATTGCTACAATTGAGGTCAAGGAGGTTGTTTCCTGCTTTCTCCTCCAGGGTTTTGATGGTTTCCTGTTTCATATTCAGGTCCTTTATCCATTTTGAGTTTATTTTTGTGTATGGTGTGAGAATGTGATCTAGTTTCATTCTTTGGGAACTTTGCATAGAAAACCCGACAGACTCCACCAGAAGCCTACTAGAACTGATCCATGAATTCAGCAAAGTCACAGGATACAAAATCAACATACAGAAATCGGTTGCATTTTTATACACCAACAATGAAGCAACAGAAAGAGAAATAAAGAATCTGATCCCCTTCACAATTGAACACACACACACACACAAAAACACAAAACCATAAAATACCTAGAAATAAACCTAACCAGAGATTTTAAAATGGTGAAAACTATAGAAAACTTATTAAGGAAATTGAAGAAGACACAAAGAAATGGAAAAACATTCCACGCTCATGGATTGGAAGAATAAATATAGTTGAAATGTCATTACTACCCAAAGCAATCTACACATTTAATGCAAGCCCAATCAAAATTGCACCAGCATTCTTCTCCAAGCTTTAAATTTGTATGGAACCACAAAAACCCTCAAGTATCCAAAGTAATATTGAAGAGGAAAACCAAAATGGGAGGCATCACAATCCCAGACTTTAGCCTCTACTACAAAGCTGTAATCATCAAGACAGTATGGTATTGGCACAAAAACAGACACATAGACTAATGGAATAGAATAGAGAACTCAGAATTAGACCCACAAATGTATGGCCAATGAATCTCTGCCTACCTTTCTAACCATCCACCACTCCAACCAACCAGACTTTATTTGAAAAGCTGATTCTCTCATTAGGGCCTTTTCATATCCTACTTAAAATGTCCTTGCCATCAAAATATTGGCCCATTCTAATGATTCAGTTCTCAGCTCAGATGTTTCCTCCCGAAAGAGATCTTCCTTGGCCATCTAATGTAAAGTAGCTCTCTCTTCCTTATTTACCTCAGCCAGTCCTGATCCTGTATTCTAATTTTATTATTATAGCACTTATTATCATATAAGTGTCTTGTTTAACTATTTGGGGATATATTTATACCTGCTCTATTGAAAGTTAATCCCCAAAAGAGAAATCATCTCTTTCGACTTCCCACAGTACCTGGCATCAACTATCAGATAAGCATACAATAAATGCCATTAAATACTTCAAAAAAGCAGATGGCAGTAATAAAACAATAACAGTTTATAATGATTGGGGGAGAAATGCTCAAATGATCACAAATATACTTAAGTGTTCCAACTGAAATAGAGAAAACAAAGTGAGATAATTACTTTAAAATTGTAAAACAGTGGAGAAAATGTTAGTGTTTGGAAATATTGATTTAATATCCTTATCTTCATTCTTAAAACCTTTTTTTCTGCACATTGAAAACTAGTGTGGGATCTAATTGCTAACAATAAAGATATAATATTAAGCAATAATAATGCAATTATTATGATTTGGTTTATAAAAGAAGAAATATAAGGAAAATAACACCTACTAATAAAATTTTAACTCACATAAACATTTAAAAATCCAAACGACCATGCTGTAGGCTGATTCATGTGAACAGTATACAGTAATTCTAGCATTAATAAATTAATAATAGTCATTGCCTTTAATGAAGGTCAATTTCCTTCAAGTTAATATAATATAATAATTTTGAGGTTCTATAACTCAAGGAAAAACTATATGAAGGTTTGAAAACTATTCAAGTAAGACATGAGTAGCTAAGGTACACTCTACTCTTGGAAATGTTATTAGTGTAAAATGAACATGATTATGATTTGATTTGTGCAGTCTTGTATCTGTGATTACTCTAAATGTTGCCTATTAATTCTTAGAATTTTATTAAATATACTGAAGGAAGATTGGTTAATATCCCTTGAGTTTTCCATAAGAAATACATGTCTTTTTCATTTGGCTAGCCAGGTGGGAAAATATGAACACAAAGTCAATACTAATTTACATAACATACTGTTACTGTGTCTAAAGGCTCAGGAATATGCATCTTCCAGATAATAATAATCCCTTCCACTTTGTAGTTTGCAAATCACATCAAATACATTAATTCATCTGAGCTCTATAGCAATTATGTGAGGTAAGTAGAACAGTGTATTATTTCATTTTTACAAATAAGAAAAAAGAAAGATGAGGATCAGATATTAATTTTTACATATTGTGTGGCTAGAAAATGGACAACTTAAACCAAATATAGCCCAAGGTTGAAATTTCTATCCCAGCACGCTTTTCATCAGACTATCCACGTCTGCTAATTCCCTGACAGGTAGGACATGAAGTAATTAAGGAATGGTGCCTTGAGCTATTGCTACCCAAGGAAGTGTCATGACATCCATGTTTCCTTGCAACAGCAGATCCGGTTCTAATTCCAAGCAGGAAGTGAGCCTTAAAAACAAGGAGCCAAAAACCCTTCTTGCATCACCAAAGTAAAGAAGAGAATACTAATTTTACAGAGAGAAAACAGCTGCCAGTAAACACAGGGCTCTCAAAATAGAAGGGCAGAGAACAGCTGGAAACTATTCCCAGACAGCAGTTTCCAGAACATATCTAAGTGAAGCACAGCTTTCTGCAGAAATCAATTGATAAAGACCCAGTGATAAAGATTATACATTGATGAAGAAAAATAGAGAAAGACAGAGAATCTTGTTTTAAGGATGTAGGAGCTAGGTCAGATTTGGGCAAGAGAAAGTTGAGACAGAGAGATCAGAACCCAGATTGGGCCTTATCACGTTGTTAAATGAGCATTACAAGTCTGGTGTAAGGGCACTTTAGAAATATCAGAACTTACATTATGCCCATTCTAAATCTTACCTGATTATACTGTAAACTGTGTAAAGCCTTCCTTTGGTTTATGGACTCAATTACTAAGGATGAATGAAGTTACTATGTTCATTAAGTTCCAGTACAAAGAGACTTCTCTGAATATCTGTTTATATGAAGAAACCTGAACAACACAGTTCCTATCAGAGTTGAAATTCTGGAGCCAAGATTTGATTAAATTGGTCAGTTAACCAAGTTTATACCTTTTTGAATGAAGTTTATTTCTGTCTTAGGCTTACTGTGCTCCTCCACCAATGGTCATTGCTTCTCTCGAGGCCATGATTATATATGACTGTGTCACTCCAGTCTCCCAAAATGTCTTCCTTTACGATTCTCCCTGGATTTAAGTGTGGTAATACTTTGTCTGCTGATATGATCTAGAGTATTATACTTTGTGGTTACCACACATCTACAGCTTCATAATTAGTATCTCTATAAACAATTTATTCTAGAATTAACCTAGTGTAAGTATGCCATCTGTTTCCTATTGGCACTTAACTTATACAGACCCAAATGGCCCAAGACTGTTACCTAGTTCTCATCACAACATGACAGATGAATTTTAGTATTTCCTATTGACACCAATGAAACTTGAGCTTGAGGAGTTTAAATAAGATACCTAATGTCATACAGATAGTGAGGTAGCAGCAAAATTTTGATATAGATTAATCTAAGCCAAAGCCTCTGATATTTCAACTATACTTCATTGACTCCTGAGTTTTTTTTTATTATATAGATTTCCATATTTGTATGCCTTATTTCTAACAGAGATTGTTATAAAGTGACAGAATGGGTGAATGAAAAAGATGGTTGAGATAACCTATCTTAAACCCTTTTATGAATAAATGAGGTAACAAAATTGGGAGAAATGAACTACTTTGCACAAATTCACAAAAGTACTGATTGCCCGCTAATAATTCTGTACGTACTTTAAATAAAGAGATATGTGCTATTCAATGACCTACTGATGCAGTGAGGTAAAATGAGTTACCAAACATGGAATACTCAAATGTTAAGATATTCTTATCATTCTCTAATCTATGTTATAAGAACTGTAAGGCAGAGTAGGTTTCAAAATTTTGCCTACTAGAAAGGAAATTGAAAAATTTGTGTTAACTGAATATATCCATCAATTGATTTCTCTGATCATATTATAGTCGTGATTAGAAATAAGAAACCAATTTCTGAAGGTAAGGGTAATATGGCAAACATATTTGATATTTTGAAATGCTATAGTTCTTATTCTTATCCTCACAATGTTTAGAAAATCAGTATCTGATCAAAAGAATAATTCTGATATTTGAGGCAATTTTGAGTAAACGTCAATTTAAATTTTGGCTCAGGTCATGATCTCCTGGTTCATGGGATTGAGCCCTGCATCGGCCTCAAGCAAAGAGTCTGCTTGGGATCTCTGTCTCCCTTTCTCTCTGCCCCTCCACTGCTTGCATGCTCTCTCTCTCTATCAAAATAAGTAAGTAAACTTTAAAAAATAAAGTATAAAATAAAAAAGTAGGTAAAGCTTAGCTAACTTCATACTAAGTATAAAACACTAATAAACAATAATGATAAACTCTAATAAAACTGCTATAAATTTTACTGCCTTTGTAAGTTCTAACCAATATAACTAATGAAAAATAGTAGTTAAAATTCAGTTAGAGAAGATAAATACCATATGATTTCATTCACATGTGCAGATTAAAAAACAAATGAGCAAAGGAAAGAAGAGAGAGAGGGACAAATCAAGAAACAGACTCAACTATAGAGAACAAACTGGTGGTTACCAGAGGGGAGGTGAGTGGGGATGAGTGTAACTGGTGATTAGGATTAAGAAGTACATTGCTGTAATGAGCACTGGGTGATATATGGAATTGTTGAGTCACTATGTCATGCATTTGAAATTAATATAACACTCTATGATAACTAACTGGAATTAAAATAAAAACATAAAAAACTTAAAAAGTAGTAAAGAATAAATGTGAAAATCAGGGAAAGAAACAAAATTATTATTTTCATGGATAATATGATTATTTAGCTAGGAAATTCAAATAAATGAAAAGAAACACTATAAAATTAACAAGAAAATTCAATAAGGTAGCTGGAAACAAAATAAACAAAATGACATAGCTTTCCTGTATATCAATATTAAATAATTGAAAGCATAATTTAAAAATGTATACTAGTACTAAATAAGAGGTACTCAGTAAGAAAACAAAGGAGATATATGAGATTTATATTAAATAAACTACAAATTTCTTGAAAGCCATAAAAATTCAATAAATTAAAAATCATGAGTTATCTCTAGATATGAATGCAAAATATATAAATCTCTAATTGTATCCAAACTACCTTAAACCGTAAGGTTTAAGATTTTTAAAAATTTTTAATGTTTATTTACTTATTTTGAGAGAGAGAGAGCATTTATGTGTGCACAGAAGTGGGAGGGATAGAGAGAGAGGGAGAGAGAAAATCCCAAGTGGGCATCACACCAACACTCAATCATGTCCTGAGCCAAAATCAAGAAAACGGATGCTTTACCGACTGAACCACCCAGGTGCCCCTGAACTTGTAATAATATTTTAATCAAAACCCTAAAGAGATCTTACTTTAATTTTTAAAAATTCAACACTCATGAACAAAGAAGCAGAAATCAAACAATTTTTGTTTGGAAATTTACATAAAGAATCGGTTTACAAAGAGAAATACATGATAAAGAAAACATGGAAAACAATTCGGAAGGATTAGGTTAAGCAACCAAATATCTTGAACCAATGGTCAGGTAATAATAAAAAGTCAATTAAAATCCTTTTTTTAATACAACATGTCAAAATATATTATAGATTAATTTAAAAAGTTTTAGTATAAGATATCAACCCATATAAGACATAAACAACAACATATGATTAAAACTTTCTGTGTTAAAAGTCACAGGAAGAAACCAAGGAGGATACAATTAAAATATTGGCAACATGGAAATATAAAACTAAAAGGGGCACTTGGGTATCTCAGCAGGTTGAGCATCCCACTCTTGATTTTGGCGCAGGTCATGATCTCATGGTCAGTGAATTGGAGCCCTGTTGGACTCTGCTGACAGCACTGAGCCTGCTGGGGATTCTACCTCTCTCCTCCATGTGCTCTCGCTCTTTCTCTCTCTCAAAATAAATAAATTAACTTAAAAAATAAACAGAAAAAGAAAATATGAATCTAAATGTTGAGAGTATTATAAACATTATTAAAATATAAACCAAAGTTTGAGACAATATTGAGAAAATAGATAAATGAATAAAGAATAAAAGAGACAGCCCATTGAAAAGGAATTTCATGTAAATGTATAAAATGTATAACTATAAAAAACATTGAATATCAAGAGTAATGAAAGACATTTTAATTAAGAAAAAAATTGATTCTGGGGGCATCTGGGTGGCTCAGTCCACTAAGCAGCTCAAGTCATGATCTCCTGGTTCTCAAGTTAGAGTCCCTTGTCGGGCTCTGCACTGACAACATGAAGCCTGCTTGGGATTCTCCCTCTCCCACCTTCTCAGCCCCTCCCCCACTTTCTCTCAAATTAAATTTTAAAAAGATAAGAATCAATTCTTTAATAAATAGCTTTGCAAAGATTTTTAATAGTAATTTTACAAATTTGTGAAGAGAAAAAAATCTCATCCTTTGATAGAAGTTGTGTCCATAGTACAATGTTTATAAAAACTAATATGAAAATATGTATTTACATACCAGAAATTTCATTCTTGGTAATCCAAAACACAAAAAGGACATAATCTGAAACACAACAATTATGCACTAATTTTTTCTACACTACGTTAGAGTAAACATAGGATTAAATTGCATATGTAATATGATATTAACTATGTTCAACCAGATAGGAAAATAGTAGGAAGTATTGTAAATTGTAGTTCATGTTAACTGAAATTCTTTTTTAATTTGAGATTCTTATATGAATCAAAGTATACATAATAATTTGCAATTCCCTAATGATTAATGATGTTGAACATCATTTCATGTGCTTATTTGCCAACAGTATATTTTCTTTAGCGAAAGTTCTATTCTAACCTTTTCCACATTTTTATTGGGCTGTCTTTTTATTAGCAAAGTTTGAATGTTATATATATTTTTTGAATAATAGCTACACAGTGAGGTACTACTCTATGTCTAATAGGAGAACTGACTATACCAAGTATTAGAAGGTTATGCAGAACTGGAACTTTCATATACTGCTGCTTATAAAATGGTACAACCATTTTGGAAAACAGTTTGGCAGTTTCGTAAAATACCTACCATAAGATCCAGCCATGCCACTCCTAGTATTTACCCAAAATAAACATAAGAATATGTCTGAACAAAGACGTGAACACTATGTTCATAGAAATTTTATTTATAAAAGCCCCAAACTGGAGAGAAAAACCAGACAAACAAACAAATAATATATCTTCAATAGATCAATAGGTAAACAAATAGTGATAACTTTATATAACAGAATACTATTCTGTCAACAGGCAGGAATGAAGTATTTACTGACACATGCAACAATACTAATAAATTCAAAATAATATGCTGAGTGAAAAAAATAGACAAAAAGCAGGCATAGTCTATGATTCCATTTATCAATTATTCCATTATCTTGCGATAACCTGTCGAGAAAGCATATGAGTGGCACTAGGAGCTGGGAGGGAGAGAGAGAGAGAGAAGAATGGGGGAAGGGTGGAAAATAAAAATTATAAAGGGTTTTGAGATTAGGGAATGGAAGATACATTCATTATCTTACTCCCATTGATGGATTCACAGGTGTAGATATACATTAAAACTTATCAAAATGCACATTTTATCTATGTAAAATTTAGTGCATGTAATTTATACCACAATAAAGCTATCAAAAACTCACAATGACCATGTTCTTTTATATTTAAGTTATTTTCATTTTTCTGTGATTACCTTATTTTGTGGCCAGATTCTGACTTGTACCAGTAACATTGTGGGTGAAGAATATCCCTCAAAGGAAAGATTTATGAAGGGAAGTCACATGGGATTTTTAGGCAGGGAATATTATTACCCAGAAACCTCTCCATAGCATCTATATGTAGGAGGGAAGACAGAGAAATGATAGGAATGAAAGACCAGAGAAATAAGAGGGGTGAACATGAGTTAGGGATAGGAAATAGGTTTAGAAAGGTCCAGGAGCACAAGAAGGCCAAGGTCAGAAGTTGAAGGTATGAGAAATTTGGCCAGACTACTCACCTAATGTGTATAGAGTGCCTAATTGGATTTGGAGAGCCTAGCATATTTCATTCAATGAGACCTATTTATTCTAAGGTAGGTAATGAGTATACTGATTAAATAAAGAAGATATCTGTCAGATGTCAAGAAGATGGCGGAGAAGTAAGGAACTCCGTACTTGCACTCGCGCCCATACATCACACAGAAAAGATCTGAAGCCATTGGAAACCTTACAAAACCTGAGAGACTGGGAGAAAAGGACGCAGAATCCACTGAGAAAGCCTTCTAACGTGAGTGCGAACCGGGGAAGGTAAAATCGGGCCGGGATCGGAGACTCCAGGGTGGGAGGCGATCCCCCTCTACCCTCTACGGGGAGTGAGAGGGGAAAAAGAGAGAGTCCGAAACAGAAAAACATCCGCTCGGTGCACAGAAAGACCGTACTTGCCAAATACATGCACACCAGGTCCCCTCGCGACAACTGGTCCTGGGGGAGGCTGAGCACACAAACTGCTTCTTTGTGCCGCTTCTGGAGGTTCGATTTCAGAGCAGCGGGGCGCCTGCCGCCATTGTAGCTCCAGGGCGGCTGGGACCCCTGAAAGAGACGTGCAGAAACCGGGCGTCCACGCTCCTGGCTGGCTGGAACTCGAGAGGGAAGGCAAAGAGCTAAAAACTGGGAAATTTGCCTGTGAGTTCGTGTTTCGGGTGACGAGCCATAGAGACCCGGTTTTCCTCACTCCAGCGGGCTCAGGCTACGCGGACCCGGCAGGCAAGCCCCCGCGCATGCGCACCAGCCCGACCCAGAGAAGGAAGCAGCGATCCTGACTCCGCCCCCAGAGCTCAGCAGGGAGCCTGGAATAGCCCGAGGGGGTTGTCTGGGAAGCTGTGTCTAAGACAACTTCAGCGGGGCGCGGACTGGGATTTGGAGATTGGAACTGGCCTGGGTTGAAGAGTGCAACCAACTTCGGCTGCGTCCCCGGAACGGGGAGTTGACACGCCAAAAAAAAAAAAAAAAACGAGCTGCAGCGCGGGGTTCAAGAAGGGACTGGAGCACCGTCACTCTCCTCCCCACAATCGCCAAGGCAGAACCCCCGCCTGAGGCATCGGATCACGCCACGCCCATCCCTGCCTGAGAGGTGCCCTCCTCCCTTTTTTTTTCTTTCTTTTTTCCTTTTTTTTTTTTTTTTTTCCTTTTTTTTTCTTCTTTCTTTTTTTCCCTTTCTTTTCTCTTTTTTTCTTCTTCTTTCTCTTTTCTCGCTTTTTTCCCCAAAACACTGACCTGATTAACTCTGGTCGCCAGCTTGCTTAAACAATCACAACAAGTCCATTCTGTAAATGTAAATTCTACACCTACCGACTTTTTCAGCTATTTCTCTCAGGAGTAATTAGACTATATAGTTTCTCTGGATAATTCCAGCATCCTTCTCTCACCTATCCAACCATATTCTACCCTTTACCTCTCTGAAAAAAGCTTCTTATCCCTTCTACCTGTTCATTCTATTTCCAAATCTGCCTCGTCTCGCCCTGCCTTCTCTCTTTTTCTCTATGCTCTTCAACCAGCACTGAATACACACGGCTATTTAACTGTAGCTGGGAAATGCAGGTATATGCTTTAAACCGTTCTTTGTCCATCGGTTTTCTTCTTTTTTCCTTTTCTTTTCCCCTTTTTGACCCTTTTATGTATTTTACGCTCCCTATTATTCGCCCTCCCTCCTCCGTCTTTTCTATTAACTTTTTCGTTTTCCCTCTCGCTTTGCATGTTAGTTGAATCAGCCTGTGTGTTTGTGTACTCCTGCTCCCTGTGTGTTTGTCTGTCTGTTTTCTTTTCCAGGGCTACCTCAAGAAATAAGCTAGAGTACACAAGGTGAAGAGTCCCAAATATCACTACGAATAGGAAAATAAAATAACGAAGGTCCCAACAAGAGTGACCGAGGGATACCATTCAAAAAACAATCTCTGAAAGGATAGGCCCTGGAAAGTCAAAGAGTCTTCTTGGATATAGCAGTGCTCATAGAAACAGAGAGCATAACAGGTCTTTAAAACCAACAAGAGCTGGAAAGCTAACTAAAATGATGAAACGAAAGAGCTCTCCTCCAAAGAAACTCCAAGAAGAAATGACAGCTAATGAACTGCTCAAAACAGATATCAGCAGCATAAGTGAACAAGATTTTAGAATAATAATGGTAAAATTAATAGCAGGGCTTGAAAAAAACATAGGGGACATGAAAGAAACTATGGCTACAGACAGAATGGAAAATAAAAATAGGTATGAAGAATTAAAAAATGCGATAAATGAGATCCATAATAAATTAGAGGCCTCCAATGCACGGATTGAAGAGGGAGAAAGGAGAATAAGTGATTTAGAAGTCACCATTATAGAAAAACAAGAAGCTGACAAAAAAAGAGACTAACTGATCCAGGAACAGGAAAGAATTCGAGAGCTCAGCGACACAGTCAAACGCAACAATATCCGTATCATAGGAATCCCAGAAGAGGAAGAGAGAGGGAAAGGTGCTGAAGGAGTCCTGGAACAAATTATAGCAGAGAACTTCCCCGACCTGGGGAAGGAAGTCAATGTGGAAATACAAGAGGCTCAGAGGACTCCCCTCAGACGTAACTTGAATCGATCTTCTGCATGACATATCATCGTAAAAATGGCAAAATACAAGGACAAAGAGAGAATTTTGAAAGCAGCTAGGGAGAAAAGGGCCCTCACATACAAAGGGAAACCCATCAGAGTGGTGACAGACCTATCTACTGAAACGTGGCAGGACAGAAAGGAATGGCAAGAGATCGTCAAGGTGATGAAGAGTAAAAATATGCAGCCAAGAATCCTCTATCCAGCAAGCCTGTCATTCAAAATAGAAGGAGAGATAAAAACCTTTCCAAACAAACAGAAATGGAAAGAATTTCTCACCACGAAGCCAGCCCTACAAGAAATCCTGAGGGGGATGCTCTGAAGGAAAGGTTGCAAGGAACAAAGATTCCAGAGACACCACCACAAACATGAACCCTACAAAAGATACAAAGACTCTAAACCCACCTATTTCAATAATAACACTGAATGTCAATGGGCTGAATGCTCCAATCAAAAGACATAGGGTAGCAGAATGGACTAAAAAACAAAATCCATCTATATGCTGTCTACAAGAAACTCATTTTAGACGGGAAGATACCTTCAGATTAAAAGTAAGGGGATGGAGAAATATATATCATGCTACAGGAAATCCAAAGAAAGCCGGAGTAGCGATACTTATATCAGACAAACTGGACTTTAAATAAAAGACAATCACAAGAGATGAAGAAGGGCACTAATAATAATTACAGGGTCCATCCATCAGGAAGAACTAACAATCATAAATGTCTACGCACCGAATACGGGAGAACTTAAATATCTAAAACAATTAATCACAAACAGAAACAAGTTTATACATAAGAATGTGCTAATAGCAGGGGACTTTAATACTCCGCTTACAGCAATGGATAAGTCAACCAGACAGAACATCACTAAAGAAATAATGGACTTGAAAGATACATTGGACCAGATGGACCTGACGGATATATTTAGAACTTTACATCCTGAGGCCAGGGAATTTACTTTCTTCTCAAGTGTGCATGGCACATTCTCCAAGATAGATCACATACTGGGACATAAAGCAGCCCTCAATAAATATAAAAGAATAGAGATCATACCATGCACACTGTCAGATCACAATGCTTTGAAACTTGAAAGCAATTACAGGAAGAAGTCTGGAAAACTTCCAAAAATTGGAGGTTAAAGAACACCCTTCTAAAGAATGAATGGGCCAATCAGGCAATTAGAGATGAAATTTAAAAATATATGGAAACAAAGGAAAATGAAAACACAACAATTCAAAATCTATGGGATGCGGCAAAGGCAGTCCTAAGAAGAAAGTACATAGCTCTCCAGGCCTATTTCAAGAGATTAGAAAAAGCGCAAGTCCAAAATCTAACAGCTCACCTAGAGGAACTAGAGGCAGAGCAACAAGAACGCCCTCAACCCAGTAGAAGAAGAGAAATAGTAAAAATTAGAGCAGAAATAAACAACATAGAGACCAAGGAAACAATTGAACAGATCAATGAAACCAAGAGTTGGTTTTTTGAAAAAGTAAACAAAATTGACAAACCTCTAGCCAGACTTATCCAAAAGAAAAGAGAGAGCACCCAAATAGACAAAATTATGAATGAAAATGGACTTATTACAACCAACCCCTCAGAAATAGAAGCAATTATCCGGGAATACTATGAAAAACTATATGCCAACAAATTGGACAACTTAGAAGAAATGGACAAATTCCTAAACACACAGTCACTACCAAAATTCACACGGGAAGAAATAGAAAACCTGAACAGACCCATAACGAGTGAAGAAATTGAATCAGTGATCAAAAATCTCCCAACAAATAAGAGCCCTGGATCTGATGGCTTCCCTGGGGAATTCTACCAGACATTTAAAACAGAATTAATCCCAATTCTTCTCAAGCTATTCCAAAAAATAGAAAGCGAAGGAAAACTCCCGGACTCATTTTAGGAAGCCAGCATCACACTGATTCCCAAGCCAGACAGAGATCCAGCAAAAAAAGAGAATTACAGGCCAATATCCTTGATGAATACGGATGCAAAAATTCTCAACAAGATCCTTGCAAATCGAATCCAGCAGCATATCAAAAGAATCATCCACCAAGATCAAGTGGGATTCATTCCTGGGTTACAGGGCTGGTTCAATATTCGCAAATCAATCAATGTGATCCATCATATCAATAAAAGAAAAGATAAAAACCATATGATCCTGTCAATAGATGCAGAAAAAGCATTTGACAAAATACAGCATCCCTTCTTAATAAAGACTCTCGAGAAAGTTGGGATAGAAGGAACCTACTTAAACACCATCAAAGCCATCTATGAGAAGCCTTCAGCTAACATCATCCTCAACGGGGAAAAACTGAGAGCTTTCCCCCTGAGATCAGGAACACGACAGGGATGCCCACTCTCACCACTGCTGTTTAACATAATGCTGGAAGTCCTAGCATCAGCCATCAGACACCAAAAGGAAATCAAAGGCATCGGAATTGGCAAAGAGGAAGTCAAACTTTCACTCTTCGCAGATGACATGATACTCTACATAGAAAACCCCACAGACTCCACCAGAAGCCTCCTAGAACTGATCCAAGAATTCAGAAAAGTGGCAGGGTACAAAATCAATGTACAGAAATCGGTTGCATTTTTATACACCAACAATGAAGCAACAGAAAGAGAAATCAAGAAACTGATCCCATTCACAATTGCACAAAAAAACATAAAATACCTCGGAATAAAGCTAGCCAAGGATACAAGAGATCTGTATGATGATAACTATAGAAAACTTATGAAGGAAATTGAAGAAGACACAAAGAAATGGAAAAACATTCCATGTTCATGGATAGGAAGAATAAGTATAGTTAAGATGTCATTACTACCTAAGACACTCTACACATTCAATGCAATTCCAATCAAAATTGCACCAGCATACTTCTCAAAACTAGAACAAACTATCCAAAAATTTGTATGGAACCACAAAAGACCCCGAATAGCCAAAGTAATCCTGAAAAATAAAACCAAAACGGGAGGGATCACCATCCCAGACTTTAGCCTCTACTACAAAGCTGTCATCATCAAGACAGTATGGTATTGGCACAAAAACAGACACATAGACTAATGGAACAGAATTGAGAACTCAGAAGTGGACCCAAAAGTATACAGCCAACTAATCTTTGACAAAGCAGGAAAGAATATCCGATGGAAAAAAGACAGCCTTTTTAACAGATGGTGTTGGGAGAACTGGACAGCAACATGCAGAAGAATGAAACTAGATCATTTTCTCACACCATGCACAAAAGTAAACTCAAAATGGATCAAGGACCTGAACGTGAGACAGGAAACTATCAACACCCTAGAGGAGAAAGCAGGAAACAACCTCCTTGACCTCCACCACAGCAACTTATTACTTGACACATCCCCAAAAGCAAGGGAATCAAGAGCAAAAATAAATGATTGGGACCTCATCAAGGTTAAAACCTTCTGCACAGCCAAGGAAACAACCCAGAAAATTAATAGGCAACCAACGGAATGGGAAAAGATAGTTGCAAATGACATATCAGATAAAGGGTTGATATCCAGAATCTACAAGGAACTCACCAAACTACACGCCCGAAAAACAAACAACCCAGTGAAGAAATGGGCAGAAGATATGAACAGACACTTCTCCAAAGAGGACATCCAGATGGCCAACAGACACATGAAACGATGCTCAGCATCGCTCCTCATCAGGGAAATACAAATCAAAACCACACTGAGATACCACCTCACGCCAGTCAGAGTGGCTAAAATGAGCCAATCAGAGAACTCTAGATGCTGGCGAGGATGTGGAGAAACGGGCACCCTCCTACACTGTTGGTGGGAATGTAAACTGGTGCAGCCCCTCTGGAAAACAGTGTGGAGGTTCCTAGGAAACTAACAATAGAACTCCCCTATGACCCAGCAATAGCACTGCTAGGAATTTACCCAAGGGATACAGAAATGTTGATGCATAGGAGCACATGTACCCCAATGTTCATAGCAGCACTCTCCACAATAGCTAAAACATGGAAAGAGCCTAAGTGTCCATCAACAGATGAATGGATCAAGAAGATGTGGTTTATCTATACCATGGAATACTACATGGCAATGAGAAACAATGAAATCTGGCCATGTGTAGCAACATGGATGGACCTTGAGGTGTTATGCTGAGCGAAATAAGTCAGGCAGAGAAGGACAAATATCATATGTGTGCACGTATAGGAGGATTAGGAGGAACTTGAACAGAGGACCAAGGGGGAGAAGAAGGGTGGAAATGGTGGGGGAAAGGGAGAGAGGCAAACCATGAGAGACTCTTGAATGCTGACAAAAACTGAGGACTGGTGGATGTGGAGGGGAGGAGGGGTGGGCATGGAGGAGGGCACTTGTGGGGATGAGCACTGGGTGTTATGTGGAAACTAATTTGACAATAAACTATTTGTAAAAAAAAAATAAATAAAAAACAAAGGTAAATGTCAGATGTGAAAAAAAAAAAAAGAAGATATCTGTCAGAGATACCCCTTCAAAGGAAGAGAAGTATCCATATTTGAGTAGGAAGAGCATTATTAACATTATGCAAAAAAACTGTTGATGAAGTTGAGTTGTAGCTGGAAAGGAAGGTATGTGAACATTTTCTTTTCCTGCTGTGTATATAAAATAATTGCTCTTTGAAAAAGTAAAATCTCAATTTAGTGATAATGCTTAGGGATTAAGACGTTCTTGTTAATTGAATTTTTTATTTATACAATCATCGATGACAATCATAGAATTTCACAGCTGGAAAGGACCTTGGGGATCATTTAGTCCAACCTCATTTTATAGATTAGGCAACAGAGGACCAAGAGGTTAAGTAAATGGCCCAAGGTGGCAGTCAATTAGTGACAGACCTGGGATTATGAGAGAGATTTAACTAGAACAGGCTTTTTGTTTCGGTCTTTGTGATTGAAAAATCTTCTACTCCAGAATGTGTTCATTTACTTAAATGTTTTGTTATGAAAATACAGTAAATCTGAACCTACAGAGAAGTTGTGCCCACAATTACTTCTTTTTAAAATTTATTTAAATAGTATTTATTGAATGCCTACTATGTTCTGGGCACTAAGTTCTGAGAATTTAAAAAAAAATGTGCAAACGGTTTATAGTCTAAGGATTGACAGAAAATAAATGTGATTATTGTTATGACAAAGGAAAGCACAGAGATCTGAAACCACAGTAAACGGTGTGTGGTGGATGGAAAGAGTGGTGATGCATATTACATTAATACACAGAATATATTAATCAAGGACATACACACACCTGTTAAACCATAAAGAAAAACAAAGACTTGATTATCACAAAATTTAGGAAAGCAACTACTTCTAAGGTGAAATGAAAGGAGGCAATTACCATAAGCTTATTCAATTGTATTAGTAATGATTTATTCCTTATTTTAAAAAAAGTTTATTTATTTATTTTAAGAGAGAGAAAACAAGGGAGAGGCAGAGAGAGAGAGGGAGAGAGAGAATCCCAGACAGGCTTAGTGCTGTCAGTGTGGATCCAGACGCAGGGCTCCAACTCAGTAACTGTGAAATCATGACCTAAACCCAAACCAAGAGTCAGTTCCTTAACAAACTGAGCCACCCAGGTGCTCCATTAATGATCTATTTCTTAACTGGACAGGCACATGTGTGCTCACTGTATTAGCTTTTAAATAATTACATATACTTGTTTGTGAATAAAAACTAAAATATTTTAAGCAACGGAGAGGTAAGCAGAATGAGAATGGGTGAAAATTACAATCTCTCTCACAGTAAAAGGAAGAAATCCAATTCCCTAAAAGTTCAAGAAGTATGAGGGGTGAAGAAAGGAAGAAATACTTTAGCTTTTCTGGTGACCAAGATGAAGTAGATTGAAAATTAAAAGGAGAGGACTATATTGATAAATGGAATTGTGGAAACCGGAGAATATTAAAGAATAGTGGCAGGCTCTTCTTTTTGTTAGAGAACAGAAAAGTGGAAAAGAGTTAATGGTGAGAAATATTAGAAGCAAATAAAGGCATTGTTGGGAGCACCCCTAGAGTGCCCATGGTTCTCTTCACAGAGGTAAGAGGCTTATTCTTTATTTTCTCAGAGAGTAAGCGCAAGAGGTGATAAGGGAGGGGGGGGGAGAGGGAAAGGATGGAGATGGTAGAAGTGTTCCTAGAAGCTGGAAGGAAATGATTGCATGTAAAATAGATTCTATTGGATACAGAAATTACCATTAAAGTTTATCTGAGGAGTAACAATGAATCTGTAGTTGATTATATTGGCAGTCTTAGGACTTTTTTTCTCTTTTTATGGGATGATAAACAAGCTGGCTGCAGAACCAGAGAGCTCAGAAAGCCCAGAATAACATGGAATGTGCTGTGGAATTGACTGGGGGAACGAGGGAGCACAGGGTGTAGGGACATATCATACACTGCTTTGGGGTATGAGGTGTGGAGCTCCAATCAGGCAAACAAAGGAGTGGAAAGGATGAAGCCATTTGGACTTTAATCTAAATCCACTGGGACAGAACAGGTGTGGAGATTAAGTTTAGGATTCAATAGTTGGGTTTATTGTGAGAACAACTACAAAGTGCAGTTGAAAGGGGAAAGGGGGTAGGAGGTAGTGTGAGCCATGAACAATGTACAAAGAATGTAATAAAGTCAATTTGGATTCAGACAAAAGTCAAAAAGAGGTTTGCAAGAGCAGGTGTTAGATCCCAGCAGGAAGGCAGAGCACAGCTATAATCTGGTTGATGGCCCAGGAAATTTAGTGAGGGGAAAAAAAAAAAAGGTCACTATTCAGAAACAGGTCTGTAGGTGGAAAATAAGGGCCCAATTAGTAGGTAGGTGTTTTGAAGCAACACTTTTGTGCATCTAGAAGGGAGCAGAAAAGAAGACTGGCTAAAAGGAGCTGAATTATTAATTAGTCCTTTTCTGGGAACTGGATCCCCTAGGGCTAAGAGTAAGAATGACTCTAAGGTCTACATTCCAGAGCCTTTGGCTAGAAAAGTCACTAAATCACTAAACATCTTCAGATAGGTGTGTTAGGCTGTTCACCGGTTCAATAGTTCTTTCCTAAGTCAGATGGTCTAGGAACTGGGGAATACAAAGGTGTACTGGATGTATAGAAGTAGAGTCAGTCCAGGGCGCCTTGGTGGCTCAGTGGGTTAAGCATCAGACTTTGGCTCAGGTCATGATCTCACGGTTCATGAATTTGAGCTCACATTGGGTTCTCTGCTGACAGCTTGGAGCCTGGAGTCTGTTTCAGATTCTGTGTCTCCCTCTCCTTCTGCCTCTCTCTTGCTCATGCTCATGCTTTGTCTCTCTCTCAAAAATAAATAACCATTAAAAAAATTATTTTAAAGAAGTGAATTCAGTCCTATTTGTGGAGTCAAGAGAGCCCACTGGAACAATAGAGTCAAGAGAATGGAGGCAGGTACTATCAATGGGAGCACTGTATAAAATGTTTTAGTTAAAAAAAAATAAAAATAAAAAATAACTTCAAGTCTAGAGACTGGCAGAATTTGGGACCAGCAGCTAATGAAATTCTCTACTTGTGACTAAGTCAGCATGTTGGTTGTCTTCAGGTCTTCTATTTGTTCATATCTCTACCCAGACTGTACCAAATGATATATAGTCACCTGTGTTTCCTCTCATAGATGAACTTCAGGATCACATTCATCAGAATGTCAGATCATGGGTTAGTGTTTCTTCAAAGACTAGTGTTATTCTTAGGAAGTTTGAAGTATTGCCTAAAACACATGAGCATCAGTGCTGTCAGAACTTCTGTAGTATATGAAAGTGCCACTCACACACATATACAAAAGCAAAAACAAAACAAGAAAAGGCACACCTGACTTTATGAACAGTTCAATCAATTTCACCTACAGGCCATACTTTGAAAAATGACAAGCCAGGGTCACCAACCTTGATTATGTGGTCTCTCATTTGGGAAGATTAACAACAGAGGGGGATGGGGAGTACAAGTTGTGAAAAAAAATAGGACATGTGAAAAATAATACAAATAAGGCTACAGAAACATAGGAACAAATATTCATACAAAATAGAGAGGTTAAAGGTTTATTTTGTTATTAAAATGTATTTTGAAGTTATCTTTCAATATGAAGGATTGACTCAATTTTTTAATGTTTTATTTATTTCTGAGAGAGAGAGAGTGAGTGACATCATGAGCAGGGAAGGGTCAGAGAGAGAGGGAGACACAGAATCCAAAGACCGGCTCAAGGCTCTGAGCTAGCTGTCAGCACAGAGTCCGACGTGGGGTTCAAACCTATCAGCCACAAGATCATGACCTGAGCCCAGGTTAGATGCTTAACTGACTGAGCCATCCAGGCACCCCAAAGATTGACTCTTAAACAGCTACCTGTGGAGGCTATGTTGTAGAAGCAACTTTATATATTAGATGACACATAGTAAAAGAAACAAGTCATCATCATCATGGGCATCATCTGGAAGAGGGGTATTCATTAAAACACCAGGAAGATCTTAAAATAATTTCACTAAAGGTAGTCTCACCACAGGAACTGTGAGTACAGTGTTTTAGCAAAGTTAAGTATATGTTTGTATTTTAATAGTTTAGAATAAAAACTACAAAAATTTGATTAGAAATTAAAACATAGTGTACCAAGAATCTATGACAAGAATGCTAAAACATTCTCTATTTCATGTCCTAAAAGTTAATTTATTAATACCTTATAATTATGTCACTATTGGTGATATCTTCAATTTTCGCCTTTAAAAATATACGTAAAATGTTAGAAAAGTATTTAAATTACTAGTATCTTCTTTACTGTTTGTTGACTTTAATTATTATCCACAGATAGTTTAAAATTGGTTTTTATTTGTTCCAAACACAAAACTTCATGAAAGCTTTTCTTAACCTTATTTACCCTGAGAAATACTCTAAAGTATTTAATCTGATTTATGCTTAATAAAATTCCACTTAATAGGAAAGTTTATTAAAATGCATATGCTATTCAACTTCAATCTACATAATTTTGAACTATTGTTCTGTAATAAAGATAGATTTTGCTAAAACATGCCAATGTTCATTTTTAAGTTAGTCTTGCACACACACAGCTGCCTACAGGTGAACAAAATTGATGGCTGTATAAAATAGTAATAAAAATAAAACAAAAACCAAAAAACCACAAAACAGAAAAAGCCATCCTCATTGGCTTTGAATTTTGTCTAGGGAATAAGCAATTATGGAAATAGAAGAGAAGTCTATCAGTCAGGTTCCCAACAAGAAACAGATGTCACACTCAAATCAGGATGACTCAACAAACCACCCAAATACAGGGCTATTTGCAGAGATGGGGGTGCAGGGCAGCCACAAAGTGTGGGGGCAGCAACATTGGCTTAGCAGTAACTGTAAAGCTGCTCAATTTAACACAAGGATCAAGAGAGGAAGCAGGTACTGAACCACTGCAGAGAGAGAACCAAGAGAAAAATTTCTGAGTTCATTCTCTGTCCTCCTTCAGGGCTTCCCAAAGGCTGAGCCCAACTAGAAGCCTCTGAGCACAAGATACCTATGGCTGTAGGCCAAATTGTTCAGTTTCTTCAGAGAGAGAACAGGGTGGAGAAAGGAGAACAGAGGATCTGGAGGACCAAAGCAACAATATCAAAGCCTAAAATACCTAGTCTTAGCAAACATTTTCCTCCTAAACTAATACGTAAGGTGTTTAAATCATAATAATTATTGAACAACATTAGTAATTACAACCAACAAGTGCTTGGTTAAATTCCTTCTGATTTCTATTACTGTTATTGATAGAGTTCAAAATCTGGCCTAACACAAATCTCATTTCTAAATGACAGAGAAAATACTTTCTGGGATTTTGTTCACACACACACACACACACACACACACACACACACACACACACACACACTTAATATATTCAATAGCTAAATTCATCATCCGTTCTTTCAATCATTATCATACACTCTGCTAGGCACTAGGGATTAGAAAGAGATCTCTGCCTTCCAGAAATTTACAGTGCAATGAGACAAATTTAGCAACAATTAAAAGACAATGTAAGAGGAAAGTGATTAAAGACCTCAGAACAGGGAAGCCTTCATAAAAAAGTAACTTTTGACCTAAGACTTGAAAAAAGAATTACTCTAGACAGAGTATTTAAGGTTTAGGGAGTCCTAAACTTCTGTAAAAGCATGAAGTGAGAGGGTCTGGTATGTTTGGGAAACCACAAAAATCCAGAATGATGTGAACAAAGAGTGAGTGAGAGTGAAAGCTACAGATGAGATGATTTAGAAAAGATGAATTAGAACCAAATTATTAAGGGCTCATATACCATGAAAATAGCTTAAATTTTGTCCTTAAGATATGCTTTTCAAACTTTTTGTCATAATAATAATACAGAGAGAAGACAGTGAACTTATACACCCACAAGTCTGTTGGCAACACATGCAGCAGTATTCTGCTGCAAGCAAAAATAAATTTAACTCTTATACTTTATTGTAAAAATTAATGAGAAATTTGCATTCTACTCCTTTTTCATGTCAATAACATGAAAGCGATATTCTGACCCACTTAAAAATGAATAAAATGGTTACTACAGTAGGCATAAATATGGCTAGTTGAGGCTCTAAAACTCCCATGCATACTCTAAGAAAGCATCTTCTCCAGGAATTTAAAAAGCAAATTTGAAAAATCCATGAGGCAGTGGAGAGGCAATGGAATTGTGCATATATATATATATATATATACACACACATACATATACATATATATGCACACACATCTATGCATAATTTCTATAGTTGTATATTTATACATAAATACATAGATTTCATATGCATATATAATAAAAAGGCACCAGAAGAACAAATACTTTGATGTTAGGGTGGTTCTATAAATGATGTTGAAAAAGTACAGAGCCATAACACAGTGATAATGGAGAAAAGAGAATTGATTCAAGAAATGCAGGATCTCCTGTATGGGAACATTGAGAGACAAAGAATAAGGCAAGGTTTCTATCTAGGATAGTTGGTCTCAACCGTGATGATATTTAAAATTTTTTAAAAAAAAATAGAAGAACATTTGTGAATAAACAGTTGACCACAGCTTGGGAACATTCTGAGTGAATTTCAAGAGGAAGCCATAGAGTTAAGTAAAGCTTTCCAGGGGAATGACATGAAATCAGGTTTAGAGTTCTAAAAGTAAAGGCTGGGACTAAATTACAAAAATTAGCCACACTGAAATCAAATCTAGTCCCTAACAGGGGTTTGTCTGACATACACAATGTTGAAATATGTTTCTGAACTAACATGTAAACATTTTGAGGGTAATTTCAACTGTTCTTGAACTAATACAATTTCAGGGAGCCCTAAACGGCATTACTACATGACCCACCTTCTAAGTAAAGCCTGTTCCTTTAGAAGAGGTATGCTAATTTCCTTTACTCTACTAGCACGGGAAACCACATGCACTTACTTCCATCTGCCTTATTCATTTATATTACCTGTAAGACTCTGATGAGGTTTACATTCGCAGTCTCTGGTCTAGTTCAAAGCTAAAGCTTTACCATTAATAAAATCACTTATTGGAGAAAGGAGGAGAGGAAAAAGAGATGAGAAGAGAGAGGCAATGACAGGAGAGGAGAAGGGAAAGGAGGAAAGGAGAATGTTTTCCTTGAGAAACAGTTGAAATTTTGGAGAAAGTCATGCCCAAAGGACAATTGTAAGAATGGTTGAGCAAATAAGAATACTGACATTGTGCTGTCATGAAAGCCAAGGGAGGAATGATTTCCAATAAAGAAATGAGAAATCCCATGCAGTCAAGAGGTTTAATGAATTTGGATTTTTGGAAGATCATTGCTGCTTCAACACGGGTGAGATTGTAGTACATTTTAGGGGAATAGAAAGTGAGAGAAGAGATACAAGTAGTCTAAAACAGTCTCTTAGTAAGTGTGTGTTCTGTGAAAAGTTTCATATATGTGATAGAGCATAGGTGCATTCTAAAACAATTTTTGAATTATTTTATATTTAAAAGTTTGTGAGGCAGATTAAAAATGGTAAATTCTTTCTTAAACTGGAATTTAAGTAAATCTATTTTCAGGATCGCGTATCACAGATGGGATTGGTAACTAGAACAATGACCCCCACTCTTTTCTAGAACATTGCTGGATTATGAGGAAAGATAAGGACTTGAAGTGATTCAACTTCAAAACAAGGTTGTGATGATTTGTTTGAATTGAACTTGATAGTGAGTCATCCTTATTTTAGAGGAATGAAAGAAATATTAGTAAAAGCATGATTATGCCCAAGATTTATACAGATAATCCTCTCACCAAAATACTAACAAATGCATTTTCAAAACAGAGTAAGTCCACTCACAGCCAACGAACTGCTGTATCAGCCGGGTTATGGCAGCAGACCAGACATACTCAAAAGGAGTGTGTAATTGAAGAGAATTCACAGAAGGGATAATTTTAAAAAAGCTTCAACACAATGAAAGGCAAACAGTAAAGAATGGTATAGCAGCTTTGGATGTTCACAATGGTGGGAAGAAGGCTTGGCCCCAGGCCTGAATAGGAAGAGAGTATTTACTAGAAGCCAGGTAACTGCAGGAAAAGGCAGATGGGAGCTGTGGCCTTCAACAGGGCCATTCTACAGCCAATATGAATGCAGCCTCACAGGACGGGAGGCACAGGGAATGAATGTCTCAAACTCATGGTCCTCCTGATCTCCAACATCCAGCTCTGTCCCCCCTCCTAAACCCAATCAGAAGATAAGGGAGACCAGTTGATATGGCCATAAAAGTCAGCTTTTCCTAGCACTGAGCAGAGTAGAGAGGGAAGAGGAAAAACCTCTAGCACATCTCCAGAAAGAAAATAAACGAGTTTTCCTTCAACAAGTTGCCAAAACCCTATATTATATATTTTTTTTCTTTTTTCAAACAAAAATGAAGTGGAACCCCTATTCTAACAGTAACGATGTTTCTTTTACTTTTCTCTCTCACTGTTTGGAAGACTCTCGCATAAGGCAAGAACTATAATGTACTGGTCTTCTTCTTTGTTTTCAATAGCATCCAACCCCCTTTCTTATTTTGAAGGAATCTGCTACTGTTTATTGCTCTGTGGGCAAGTGGGGAAAACAGCTCCTGCCTTGGACTATGAAAGCTAGATACAGACATTTCCTCTTGCTGCCCTCTGCACCACGAAGGCTAGTCTCTTGAGCTAAGAGCACTCAATGAGATGCATTCTCCCAAGATTCTAAATTTAAAGGAAGTAAAAATTATTACCTAAGGAAATAGGATTTATTCCAGGCAGCAGAAGCTCTGCTCATTTCCTTAGCAGCAACAGTAGCAGCCTGGCCAGGTCATTCCTCCTAACAACATTTGTAATGCCTTCTGTACTTTTACTACTGGGAAGCACTTAGTTCAATCCATTCCGCTAACCTACCCTCCCAGCTTCTCTGCAATTACATCACCTCCAAAGAATCACCCAATAAATGCTTTTGTCGGCTTCTGTTATGAGTACTCAAGAGCATCTTAACGTGTACGATTCCTATTTGCAGGGTCGAATTGCCAGTTGAACTGATACCAGGTTTCCCCATGGAAATGAGTCTTACCTTTGCATCTGTACCCTGGGGCTACCTTTATTTGTCCTGCCCTCCTTCTCCAGCCACGTAGCCGCCTTCTTAGTGTCTTACCTGGTCCTCTCTTTGTGCTGACTCTGTCTTCATCTGGGACCTTTCTCTTCTCATCTCTACCCATCTTTTAAATTTTGTGGTCATTTTAATCTCAATATCATCTTTGGGCATATTGTAATTACAATATTTAAATTCATTTATATGTGTAAAACTGATAGAAGCTTGTTAAGATAAACAATAAATGTTGAGATGTCAGAGGCCAGCTGTTGAGATATTAGGAAAAGAGGAGGATCATCCTGGGAGTATCAAAAAAAATTTGGCAGTTAAAATGTGATTATTCTACTTAAAAACCTGGATGTAAGGAAAAGAGGGAAAATAACATTTTGTACTTGCTTCCTGGAAGTCACCCCCACCATACTATTTAGAAACATTATCTCCTTCCATTCTTACTGTAAAAAAGTTTAGGTAACTGTGTCACTGCTATTTAGTGACACAGCTGGGCTTGGAAACTGTGACTGCCACCCTCAGCTCTGGTTCCCACACCAGTGCCCTGCCTAAAGATGGTAGTTACCTCTTTGAAGATCCTGACACTCAAATATGAATGTGAGAAAATCAGTGGCAGGAGTCGTTTTGTGACATAGCTACAAGAGACTCTATAGCACCTCAAATTTTGAGATAAAATTTTGATCGCACAAGAGGCATTTTTATTAAGAAGTCATGAATTTGATTGGGTTATTCTTAAAACATCTACTAGAAAACCATTTCTTAAATTGCCATTTTATGTTCCATGGTATTGACGGAAAGGAAATTGTATAATTTGCTCATGTGTCAGAGATAGTCTGTTTACTGTTAATGATAATCAAAATATCTGACATGTAATAATGTTCTGGTAACACTTAAATCAACCTGATGATCCTGGAAACCTAATAAACAGTAACTACAGAGATTTTTAATATGCTTCTGGCTGTTGAAGTACTGCCAATCTGTAAAATGTTTGAATTCCAAACCGCAAATGGATACATATTCGATAGCATAATCAAAATAGAGGAAATAAAAACACGACTTTGATTGACTAGACTTTAAATGTTAAATTAAAAAAATAACTGAAAATCATAAAAAATAGACTTCAATTTTGGATGTTAATTTTAGGAAATTAATATTATTTTGCAGCCAAGATGAGTTCCTCAGGGTAATTGGATTATTTTTGGTAATCAGATTTCATAGGTGTGACCGGAAGCAGCTGCAAAAGCAAATCAAGTTTGCTCAGAAAGAATATTAATGATACTCTGAAATTCTTCATTCCCAAGAGGAGTGTAAAACTTTAAGCTAAATACTTGAAAGAATACACATTTTACATGTTTCTTTTATTAGTGATGAGAGTTGCTTATTAATCAATGTTTAACAATGTAATTACAGCTGTTTTAGTCTCACCAGATAACACAGATTAATAAATGACCTGCAACTAGTGAAGTGTGCAGAAAGGGTAATGAATTCTTTCCATCAGCACACTAATTTATTAGTAATAAACAAAGACCATGATGAATTAGGAGAATTGTAGAGTTTCTAAATATTGAAATCAAATTTCCAGATGAAAGCATTTAATCATTCAGTTTTCCTTCATTTATTTCTCTTCATGTCTGATAATGGTTTGGGATTTGCCTTTCTGGACTGCATTAGTTCATCTAAAGCCCATCTCTTATACTGTTTGCAAGTTTACATTGATTTGACTCTTATTACATATTAGTTTTACTTAACACCAAAAGTAGTATAACTTTGATTTCAACTAATTGGATTAGTATGTTTAGAGGAGCAACTCGTTCCAGCTCAACAAAGCACAATGGGATTAGCCTGCTTTTACAAAACCAGATTTAACTATGTAGAATCCTATTTGGAACTTTCAGTTAAAGGAGAAAGATACAAGCACATGTGCATTATAATAAATATCACTTAAATCTGACGGTGAAGGAAAGATAGTCACAAGCACACCCAAAAGTAACACTGTACAATGTTTAACTCAGACTCATTTTATAAATATTTTGTGTTTTAATTCTAGCCTTCTTTGGAACTTCTGTGGCATATAGTTTTTCAAATATGAACTTTACCTAGAGACACATGTTATACAGTAAATGCTCCTTCAATTACCACCAATAGGGAGGGTGAGAGAGTGGAGGGAGGGCAGCCTAAATCTGAACTAGAAATGCAATGTTGTTTTGAAGAAAAAGGATAAGAAGAATGAGATGATTAACATTTTCTTAAAATATGTAAGAAAATAAAGAAACCATTGTGTTCAAAATCTCTATACATTCTCAGATGGTAGCCACACTTGTGGTGAGAATAACAAAGCATATAGACTTGTCAAATCACTATGTTGGAAACCTGAAACTAATGTCACATTGTGTGTTAACTATATCTCAATTTAAAAACTATTTTATTGAACTGTTTTTGAAGGTGTGAATTCTGAAAAATATAAATCCCTTTAAGAAATAGGATGAAAATGAGCTAGAAGTGGGAAGAGTCAAAGAACAAGGATTTGAAGCAAAATAACTTTTTGTAGTAACTTCTTGACCAGAATGAAAATAAGTCTAGCAAGAAAATGACTCCTCTCATGAGAAAGGGTAAATCATGGAATTTTTCAAAGGCCCTGAGAGGGACCATTGCCATCTGTCTGTATCCATGTATAGTTGGAGGCATCCTCTCTTTTCGTCAAGTGTAGCCTAGTGGAGCAGAAAGCTTTTCCCTTCATTTGAATGAGGCAAATAAACAGAGGGAGAATTACTCATGCAGAAGTGGGAGGTAACATAGTGCTTGTTCTCCATGTTAATTTATAAGGAGGGTGTTAAAATCTTCAGTCTTAAGATTAGAGAGTGTAGCTTAGAATGGCTGGAGCAACTGGCCCCATCCATTGTTAGTGGGAATGTAAAACGGGTCAGTTGCTATGGAAAACAGTTTAATAATTCCTCAAAAAAAATAAGATACCATACAAGCCAGCAAATTCACTCAGTATACACCCAAAAGAAATGAAAGCAGTTACTCAAAGGAATCCATATTTACACATTTATAGCAGTACAGTTCACATTACTAAAAGGTGAGAACAGCTCAGGGATGAACTAACTCATAGACAGGATGAACTAACTCATCCTGTTCAAGGATGAACTAACTCATAGACAGGTTGTATGCAATGGGGTATTATTGCATTCCTTTTCTGGTATTAGCCAGAAAAGGAATGAAGTGTTGATACCTGCTATGACTTGGATGAACCTTGAAAACATCATGGTAAGTGAAAGAAGGCAGTCCAGGACACCACATATTATATGATTCCATTTAGGTAAAGAATGGAGAATAGGTGACATCCACAGAGACAGAGAGCAGATTGGTGGCTGTCAGGTTATGGCAGGAGGAGAGAATGAAGGTGGGAAGTAACTGTGGGTGATAAGAATGTTTTAGAACTAGATATAGGTAATAGCGGCACAACATTGTGAAAGTACAAAATGCCACTGAACTGACTTTCAAATGGTCAATTTTGCGTAATATGAATTGTACTTCCATAAAATTAAAAACAAAGAGACAGACAAAAACATAATAAGTGATGGCTGAATGGGTTCGTTCCAGAGAGAATGATCAAATCAGAATATCTACGTAAATAAAACATTCACAGGATTATATGAAGCCCCAAAAAGTTTAACAGTCAATACTAACTAATCTACAAACAATAGAAACAGAAGGAAACAGTTTAACTTTGACAAACATCAGTAACAGATATTTACCAAAAACTTATCATTATGCTGAATGGTGAAATGTTATATTCATAACACAAAAGTCAAGAACCAAGACAAGAATGTCTGTGCCAACTACTGTGACTGAAAATTATTTTGGAGGTTTAGTTAATGCAATTGGCACCAAAAGTAGAAAACAATTTAAATATTAGAAGAATAAAAACATATCTCTTCACATAATATATAATATACCTGGAAAAATCCAAGAAATACTATACATAGAATTAAAAATAGAATTCAGTAAGTTGGATGAATATCTGAAAAATACATGAAATTCCATAGATAATTTCCAATGACGTGTTCGAAAAAGGACGAAAAAAAATATGTCTAGTTAACAATAAAAATATACAAAATACAACGTAAAGCACCCATGTGAAGTAAATTATAAAAAAGTATTAAAAGAAATAATGCAAGACCTGAACAGTTGCAGAAATAGATTATTTCTTTGGATAAGAATGCCTTATATTATTTTAATTAATTTAGTGCCAACCCAATCAGAATTCCAACAAGTCTTTAATGTGGCAAAATTTTAATATTCACATGAGATAATACATAGCCCAGGAAGAGGTAACAAAATTAAGAAAAATAATAATGAGCATTAAAATAATTATTTTAAAATACTAGCTTTTCCAAATACTAAAAATGCTTACTATAAAACATTTGTAATAAAAATATGATTTTGGTATAGAAAGAAAAAATATATCAGTGAACAGACAAGAATTTAAATCCATTTCAAAATTAAGTTGGCATGTGATGAGACATTGGGCACCATCTTTATTTTTCTTGGGTGTCTAACTGCCTAAAGAACCCTAGTGCTGTGCGTCATCATATATACTTGATCTAGTTTTAATGTTTAAGTTGCAAAAATATTATGAGAGTTTTAGAAGAGTGATTCTTATTTATGGAAATGAAGAGATCCCCTTTATGTATTAGGCACAAAAAACAAGCTGAAGATTCAGATGTTATGATTGTTGTTAAAATAATTTTGTAAACCTCAGGGAAGGTGACCATATGATTGTAAAAGGATGGATGAAGCCATGTTGGATACACACCAAAATATTAACATGTCTATATGGGCTTACTTTGGAGGGTCAGATGCAATGGAGAGAGAGTAGTGGGAAATTATCAACTTTTAAAAATAGATCTTGACATTATTTAATTGGCTGTAAGGAGCTCATGTTATTTTTATCTTATTTAGAAAGACATTTACACGGGGCGCTTGGGTGGCTTAGTCGGTTAAGTGTCCCACATCGGCTCAGGTTATAATCTCATGGTTCATGGGTTCCAGCCCTGCGTCGGGCTCTGTGCTGACAGCTAGCTCAGAGCCTGGAGCCTGTTTCACATTCTGTATCTCCCTCTCTCTCTCTGACCCTCCCCTGCTCACACTGTCTCTCTTTCTCAGAAATAAATAAACCATTTAAAAAAAGAAAGACATTTACAATTAAATAGTACAAGGCAAAACATTCTGAAATAGAATGGCTTAAGAAGTAGGAAAGTAGAAGATTGGGACTGAAGAGAAATCACTGGAAATGTGCCCTGGCAAGAAGGAGGAAAGCATTCATTAAGGCCCAGGCAAGGAGGTGGAATGAAAATATGCTTACCACTCTGGCACCAACACTATTTAGATAACTTTGTACTACCAGGTTGCCAGGAATTTGGGGCTGAGTGGTACAGATCAACATGGTGTCTATTCTGCAGAAGCATTCAGGGATTGGGTCTCAAATCTACCCTAGATACATGAGGGCTTCAGCATGGCAGAGATCGGTAACTTCTTCCAAGTAAGAGACAGAGAAGACTAGAAAGGATAAAGCACTCAGTAGGAATGTTGGGATGGAGTCAGAAACTGGGCAAAGGAACCAGGGATCATTTGGAAAACATTCTCCATTATCAATCAGGCTGTTAAGTAGTCCACAATAAGTAACATGCATATAATATTTTAAAGACTAATGACTCAGTGGGGCATCTGGGTGGCTCAGTTCGTTATGCACCTGACTTCGGCTCAGGTTATGATACTGCAGTTCGTGGGTTCAAGCCCTGCATCGGGTTCCGTGCTGACAGCTCAGAGCCTGAAGCCTACTTCAGATTGTGTCTTCTCTTTCTACCTCCCCTGCACGTGCTCTGTGTGTGTGTGTCTCTCTCTCTCAAAAAAAATAAAATAAGCATTAAAAAAAATTTTTTTTGTTTTATTTATTTCTAGGAGAGAGAGAGAGACAGCGTGAACAGGGGAGGGTCAGAGAGAGAGGGAGTCACAGACTGAAACAGGCTCCAGGCTCTGAGCTGGCAGTCAGCACAGAGCCCGACGCGGGGCTCGAACCCACGAACCGCGAGATCATGACCTAAGCGAAAGTCGGACGCTTAACCGACTAAGCCACCCAGGTGCCCCTAAAAATTTTTAAAAAGACTAATGACTTAGTCTTTTTCTAAAATAGAACTTTTGTAAAATTTGACTGCATAGTCCTGTGTTAAGTCAGTTATATTAATAATTTTGATTTGTTACAATTACTCTGGGAGATATATTTTTTCATCTCTGTTAGACAGATGAGAAAACTGATACTCAATAGCTAGCGAGATCTACCTTAAATCACAAAGAAAATAAGAATAGGGACTGGTATTTGAACCCTAGATGTGCATGTGTATATTATTATGTATCATTTAACAATGTATCCCAGAGTAAGACTGTAATAACCTTTTTGATAGTACTCCCTGAATAGTATTTATTTCTAAGATATGTGTCTGGAACTAAGAGCTGGACTTATTACAAAAATCACATTCAATTAGTCAATAGGTACCATCAATTCTTTTCCTTTCATACAATTTTTCTAACAGTGCGGTCTTAGAACTTAGTCAGGTCTGAGTTATTGAAGCTATAGTTATTGAAAACCTTTGAGAAAAATGGATGAAAGCAAATGGTGAGATGGAATAGAGAATTCATTATCAACTTTTGTATGATGGAAATACAGGGAAGAGAGCAGGCGCTCAGAAAATTTAATGAGCACTATGTGAGGTTATGTGATGCTAGAACTTCTACCTGAAGAAGAGACAAAAAAGGGAGCTGTTATATGAAAACCTTCTTTAAATTGAGAAAACCATCACATATTTCATCAAGAAATTTGCACTGATAACATACTTGTTTCCTCAGTCTGTCCATATATAGCACAGCTGGCAGATCATGAGTTGCTTTAATAATTCTTTTTTCCTCAAGCAAAAGTACTTTTGTCTTTGAAAGACAATGATACATGCATAGTATTTTGCAACTATATTCACTTGCCCAACTGAGTTCAGACAAGGTTATTATAAATGACTCATAAATTGTGGGATCTGCAGCATGTAGAGAGAATTTGTTTATGGGTAGCTCTTTGGGTATAAAGAACAAGTTAATCTGTTACTGCCGTGTGTAATATATTTCTGTGACCAACTGAAGATATACATATATATATATGACTTCTGTCAAGGCATAAGTCTCTGTAGTAAGCTAAAAGGATCTTACTCCATCAAGCTCTGACAGGGAGGTCTGTTGGGAACTCCAGCCCCATATTCTTCCTTTTAAGATATTTTCCTTGCAAGGAGCTTCCGCCTTGTTACAGCAGATGCAAAGGGAGTACGTCAGTGGATTTGATCATTTTACATCTCAAGAAGGGCTTAATTAAGATCTAGGAGTTGGGCTTAATGCAAGTTAAAGAAAAAATGTTTTCTTTTTAAAAAATTTTTTTGTTAATGCTTTTTTAATTATTTATTTTTGAGAGAGAGATAGAGACAGCGTGAGCAGGGAAAGGTCAGAGAGAGAGGGAGATATAGAACCGAAGACAGGCTCCATCCAGGGTCTGAGCTAGCTGTCAGCACAGAGCCCGACATGGGGCTCAAACCCATGAACCGTAAGATCATGACCTGAGCCGAAGTCGGACACTTAATAAACTGAGCCACTCAGGTGCTCCAGTTTTCTCTTTTTAATCTACTTTTTTTTAGTGAGTTATTTTTTTGGCCTCTTTTTTTTTTTAATTTGTTATATTACTATATTGAAAACAGTGATCAAGTACACGCCATACGTAATACTGTGTATTATGAGGATAGATTGAACATTAAAGAGTAAAGCTGGATTTATATCATAAAGATATGCATTTTCTTTAAACAGGTCCCAGATTATGGCCTTGAATATGTTCCCATGAAGCAGTCATGGGAATCGTTGCCCAGTCCTTTTCACAGACAGTTCAGGAACCTACTAGAACAACACTACACTACTACTTGCTTTTCAGAAACACTTTATATTTCAATTTAAAAAAAACACCCCCAAATGGAAAACCTAGTATAAGACATTCATATGTGTGCATGCAAATATATATATACATATATATATATGTATATATATATATTTATATGTCACACATAATGTGTGAACACACATATAAACATTTTTATGTACATGATGAGTATATAGTAAACTCCTCAATATACTTTCCTTAGACGGAATGGCGGAAATAGCTGAAAATATGTGTTTGTTGTGTTTGTTGACTTAAGTGCAACTCACATAACCCTGGTTATTGTCCTCTGCTCCTACAGAGCCCCTGCATCCCTGTAATGTCTTCTACTTACCTATGTCCTAGAACCTCCAGAGAAAGTTCCACTCTCAGAAACAAGTTCACCTAACAAAGTCAGTGTGGGGGTGGGGTTAAAGACACAGGCAGAAAGACAGCCTGGGAACTGACTGGTTCCCTGGCTTCAGTTGGTCCTAGAAACAGTCTGAACCCTTCAATTCCTTATATGAGTCAATAGGTTTTCAGCTAGTTTAAGTAATTTTGCTATCACTTTTCAGCCCTGTATGTGTCACAATATTGCAAAACTTATCATGAAGTCAACTTCTCAAATGTTTCTTCTATCATTCCTTCAGACTGTAGGACCACAAAAACAAAATTCTGCCATCATAGTTCCATCATCATAAGGTACATGTGCGTAAAGTCCATGACCACTTCTCTATCTCATTCAAATCCTCATTATGCTTGACCTCTTCTCAGTATTTGGCAGAGATGACCACTCCTTGGAAGACATTTCCATACTGTATTCTAAGTTACACACTTTCCTTTGCCTTCTCTGATGATGGATGGAAGTAGAAAAATGTTCACCTTTAGCTCAGAAGGCTAACCTACAGTCTACATAATTTCAATAAGGATCAAATATATTCTAGATGCAGGACCTTTTATGGAGTTGTTTACAAATACTACCTTTCTGTGTATAGCTTGATTTTTTTTAATCCCCTTTAACAACTCCATAAAAGGTCCTGCATCTAGAATATATAAAAAACTCTCAAAACCTCCATAGCTCAAAAACAAACAACAACAAAAACAACATAATTATAAAACAGGCAAAAGATATAAAGATTCATTTCACCAACAGGATAAAGGAGGATATACAGAAGGCAAAAAGCACATGGGAAAATATTCAGTGCCATTAGCCATTAGTGAAGTGTAAATTAAACCTTCATGAGCTATCACTACATATTTAAATGTGACTAAAATTTGTTTTCAAAAAGTAATAACGCCAAATGCTGGCAATGATGCAGAAAAACTGATCGTTCGTACATGCTGACTGAAATGTAAAATGCCCTCCTCCATGCCCATCCTCCCCTCCCCCCCACCTTCCATCAGTCCTCAGTTTTTGTCAGCATTCAAGAGTCTCTCATGGTTTGCCTCTCCCCCTTTCCCCCACCATTCCCCCCCTTCTTTTCCCCCTTGTTCCTCCGTTAAGTTCCTCCTAATCCTCCTCTACGTGCAAACATATGATATTTGTCCTTCTCTGCCTGATTTATTTCACTCAGCATAACACCCTCAAGGTCCATCCATGTTGCTACACATGGCCAGATTTCATTCTTTCTCATTGCCATGTAGTGCCACATCTTCGTGATCCATCCATCCGTTGATGGACACTTAGGCTCTTTCCATGTTTTAGCTATTGTGGAGAGTGCTGCTATGAACATTGGGGTACATGTGAAATGTAAAATGATACAGCTACTCTGAAAAAGATTATAGCAGTTTCAGTTTCTTCTGAAACTTGTGCTTACCATATAATCCAGCAGTTGTACTTTTGGACATTTATTTTAGAGAAATGGAAACTTATGATCTCATATATAAATCTGTACACGAACATTCATGGCCTGATTGAATATGTTCATGATGCCTGAATATATTCCATGTATTGTACCAGTGTCAACTTCAGAGTTTTAATATTGTATAATAGTTGTGCAGGATGTCAGTATTAAAGGAAACCGGATGAATGTCGGATGAATAGTATATAGTCCCTCTCTGTATCCTTTTTGTAACATCTATGAAACTATAGTTCTTTAAAAATAAAAAGTTTAAAAAAATCACCTGAGAATCTTTTTAAAACCCAAGCCCAGACCTCATCTCAGATTAATTAGGTCAGACAGCATCTCTAGGTGTGGAATGCAGGTAGCAGTATGATAAAAACTTCCTAAGGGATTCCAAAAAACTGCCGACATTAAAAACCAGTGGCTTTAATGGTGTGATCCCCAAATCAGAAGCAAAGCATCATTTGAAACAAATTTTCAGATCCCAGCTTACACCTACTGGTTAGAAACTCTGAGCAAGGTATTTTAATACAACTTCTAGGTTATTCTGAGTTACACTATATCCAAAAGGATAGTCACTAGCTGTTGAGCATGTGAAATGTAGCTAGTGACACATGCTGAAATGATAGTTTTGATATATTAAATAAAATGTATGAAAATGAATTACACCATTTAAGAATTTTTCCAGATCTATTGATATATCTGACACATAATTGTATAAGTTCAAGGCGTACACCATGATGGCCAGATACATATGTGTTATAAAATGATTACCATGATTTGTTTAATTAACATATCCCATCACTTCACAAAATTACAATTTTTTTATTTTGTGTTGAGATCTACTCTCTTGATAACTTCCAAGTGTACAATACAGTATTGCCAACATTGGATCCACAGACCATATTCATCATTAACTGGAAGTCTGTTACCCTTTGGATAACAACTTCCCTAATGTAATTCTTTTTAATACTTTTAGTGTGGCTGCTACAAAATTTTAAATTACATATGGCTTACATTAGGACTCTATTCAATAGCGCTGCTCTAGAACAATTACTTCAGCTCTGAGTATACAATAGAACACCTAAGGAGCTGAAAAAACAAAACAAAATGAAACAAAATAAAACAGTGCCTATACCTTATGTTAGATTAAATCAAATTGCTTATTATGGCCCTGGTGTTGATAATTTTGAGAAAGCTTCTTGAATGATTTTAATGTGTTGCCAGGTGTGAAAATAATTGATCTAAAGTTGGCTTCAGAGTTTTTCAACTTGAATTCCTCTGACAATTAGATTTGGGAAACTATCTCCACCACCCCCCTGCAAGAAAATGCACATTCACACATGCTTTGCATCCATTTCCAAGATATTTCTAATCATCATATAAAGAGCTCCTGCACTTTGGTTTTTATGTATTTACTTTTAAGAAATTTATGTTTTAGGGAATAATACTTTTTCATGTCTTTCATTGTCACATTTCACTTTTAAGTAGGTAAACTGGAGCTAGGGTGAGCTCTTCATCTAGATCTTTCTGGAACTCTCAGAGGTAATTTTTTATGTACTAAACATGTATAAAGATAACTTATCTTGCTTAATTCTGCCTTATTTCCCTAACAATTATATGCTATTTTTTTTTTTAAATATTTTTATTTATTTCTAGGAGAGAGAGAGAGAGAGAGACAGCGTGAGCAGGGAGGGTCAGAGAGAGAGGGAGTCACAGACTGAAACAGGCTCCAGGCTCTGAGCTGGCAGTCAGCACAGAGCCCGACGCGGGGCTCGAACCCACAAACCGCGAGATCATGACCTAAGCGAAAGTCGGACGCTTAACCGACTAAGCCACCCAGGTGCCCCAATTATATGCTATTTTTAAAAATTTATTTTAGAGGGAGAGAGTGCATGCTGAGTTGGGGAGAGGGGCAGAGTGAAAGAGAGAGAATCCCAAGCAAGCTCCACGCTGAGCATGGAGCCAGACATGGGGCCTGTTCCCACAAACCTGGGATCGTGACCTGAGCTGAAATCGAGAGTCAGATGCTCAACCAACTGAGCCACCCAGGTGCCTCTATATACTATATTTTAATAGTTATAGTTTTCTTTAAAACTATGTGTGTGTGTGTGTGTGTGTGTGTGTGTGTGTATGTATATATATATCTTGTATGCTGTTTCCTCTCTTGAATTTTATGTATTAGCTACACTAATGTTCTTCAAATATTTGAATTGTTATTACTAATGGAATTGCCAAAAATCTTGCCTCCAAGTAGTCTAAACTGCAAGAAATGTCCTTATAAAATATTTTTCTAGAAATAAATTCATAAAACTAATTATAAAATACATGGTTCAACTAACAGAAAATCATTCATTTATTTAACAATTAAGTACCTAGTATATGTGTGTGGGCATTGTTCTAGGCACCAGGGAAATAGAATTTAAAGATTCCCTGTCCTCATGAGTCCCACACTCTAGTTTGGAGAGAAGGGCAATGCACAAAAGGTATGTAAATATATGACTATTGTGAAATGACAAAAGCTGTGGAAAAGAACAAAGAGGATAGAGAAACCCAAGGGAAACTTTTGTGCAGAGACAATTGAGTAAAACTATAGGAGGGAAAGGAATGATTTATGTAAACGTCTGGAGGAATCACCAGAGGACAAAGGAAATTAAAAAAAAAATTAAAGTTTATTCACTTTTGAGAGACAAAGAGAGACAGAGCATGAATAGGGGAGGGACAGAGAGAAGAAGACGCAGAATCCAAAGCAGGCTCCAGGCTCTGAGCTGTCAGCACAGAGTTTGACGTGGAGCTTGAACTCATAGGCCCTGAGATCATGACCTGAGCAGAAGTCGGATGCTTAACCTACTGAGCTACCCAAGTGCCCCTTGGACAGAGAGAATTTGAATGCCTGGATATTGAAGCTTGCCTGGCCTATTAGAAAAGCAAGAAGTCAGGGGTGCCTGGGTGGCTCACTTGGTTAGGTGTCCAACTTCAGCTCAGGTCATGATCTCACAGTTTGTGGGTTCGAGCCCGGCATCAGGCTCTGTGCTGACAGCTAGCTCAGAGCCTGGAGCCTGTTTCAGATTCTGTATCTCCCTCTCTGACCCTCCCATGCTCATGCTGTCTCTCTCTCAAAAATAAATAAAACATTAAAAATTTAAAAAAAAGATAAAAAGAAAAGCAAGAAGTCAGTGTGATGGAAAAAGTGAGAAGCTGGGAAAGGGATAAGAGAGGGGTCACAGTCTGGTGGAAATATTTAGGCCATTAATGAGCCTGACTTTCACCAAAAAGTGAGATGGCAGCCAGTGGTGAGTTTCCGGTGGAGGAAACTACCTTCTGATACCTGTTCTTAAAAGGATCCCACTAACAGTTTGGGGATAGTGGGTGGATTACTTACCCACCAGAAACAGCCCTGGTCCCAACTCCTTGAGTTCTCCTTGACCTCTCTGTCCTCCTAGAATCTGCCTGAAAGGGTGAAATCCCGAGGAAAGTGGCAGGGTTTGGGGGACTGTGCTAGCTCTACCTGCCCACAAAATACAAACAGGAGCTTCCATCTCATTAAAGAGATGTGAGCCAGCAAATTAATTAATTAATTAATTAATTAATTAATTACTTTTGAAAGGATCCTGCTGGCAGGTAGTCCTTCAGTGAATGGACTGACGGTATGAGCAATGCCAGAAGCACAGAGCCCAGTTATCAGAATAATGCAAAATTATAGGGGATAGGTAATGTATTTTAAACTTAAATTCTATATCTTATACCTAAATTTCCAAGTTATTTTAATCACTTCATTTATAATTAGCCTGTGCTGTGTCCCAGGTTGGATAAGACAGGAAGGGGAAGAACAGGGGGCAGCAGGAATGCATAGTTTCTGGATCCTTTTCCATTCTCTTGGAGAGAGCTGACTGACATGCCTTTAAAAGCCTTTCTATCCTTGCCATGATTTGTAATATCATTCGTGGCAGTGCTTGCTACTTCCTATCCAGTGAAACAGAAAGAAGAGTTTAAGCAGATGAAATATTTGTGGGCTTGTCTAAAGTAAGCAAGGTACTTTCCAAGGATCAGGGTAAACTTAAAGTGGATAATGACTAGATATTGTCTCAAAACAGATAGAGAGTAAGATCTTCAAAGTCCTATTAGCAAAATTGGGATCTTTGTAAAGCTATGTGATGGCATAGGATTTTAAATAGTGCTTTCCCAATTTATGTAGAAGCAGATAAATATGCCAGATTTCTAACTAGCATGGTTTCTTTGACAATAGAATTTCCTTTAAAGCTTAGTAGAATCTTCTATACATACAGTCACCCACTGTACTTATGACCAAAGGTCTATTGCAGTTCAGTGCAGAAAAGTGGGTCTTTCCCAAGACAATGGTGGGTTCAGTGGATACTCTATGGTAAAAAATGCATCTTGACCCCCACTTTTCCCAATAAACCAAATAAATTTCAGATGGATTGAAGATCCAAATATAAAAGGTAAAACAATACTTATTTTAAAGGAAAACATAAAGAAATAGCTTTGTGACCTTGGATTAGGTAAAGATTTCTTGAAGAGAATACTAAAATTACTAATCATAGCAGAAAAGAATGTTTAATTGGACCATGTTAAAATGAAGAACTTTTGGGGGTACCTGGCTAGTTCAGTCAGTTGAGTATGTGACTCTTATTTCAGGCTCATGAGTTCAAGCCCCACATTGGGTGTAAAACTAATGAAAAATAAAATAAAATAATAATAATAACTTTTTATCAAAAGATGTCAAGAACAGTATGGCAGGTAAACCACAAAGTTTTTACTAAGTGAAAACTAAGTATAGTAATTACAACATGGGGTGTTATAATTGGAGGGATAGCACATTCTATGGTATGTCATTATGTGACAAAGACATCGCAGGCTAAATGTAGAAGAAAATAATAGTAGAAGGGGTCAGGAATAAGATACACCTAGGTTTGCTAAGTGAAATATCTAGATCCACAGGAGATAAAGCAGTCTAGAGAGGCATGTGGAATTTATTAGACAATCAATAAATATTTGATAGACAAAAACATATTAATACTTGGGATCGGACAGATTGAGCAAAGTGTAGTAGGTGACAGGCCAAAAAAGGCACTGAAGTGCAGTAGAGAGGCAGATGGCAAGCAGTCCACTCAAGATGATGTATTAGTAGTTGAAAAGCCTAAGACATTAAGGCACAGGGCTAGGCTCTAGGACAAGAATCCTATTAAAGGGATGGGGTAGTGGGAAATTTACTTAAGGGATTCATGCTTATGGGCCAAGATAGGGATTTGAATACCAGGTTTAGAAAAACAAATGTAGACCTTGACTCAAGAATGAAACACTGGTTCTCTGAGTATATAACTCATTCTCCTGGAATTCCACCTTCCTAAGGCTAAGCTTAGTTTGGATACAGAGGAAGATAAAAGCCTATTTATTTCTACTAGGTGTAGACAAATATACAAAGTCTCTGAGCCAAGTAGATCTTAGAAATGATACATTATTTGTGTATCTGAATAGGTGAATACTTCTGGATCTGTGTTTATTATTCTAATCAGATACCTCTAAATAAAGAAATATGACAAGATAAGCATTTACTTTTAACATTGGGATATATGCCTTATAATAAGAAGCTTTGAAAACATTTTAATTTTGAATAATAGATATTACTGGAGAATATACTTCATGCTAAACTATAAAATATGAGAAAACCAATTATTTTTTTACAATTGTACAAAAATATGCACTATCATATTCAAATTTCATATGTAACTTTAAAGATCTTTATATACATATCTCTAACACTAAAATTTGTATAAATTTGGGATTCCTTGGTGGCTCAGTTGGTTAAGTGTCAGACTCTTGGTTTCAACTCAGGTGATGATCTCATGGTTCTTGAGTTTGAGCCCCGTATCGAGCTCTGTGCTACCAGTGTGGAGCCTGATTGAGATTCTCTCTCTCTCTCCCTGTTTTTCTGTGCCTCCCCACTCACAAACTCTCTCTCTCTCTCTCTCTCAGAAAAATAAAATAAAATAAACTTTAAAATTTATATAAAATTTATACTTTCATTATCTGATAAAAATGGATCTTTGTTTTTTAAACTTTATAAAGGACATTTATATGGGTAAATATAGAGTACATTTTTAAAGTATTCATTATATTTTGATATATTGGAATACATAGAACTCTAACATCAATCCTAAGCTTGTAACTGCATTTTTTTTTTCTTTTTCATTCAGTATCTTTACAATCTTGTTGTATAGCCTTGGGAACAAGTACAACCAATTGGGTCATAACTGTTATTCTGTAAAATTGATACAAATACTTTTTGTCTAAAATGTGATGGGGCACCTGGCTGGCTCAGCCAGGTAAGAGGGTTAAGCATCTGACTCACTTTATTTATTTATTTACTTACTTATTTACTTATTTATTTAGAGAGTGCACATGAGCAGGGAAGGAGGGAGGGAGGGAGGGAGGAAGGGGGGGGGGAGAGACAGAGAGAGATAGACTATACCAAGCAGGCTCCACATTGAGTTAGTGCCACACCTGATGCAGGGCTCAAACCCACAAACCATGAGATCATGACCTAAGCTGAAATCAAGAATTGGAATCTCAACTGACTGAGCTACCCAGGTCTCAAAGCATCTGGCTCTTGATCTCAGGTTAGGTCATCATTGCAGGGTTTGTGAGATCAAGCCCTGCATGAGGCTCTGCACTGACACTATGGAGCCTGCTTGGTATATTCTTTCTCCTTCTCTTTCTGCCCCTCCCCCACTCATGCTCACTCTTTCTCTCTTTCTCTCTCTCTCTCAAAATAAATAAATAAACCTTAAAAAATGTGATGGTTTGCTGGACAGTTTCCCCAAAGTACCTGAGGACATGCTTGTTATTATAGTGTCATTATTCAAATGTAGAAAATAAGTGTTTCCTCAATGGTTTAAATCAGTTATACATAGATATAAATCATTAAAATGAATACAGAGATGTGATAGTATAGAAACACTAGATCCAAATTGAGACTCATAAAGGGTCCTGTCATTCTTTACTGGAATGCAGGGTAACTTACTCAGTCCCTGTACTTGTGAGGTAGATAAAGTAGGCTTTGTCTTTTATGGTTATCATCTATCCTTAAATGAGGCAATCTTCTGCCATGATTTTACATCTTTAGTTTTACAGACTTTGCCACTGGAACTTGCCTGTTAAAAGAGTTGCAAGAGAGTGACTATCAGATATTAAAATACTTAATTAAGCTGAGATTGACCTCAGTCATATCATCAATCTAAAATCAACTAGAGAGTGTGTCAAGTTAACTCTATAGCTTTAGCTAAGGCAATGCATCTGTAAAACTAAACAATGATAATAATAATCCCATATACTCTGAGATGGAGTACAAATTTTCATGAAAGCTTCCTATTTGATCTAAGTGCAGAGAGCGGAAAATGAAACAAACTTAAATAAGCCAGATGTTAGAATCAGAGTGTACACTGATCATCTTGAAGTTTATGGTCGATAGTGTGATTATGAAGACATCTTCACTGTTGACATGGTTGAAATCAACACTGAGGAAAACTGGCTAGTTACTTATTTCTCTAAACAGATGATCTCCTCACTTCTAAAAGGAAACATGAGTCATAAAGGAATTCTGTTGATATTAGGTCTCTTGAATATTGGGCTATTTTATTCACCTATATATGCCCCCTGCCCTGTGCATTTCTAAATATTTAATATATACATGAAAATCCTATTTTTTAAAGTAAGCTATAGGCCCAATGGGGGTTAAACTCATTACCCCAAGATTGAGAGTCAAATGCTTTACCAAGTGAGCCAGCCAGACACCCTGAATATCCTATTTTTAATTGAGGTTTCTGTCAGCATTCTCTCTCTGAAATATTATGCTATTTAGATTATGAATCTGTAATCAATTCAATCCATATCATTAAGAAGTAATATCATCATTTATCTCTTTTAAGTTGGCTTTTCCAACGTAAGAGGAAATCTAGCATCTCTTTCTGGAGGCCTTCTCCTCTCTATAACTGTATGAAAACTCCTATAAGCTCAGTCCAAAGGGATCAGATTTTTTCCAAATGAGTAGTATGTTCAGTCTAATTTGTTTTCACTATTGCTATACTATATAACTTTTGAAATCTGGCTTTACAGAGAATAGTTTGTGATGCCTTACTTTACAGAGCCCTTCTCAGTTATGTTATTCTACATTCGAGTTACAACGGTACAGCTCTTTTTGTTCATACTTACATAATTAGTATAAACACCACATCTGGGATGCTGGGTTCAGAGGGCTTTTGAGAGTCAGGCATGTGTCATCTTCCAGCACATATGAAGCCTAGAATTCTCTTTTCCGCACAATGAGTACTTATTTGAGGTACTCCAGATCATTTCCTCCTTAGTCAGAACCATTCTAATACTGTTGAAATTCAAATGAGATTGGATTGGGGACTTATGATACCTCTCCTCTCAGGAGGATCTTTGTCTCAATCAAATTTGCCTACTTCCTACACAGAAAACACCACTGCATGTCAAGTCAAGGGGTTAGTATTAGGCACCACCTTTGGCAGTATACAGAATTTTATCCTTAATGCAGAAAGTACTCACAGTTTTGGAATTTTATAGGTTGTGGATACTATTCATGTATTTTTTTCTCTCAACACAGAAAATCTATTTCTAAATTACTTCAATACATAGAAATTCCTACTGTTCATACCTTTTCTTAGACATCTTTGAGAGGAGCCAGGCAGATTTTGATAGAATTTCATTTGTAGAATCAACCATGGCAGAAGGCTAGGGTGAGAAGTGGTCTCTAAAATGCTCCTCAACTAGAGTTCTAAGAACTTCATAGGATCCTTAAAATTCAGAACCATCAAGTCCAAGAAAACGTTCAATCCCATTCTGGCTCTATTTCCTAAGTAAAAGACTTTTTTTGGAGTTAAGTGGGTGGAGAATTAGAAAGAGAATATTGGAGGTCTATCTGGAGACTCAGAGTTCCTCAGATGTTGAGTTTTAAAAAACTGGAGACAGATTTTGTGCAATATAATTCACCTTCTATGGTACTTTTGGGGATCCTTCCATTAACTTGGTCTCTATGGACTGAAATAGGTCACAGAGCATCTCACAAATTTCTATGAAGGCCTTCAGTTGGCTGGCATAGGTACAAACAGAATAAGAAACTTAAAAACGCCAATGTGGCAAACATATATTAATTATATATATATAAACTTATATAAATATAAATACATATAATTATATATTTAATTTCAGAATTACTTCCTCCTTATTCAGTGTAGATTTGATTGGCCAGAACACCCAGAGATCCTGGTGCCCCCTGGTGGTCACTGAGTCATCACAGATCTTGACACTTAAAATTCAAGCATTTTAAGAGCTAAAAAATTGCAAGATGAGAAACTATGAAAGCTTGTAGAGAAATTTGCATAATTTTCGCTAGGTCTTCCTATCAGTGATGACTTATGGCAAAATACAATATAACTAATAGGAAGGAAGAACTTCTTCAGGCAAAATCAAATTAAAAAAATGAAATTCATCTGAAGGGTACTGGACACGGGTTAAGTGATTGTGAGTATAATGTGCCACAGTTTTATGCTATATTTAGACGTTCCTTTAATATTGGTCAAATATTAGAAGTTATTTTATTTAACACTTTGAATATTATAAGTGATTAGAATATTTCCAAGTGACACCTTAGCAGTATTCAACTGGACTCTTACAATTTCTTTAAATTTGTTAATCTGTCTTAACTCAGTAATTGCAGTTAAAGAATTGTTTGTTGTTTCCATAACAGTATCAATTTATCTGACCTTGCAAAAGTGAATGTACTTTTTACAAAGGCACAAAATATAGTCTTGATTGGTAATTTGATTCCTGACCTCTGACTTCCTATACCGGTGGCTAAATTTGAAGCTTGGAAGAATTGGTGAAATTATGAGTATGTGTTTTATGAGACTGGTTTATGTACATTTTTTACATTGGACTGCAAATAAATATTTTATATACACTACATAAATCATGCTAATGTAAATATGTAAATGATTTTCCTGCACAGTGGAAAGATTGTTTACATTTTGACTGAAATCACAAATAGAGAACCAATTTTCCATAATATCTATTAACTGAGACATAATGTTTCTTTTCTGTTTATAATCAGTTTCTTCTGCACAGTACCTTTTCTAGTTCAGTTTAAATTACCCCTTTTTCTGTGATGAACTTGCATTTTCACATTTAACAGCTGTGAATGCATTTAGACAGTAAGTGCAAAAGTAGTAGTTTCCGAAAGAGCCCTTTGATTTCATTGTTGTTGTTAAGTATTTAGTTTGGCAGGCTTGGATTTGTAACATACTGAAGTCTCAGATTATACTTTATCCTTTAAAGGCCTGTTTACTATATGCATGTGAGCGTGTGCACACACCCACACACAAAATGACTTTTTATTTGAAAATTCATGGAACTTATTCCCTGAAGTCATTATAATTTACTCTTAAGTTACTATTACTCTCTTAACATCATAGAATATCTCCCAGGGATAAACAGTGAGGTGAATATTAGTACTGAAGCACGCTAAAAAAGAGATAAGAGCTGTATCCTTATTTGGAATGTGTGTCTTGAATTGTACATTTATTTTCATGTATGTACATTTATGTATGCTTATTAGTAGTTGGATAAAAATATGGTGCATAAAAATTGGGTATATCTTCTTTGTATCTGAAAAGAGGCATTTTTCATCTTTCTACTATACATTTATAATAGCTTTTTCAAAAGAGGAGATATAAATGGAAATTTTTTTCTTTTTCTCATCTATTTAAAATTAGCTAAATATATGTAAGCTACTCTATCAACTGCGTTGCACAATGAATGCATAAGAATAAAAAATAGTTTTCAGAATTTCTGCTTTGGCTCACATGTATTGGTTGTATACATCATTTGGTATTGGTCAGAAAAATGACTTCTTTTTAATTCATTTTACATACACACATACATATACTTTCCTAAAAAATGCTGTAGGAATAATATGAAAATTCACAGGTATGAATGTAAAATAAACCATTTTTTTAAAGTGATAGAATGAAATTCACCATTAAATGTTATTTTAAAATAGGAAAGTTTTGCTAGCTGATTATTTTTTATCTCAATGGCTTCGTGTACAAATAGGTTTATGTGCTTTGCTATTAGCCAAATGCAGTCCATTAACAATTTACATACCAAAATAAATGTTGTATAATACTTTATAATGAACATTCTTTTGTTGACTAAGTTATTCACTTTTATTTAAATGTTATGACTTTTTTTACCAACATACCTAGATACAAAAGAAAGAAGGTTGGTAAACCTAAAAATGAGTACCGCTGTGCAATTCTGCAGGGAAAACTGTCAGCAGCCTGGCACATGTGCATTAATGTGAAGCCTCTTGTCTCTAAAAATAAAAGCAAAGCTGCACATACCCCTATGTCTGACAGACAGAAGGGACACAATAAGGGGACTCCCTACACCACCTACACTCATCATAGTGAAGGAAGTTACTTCTTTGGTTTCCTGGTTTAATGGAAAGTTATTTGTATTCACATCACTGAGTATTAGTCATTCAACAGATGAAAGGAATATTTTACACTTTAAAGGCTACCTTGGTGTCACTGTAAGAAGTGGGGATGAGACCCTGGAGAAAGTGCTGAAATTCTGTAAAATTATTTTAACTAGAAGTGGATTAATATTTGTGCGTTTGCGGTTCTGAGATTAATAGTTTTATAGTGTATGTGTACGGATTTATGTTTTTAATTATGTTTTACCTTACAATTTTTACTCTAAATCACCTGTGTAAATACCATTTGATCGCTGTAACAAGTGCACTCTACAATTTTTTGGGGGGGGCTCTTTTCAAGGTTAATCTATTAAGCAGTTTACATTTTCTATGCATCCTTTAAAGGGCAACTTAGATGCTTTTAGATATAATTTCTAAAATATTTAATAGACATAATGGCTAGGAACAAGTAACATTTAAGAATTAAACTACAAAAGCAGAGAGAAGTTAGAGAAGGAAATTTCACTTCTTTCGTCTTTGTACTTGCATTAGGCAAGTTAAAACTATAGGAGACAATTTACCATAAAATAAAACTTAAAAATCTGGGGATCTGTCTTCTCTGAGAAGTCTTTGCTATAAATACCAGAAACAACTCAATTTACTTTATATTTCTCTGTAGAAAGAATAAGAAAAGTTTGAAGTCTTACGCGAGATCAAACTATGGCTATCATAGATAAAGGCAAATCATGAAGGACGGATTTTTTAAAAAAGGAATAAAAGGACACGTAGAACAAGGAGCTCATCTTAAACATGTGATCCAGTTATTCTGTCGTGACCTTTGAAATTGGTGATTTGGCAATTAAGGTTTTAAAGTTCTTCCTCTTATTATATTACCCACCCCTTGAATTGCAAAGTGTCTGAGAAACTGCCTAACGGTGGGTGAACGGATTTCTCTACGATGTCGTCCTTGCTATTTTAGTTGGATGAATTCAACTGGATATGTTGGTTATACTTTTTATTCTCACTTTTCCTTGAAAGCAGTTTCCCTTGAAAGACTGAATAAAAACTACTCTATAATTGAATAATTATTGGAAAGTATCAATTTGGGAAAGAGGTCTTGCTTTATGAATTTAATGCGAGGTAATACTCTTTAAAATTAAGTGTAATTTATGCAGCGAAATGGGAAACGATCAAAAATGGGGCAATCCAAGGAAAACCTCGGAAAATGGTAAAACATGTAAGAAAAGTGATACGGAACCTTCTAAAGGTTCTCAGTGTCCTACTTCACCAAACAAACTATTGTGAGATGATCCGGCGGGGGTGAGGAGGGCACCTAAAACAAAAGACTTCCTTTTTCCACTCCCTTTTCCTCTGTTTCTTTTCCCGGAGCTTGTTACAAACTCTTGGAAACATTGTTTGAACATAATATATTTGGATACTTTTATTCTTCCAGGGATTGTGCCGGGAGGTGCTTAGAGCTGACTGATGTTGAGTAACAGAAAAAGACGTATGAACCTTTCAAGAAATGAAAAGAACAAAGTTACCCGACCCGCGGAGGTTCTGAGTACAAAAAAGTAAAAGGCACTTTACTTAAAGGCACAGCTTATTTCACTTCCCTGGCTCGGTGCTCAGTAGCTGAGACATGGCTTGCCTTGCCTCTGGTTTCTAAAAGACCAGGAGGCGTACCGCTATATGTTACAGGGCTCTAAGTTGGAGCGTTATTCTCGGATTGATTCTGCTCCCCGAAAGCAGTGATCGCTAAAAGCCGAGTGTCCAACAGCAGCACGCACCTCCGCTGCCTTCCGCGACGTCCCTTTCCGAGCATCCAGCGAAAGCTGGAAGCACAGAACCTGGAGGGAATCCTGGACCCGCAACCTGACTCCGCTCGCTGCCGATTGGCCCGCGCCCCGAAACCCGCCCCCGTGGCCGGGGCGGCCTTTTCGCCAGGACCCGCCCCTCGGCCCTGGGAATCGCCGCCTGGCAGGCCGGCTGTGCCTGCCAGTCAGCCCGAGTGGCGGAGGCTCTCCACTCGGAGCCCCGCCCCCTCCCCCCTAATTGATATTATTGGAGTGTGGAGCAAGCGGCCGGTCTGCAGTCGGAGACTTGCAGGCAGCAAACACGGTGCGAACGAACAGGAGGGGAGGGGGAAAAAAGCTAAACGTGGAGCAGCCAGCCGGAGATCGAGCAGGGGAAATCGATGCGAAAAGCGCAATAAAAAAAAAAAACCACTTCGGAGCAAACAGCATCTAAAAAGCTACGACTCAACTGAAACCTAAAATAAAACCTGCTCATGCACCATGGTTTTTCCAACTCGGCACCCTTCGTGGATTATTTTATGCTACATCTGGCTGCTCCGCTTCGCACACACCGGGGAGGCGCAGGCTGCAAAGGAAGGTAAGGTGATGGGAAAGCAAAGTTTGTTCTGACTTATTTATTTAGCTATCTACCTGCACGAGCCGGCTCGTCCGCGGAGCTGCCGGCCGCGCCTCCGGCGCGGGGCGACCCTCCCCCGCCAGCTCCCCGCCCCCTCACCGCTCGGGCTGCGAGCCGGGCTCCTCTGAGCAGCCTTCCGCCTCTTGCCCGGGGCCGTCCGCCCGACGGGCGCGGGTTTTCTGGCGGGGGCTGTCCGGAGGGCGTGAGCAGCCGCTCAGAGCGGCGGGGGTGGAGTGGGGCGCTGGGTGGGGGGGGGGGGTCCCAGGCGGGGCAGCGCTCTTCCTCCTCTCGGGGCTCGCCTCCGGCGGGGTAAGCTGCGGCCGGAGTTAGTCGGAGACTGGGGAGTGCAGATTCTAGCGTCCTGGCCGGCCCGGCGGCGAGCGGCTGGAGTCCCGAGCCTGCCCAGGGGGGAGTGTGACTTGTGTGAGCTCCGAACGCTCGGGTTACTAATGAAGTGCTCACTGCGTCGGCGGAGGAGGCGCGGGCCTGCGGTGGGCGCTCGGCCGCCGGCGCGGAACAATAACGCCGCGGAGGTGAAGCGAGGGAGCGGTGCGCGCCCCGCGGCCGGGATGTCTCCATGCAGCGCGCGCCGCGCGCGGGGCCCGGCGGCCGCGTGGACACGGCCGGAGCCCATCGGGCTCGGCGGGGCCGGGGAGGCAGGGGCGGGCTGGGGCTGAGCAACTGATACCAAGATGCCGCCTGGGCGACTAGAAGTCCCCCCCAACATCTGTCCGGCAGTTGAGTCGGAGTGGTCAGACCTTGCGAGGGACCTGGACCCCGAAGCCTAGTCCTGGATGAAGAGAGCAGGTTTCATTTGGGCGGCCAGATACGCCTGCATACGGTTATTTATTTATTATTTATTTATTTTTCTTCTCTTTTGAGCCACTGACAAGGTAAAATACCTTTCGGTGCCTGTAGTTGGAGCTGGGGAAAAATAAATCCTCTCCGTGGAAATGTCTTGCTTCTTGAGCAATGTCACAGTCTCCCTCCCCCTTCCCTGGTCTTCCAGACTGTAAATCTAAGGTTGATTTCCCGATATTTAAAAGCAGAATTCTAATTATTACTTGTCCCTGAAGTCTGGAGAATGGAGGAATCTGTTATCAGATTTAGGTCATGGTGGTGATGCGCGGGGCTGAGGGGGGAGGGGGTTGTGTTAGATACTGGTTCTTGCTTCATCCATCCCTGAAAACTTCGTGATTTAGTGCTGCTTTTCCCCCATCTTTTCGCTCACCCCTCTTCTTTCACTCAAACCACACCCCCCAGCCCCACGCCCTGTCCTACTTCTTGAGCCAGCCTGACCTTCTGACCCCAGTTACCACATCTGCAACCAGTGTTGACGCTGAACCCATTCAGTGACATTTTCAGAGGAAACCACGACCCCGAGCTGTCGGTTTCGCGTTAGCCCGGGAACCGACGGCGGCCGGAAAACACACACCCATACACACGCCAAAACGCTCGTTTCAGTTCGCATGACATTAGCGATTAGGAACATTCCATCCTGTAACCTTGCACTGACTGCTCCGGAATAGCGGGACCCGCGGAAAAGTTTGCACCGCCGCGGCCAAGCCCGGCGCGCGAGCTCGCGCACACCCGGCAGGAGTTTGAGCTATAAATAACTGCATCACTAGGGGGAGAGATTCCTGCAGCCAGAATGTCTCGCTCGCTCGCGTTTCTCTTCTGGGTGCAAGATACGTGAAGAGGATTCTGATTCCAGGAGGCCGAATTCCTTAAATGCAGAAGTGAGGGGTTTTAAACGATGGGCGGCAGGGCGAATGCACCCCACTTCTCAGGGGCTTCGCTCCCAGCACGCAGCAGCGATCGAGAGCTGCGGCTCTGGGAGCCAGCGAGCCCCGAGGGGCGCCGCGGCATCCGGGGGCGAGCGCGGGGAGCCGCCTCAGCAGGTGCCAGCCTTCCCCCCCCGCCCCCCCCGAGGGTGGCTGGAGGAAGGTGAAGGACCTCCTTCCTCCACTTTCCTCAGACATGCTCCCTGGGGAGGTCAGTTCCCGCTCCTGGGAGCGCACGTAGAAGTCAGAGTCTGACGCTTGGAGGCGAAGTGCATCTGCTGTTTTTCCTCTTCGTAAATGCGGCAGCCGCCGCCTCTCAGAGGAGACGCTTCCCGAAAGCCTCTCTCCTCCCTCCGGCTCCTTCTCGAGCTGGGGCGCCGCCGGCTCCCTGGAGTGTCCGGGTCTGGCGGAGGCGTAATGGTTGCGCGGCGAGGCGGGCGCGTCCGTCTGGCAGCCCCTGCCCCGCCCCGCCGAGGGCCCCGCCCCGCCGCGGTCCGCGCTGCCGGAGGCTGGCTCGGCCCCGACGGCCCCGCGCCTTGCCCCTCGCCTAAACGTACCCCCAGCGCGGCCGGGCGCGGAGTCCCCGGGCCCCGGCCTGTGCGTCCCGCGTGCGGGTCTGCCGCCGGACTACGCCTCCGTGGGCGTGAAGGGAGCGCGGCCCTCCGTGCTCTGAGCGCGAAGGCGAAAGCGCGCACTTGCGGGTCTGTCCACACACGGGACGACCGCGACACTCCGATCGCCTTAGAGCTGCTCCTGATGAAGCGCTCAGGGGCTGGATTCTGTTTTGTTTTTATTTGTTAGTTTGTTTCCTTCTCAACTTGTTTGCGGCCACCACCCCTCTGTGGTCCCCGGTCCCTACCGCAGGCTGTGCCGAGGGGTAACAGAACCGCAGCAAACAATCATCACATTGCTTGTTTCACTCTCTGAAATGACTCTCGAAGGTCACCTGGGTTTAAAAATCTCTTGTCTCTTGTCAGTGCGGAAGACAAAAATAATAGTAATAATAAATCACCTCAAAAGGAACCTGGAGCCCATGTTTGGTTATGCTTCCTCTCCGTTGTTGAGGAGAAAACAGAATATACTTTGAAATTACTTTACATAAATGTACAGGTCCAAGTTTTATTGATGTTCCAAGTGCGAAATACAACTTGGTGTTTTGAAAGTCTTTTTCCCCCCTTATCTGAAAGAGTCAAGTGTTTGTTGACTTTGTGCTTTCATAGTCTTCCCAAGAGTCAAGTGTAAAACATTTTTGCAAAAAAGTGTCTGTCTGTTTTCAGTTGCAGAGAATAACCTTGGCTAGAGTGAAAGAGTTGAACACACAGTCAATGTGTTTCTTTGTTTTCTTAGATTAGCAAATTTCCATCACGTTTGAAATATACCTGTTTTTTCCTCTAATGATTATCTAAAAGTTCATATAAGGATGTATTTTATTTAATTCTAAATTTTAACATTATTCTGAGGTTGATGTTAAGCACATTTACAAACCTGGAAATATTCAGTATTATTTCTGAACAAATTGATACATTTTTTAAAATGCTGTAGTCAGGACTATTTTTAAAGAATAAAAGCTCATAACTCTGAATCAATTTGAGGAAAGAGTGACTGCTTTAGGAGGGTAATTGTCTTAAAAAGTAATAAACCATACTGAATTGGAAGTATGATATACATTAATATGTAACATTTTAATACATTACCTTATATTGATTCTCCCAGGAGCATTTGTTACATATATATAAATTAAAATGAGTTGTTTATGCTTTTTGATAATATAAAAGTGGAATACATCTGTTTTTAAAAGTCAAGTCAGGAAAAAAGTCAAGTCAGAGTTTAATTATGCCATTTTGAGAATTAGCTAATGCTTTGAAATATTTGGGAATTAAAAAAAATAGAAATATTGAAAGCAGATGTTTGACTAACCCAGAAATATATCTTGTGAATAATGGGCAATTTATTTTCCTCATGATGACATTGCTTGATATAGTTTCCTGTTATATTAATTTTGTCTTAAGAGAAGACACTGTGTGGAAAAGTTTTTAAAAAATAAACTCTAGTTCTCAAGGCACAAGGAAAAACTTTGCCCAAAATATCACAGATTAATGACTCACTGAAGACTAACAAGGAATTACATTTTATTATTTTCATGTCAATATACTTGACAAAATTTTGGAGTGCTCAATGGTTTATAAAATTCTATGTAATATGTAATTACTATGAAATCAATATACCACTTACCATTTTTTTGTCCTTACTTTCATGCTACTTTTCAATTTTTAGATTTGTTTTAATATTTTAATTGAAACACCCCAAATAAGAAAATGATACTGTAACATCTTTTCTCCCTAAGAGCCATATCCTTATATTAGGTAGGTATTCATGTCATCATTCATTTACATAAGTAACAGTATATGTCTTAGATCATAAAGTGATAATCATATAAAAATTAGATTCACTGTAATAACTTACAAATTTGTTTAAAATTTTCATGTAACATTTGGAAATAAACTTTCTTTTTCAGTACTACTGCTTGATTCTAAAGCACAACAAACAGAGTTGGAATGGATTTCCTCTCCACCCAATGGGGTAAGTGCATCTCCTGATAGAATACATATCACCTTTTATTTTTTAAAGTAAGAAACCCAGCATTCCCTTTCTCCCCCCGAATGGAATTATTTACATCCTTCATATTTATACTGTTTTAACTCCAAATATCTCATTCAAAATTTTGTTGTATTATAATGAGACATTGAGTTCTTTCAGTAGGGAAGGTCTACTTAGTGCTTGGGGAAATGGATTAAAAAGAAAATCTGTATACCCATAATCTTTTGAGTTCTTATTGTGAGAGGAATTATATCTCAGCTTCCATGCTATAAATGCTAACTAATTACAGGGAACATTTCTTTCACAAACCCACTAAAATCTCTTTAGTTGCTTTATACTTCTTAGTATAATCACTAGGTAGGGTGTGTGTAGTTCTTTAAAACAGTACGTGATCTGTTTCTTCTTGTGAAAACAGTTTTAGCATCATTCAAAATATACTTTAAGAGGTACTTAAAACTGTAATATGCTCAATATTTTACTATGGAATTTGGTGTAAAAATCCAAATTTCTATCATGTGCTATCTGCTCTTATTAGTCCAAAGTGATGGAAGAGCATGTACATATTGTAGTAAAAATCTGCTATAACAAATATGAGTAAAAGGTATACAATAAAAATCTACGAAAACATAAGAAAAGCCTAAAAAATTCTGATCATTGTGTTTCACATGTCAGGAAAGGTACATTGCTTACTTAAATTTAGTTCAAAGTCTTTGTCTTTAGGTCTTATTTTAATTGTGAGAGAGGGCGCATACTTCATCCCTTTGTGAAGAAAGAGTTTCTGAGAAATGAGAGCATATAGCTCATCGTTACTTAAGTTGATCTTTGGTACAATAAGAAATCTGGAGTCAAAGAGCATGAAGTATAAGTAAGGATATATAAAGTGTAACACATTTTGCAAAGAGAAGAATGAAAGTCTAAGAGGGATTTTTGAGTATAAGAAGAGCATAAAATCAACATGTGATGAACTAGAAGTCAGTTTAAGAATGCAAAATGTGAACAATGCAAATCTGCTTAAAATATTCAGATTTTTCATCAATTAATATTTGAGAGATTGTTTAAGATCATATTGCAGTTATCTGTGTTGGTTACATTAAGTTATGAAAAATGACAAATATTTTACAGATTAAAGATAAAAAATACCCTGAGTTTAAGGTAGGAATGTCATACTTTTCTTGTAACTGGAATAGTTTCCATGAATAAAATAATATACGTTGTATGAAGACATTCACAATAAAAAGGAAACACCTTTCTTACCAATGACAGATGTAGCCCATTTTCTACCATCCATCAATTAAAACAAATAGAGATAGAGGATGGTTTTTATCTCTAGGGAGAAGTAAACTGATACAGGACTGTAGTGATTATAGTATTTCATCAATGTAATCCACAAAATGATAAATTATGACTGTGTGTTATCTTTGACTCAAATAGGCATTTTATCAGTCCAAAGTACCTTAACAGTTAACCCTATATATCTGTAGGAATCAATAGATAATATTAGGAAATGATGATTGACGATGTGTTTTATGTATGAAATGGATTGGCTTGTATGTGGTTAAATAGCTAACAGGAAATAAAGTGTTATTAAAGTATGTTTCTAGAAAATACTTTCATAAGTATACCATAAAGGCACAGTATCTGAAGTAAAACTTCTTTCTCAGTGGTGTCATTTGTAGAAATAGTTGCGGTCTCTTAGAAAAGTGAAATAATAAAACAGGAGTTGTGTTAAATGCATTTGTATAGTGTCACTATTTGTTACCTACACAATAGTTCTGAAAATTTCCCCTCAGGAATACATTTTTAAATAAAAATTAAAATTAATTTGATTTCATAGGTAGTGAAATTTATTTTTTGTACATAAAACAATGTAATATGATTGTTCTTGAAGTTAGAAAAAAGAAATGTTGAGATATATGCCTTTATACTAAGTAGCCTAGGTTTCTTCAAGTCGGGAATTTGTTAAAAAGAGCACATTTATAATTGGAGCTTTTGATTTCTTGGTAGATATCATTACTAGCTTTACTTCTTCTAATAATTTTGATCTAACTAAGAGACTAAAATCTACCTATCCAAATTGATGAATTTGGGTCTATTTGGCTAAGTGCCATTCAGACAGATTATAAGCAGCTAACTGAAACAAAGGAAAACATGTACATCATTAACTAGTCACAAACTCAAGTTGTGTTGAGTAAACCCTGCATGTGTTAATGAGTTCTTTGGAACTTTGATGGAGCTTTGATATGTGTACTAAAATTATAGTAAATATATAATGTTGTGTAAGAAATTTCTGAATTATAGTATTTTGCTAATTCGACAGTCATAGTTTTCGGAGAAACAGCTTTAAATGTAGATATTAATATTTTAGAGTATTTTAATAAATTGATTCTCTAATCAAGTTTTATAAATAAAATTCATTACCACATGCTTGTTAATTTGTTTGCTTATATGCTTTATTTGAAACAATGGGTTAAATGCTGTATTGCTGTGTGATTTTTGGATTTGAAAACTTAATATATTTTCATATTTAGCATCTTATACTGGGAAAATGAATACAGGTAGATGATGATTTCACTATTAAAGTAACATAAATATAAAGTGGGAAATTTTATAATAATGGTCAGAAAGAAAATAGTCTACAACTGTTATTGTAGACTTTTGGGACTATTTTAAATGCAATGATTTGCTAACGAGGAAATAGATGGTATCCTACATGGCTTAATCCTCTTTAAATTGTTGCAAACTCCTCTAAAGTTACTATTTTCCCTTTTCATGAATATATATATTTGCTATAGTATATATTACATCAGCAGATGAATGGACATTTTTAAACATGTGCTATTTTTCTTGTCATAAAGCCTATTACTGAAATATGATCCAGCATGCTGATTTGCCATGTATATTTGATTGTCTATTGAAAGTAATTTATTTATAAAGATGAATCATGCTTTTTTAACTGCTTATTTATAGTTGTGTGGGATATGTACAATATTAAATATAACACTGCAATAAATAAATAGCTCTGTAAAATGTTACTCCCTTCTATCTCGTTTTGAAAAGATTGTAGAAGATTTCACATTATGAATATCAACATGTTATGGGAGGCTTTTACATTTCAGAGCACTCTTGGCATTTTCATCCCTGTGTTTTTAGGTACTCTAAGTTTAACATCAACACTTAAAATGTCAACTGAGTTCTCAAAAATTCTGCCACGTATCCATATGCATATGCATTAAATGGTAATTTAAGTAATTGTGCGCTCAGTCTATAAAAATTATAATCTCAATGGAGACTATAGACATAAGCAAACATGTAAAAAAGACACACTAATACACCCGCAAACAGATATTAAACTAAATGAAATGTTTATTGTATGTACAAACAATGCAAGCCACCTGAACGAAGTTCCATCACCGGGGATGAATCTGAATGGAGAGCCCCAAATTCTCGGGTTACAGTGTTTGCTAAGGGGCAAGAATCTACCTAAGTCTTTCAAAGATAATCACTTGTGCTATACTAAAGGTTCCTCGTGTACTTCCAAAATAAAAATGTTGTTGTTATTATTACTATTTTTTTTTTATTTTGCTGAAAGACTGATAACCTTTTGTAAATACATTTCACAGTGGGAAGAAATCAGCGGTTTGGATGAGAACTATACCCCTATACGAACGTACCAGGTGTGCCAGGTCATGGAGCCCAACCAAAACAACTGGCTGCGGACTAACTGGATTTCGAAAGGCAATGCACAAAGGATTTTTGTAGAATTGAAATTTACCCTGAGGGATTGTAACAGTCTTCCTGGAGTACTGGGAACTTGCAAGGAAACCTTTAATTTGTACTATTATGAAACAGACTACGACACTGGCAGGAATATAAGAGAAAACCTCTATGTAAAAATAGACACCATTGCTGCAGATGAAAGTTTTACCCAAGGTGACCTTGGTGAAAGAAAGATGAAGCTTAACACTGAGGTGAGAGAGATTGGACCTTTGTCCAAAAAGGGATTCTATCTTGCCTTTCAGGATGTAGGGGCTTGCATAGCTTTGGTTTCTGTCAAAGTATACTACAAGAAGTGCTGGTCCATTATTGAGAATTTAGCTATCTTTCCAGATACAGTGACTGGTTCAGAGTTTTCCTCTTTAGTCGAGGTTCGAGGGACATGTGTCAGCAGTGCAGAGGAAGAGGCGGAAAACTCCCCCAGGATGCACTGCAGTGCAGAAGGAGAATGGTTAGTGCCCATTGGAAAGTGTATCTGCAAAGCAGGCTACCAGCAGAAAGGGGACACTTGTGAACGTAAGTAATATGTGCTATTAAAATTCCGCTTTGCATTTTGTTCTATTTCAATATCAGAAATTGTGAGTAATAATGGTTATTTAAACCAGGGAATCTGTGCCACACCGGCGTTCCAATTCAGCAGATCTTAAGTGAAGTCACTACTGAACTATCAGTGATTCCCCACAGTGAAAGCTGCACTAACAGTATGCAAAAAATATTGGCAATCATGGCATTTGTTACCAGATTTCATTTGCCTTATGGTTGACCTAGAAGTCAACAGTTGCACGTTGGTCTGTGAGATTTAAGAGAGAAGACTGAGCAGAGTGCGGTGTGACATTAGTCAGGATTCAGTGACAGGGTGCTTCTCCTATTTTGAAATCCATATTGTCTGGACTTGTGAGTAGCGGAAGAAAGGAGGTTAAGGGGGCCTGCTAACAAGAGCTTTACTGACAGAGCGCATACAAATACATTTCTAAACTTTCAGAATATGTTTTGATAAATACTAAAACTTTGAAACAAAAGTCATCAAATTTCACTTGATAAATCTCTGAGGTTACTTCTGCCAAAGCCAAATTTCTTTTCTGGACTAAATAATAAAGTGAGTTATTTTCTGATAAGTCATGTTATAGTGACCACATTTTTGTGGAAGTAGGCCAAAGTAAAGCTTTAGTTCTTGGAATACATCCGTTGGACATTTTCTGTGTTTTGAAACAATAATAGCATATGAATTAGTGAACCTTTTCCTTTGTTTTGTAAAACTGTATTTTCTCTTATATAGTATTTTGTAGTTATTACAATTGGCCAGTATTTTTTTACTGGAAACTATGTCACATGGACTTTCAAAATTGATACATACTTTTCGGTTTGTGGATATCCCAAATATATTCTATAATAATGTAATATTATTTATATGTCTTTTAATTTATAAATTAGATACATAGCAAAAAATAACTCTCACATATATTCTTTGTGCTTCAAAGCCACAAATCATTCTAATGATTGCAAAGCCTCATTAATTTAGACGGGACCGGATCTAACAGTAGTAAATTTCTACGTGCAGGCACTCTTCTGTGTGCTTTATATACACTAGTTCATTTAATGAGGTAGATTTCATTATCATGTCTGTTTTACTGAAAAGCAAAATGGCACTATCAAGGATAAATTGTTTGCTTGTAGATACTTTAGGAGGTAGTACTTGTCTTAGCTTGGAATCAAATTCAGGACATTCTGATCCCAGAGCCTAGGCTTTTAGCAACAATATTGAGCTGGTTTCTAACACAAACCAAGGAGCACCCGAGCACATATTCTGTTTCATTGCTGAACTCAAATTTCCTTGCTGAACTAAGAACAAATTACTAATTGCTCTTAGTAATTTAGTATATAAATTATGTTACTTCCCTATAAAACTGTCATTCTAATAGAATACTTAAAGAAATAATAGTTTAAAAATATTTAGATCTATGTTGTCCAGTACAACCATCACATGACTTTCGGATTCTAAAAATTGGCTATTCTAAACTGAGATGTGCTGTAAGTATAAATTACACCCTGGCTTTCAAAGGCTTAGTATATAAAAAAAAGAACATAACACATCATTAGTAATTTTTTATGTTGCTTACATACTGAAAGAATCATACTTTAGATATACTGGGTTAAATAAAGTACAATATTAAAATTAATTTTAATTGTTCTCTACTCTTTTTTAATGTGACTACTAGAAATTTAAAAATTTCATATGTAGCTGACATTATATTTCTATTGGACACAATATTTAGATGGAGTAACTGAGCAAGTTTTTCTATCCTGATTGAAGAGTTAAATACTTCATGTGGTTGGTTGCTAGCATGTAAAATACTCGGGACTCCAGCACTCGGATTGTCATCCATGATATAGTTGATATTGTGAGGTGAACCTAGGGCAAAACAAACAGATGCTATATAGGTTCAGGTCCTGTAGACCAGTTGAGCAACTTCCTTTGATAGCATTCTGAATGAATCAAAACTGTGTTACCCTTGGCCCTCTTTCCCAATCCCTTATACTGGTAGAATTTCTTACTGCGGAAATCATTCTACAGGTTCCATACGTGTGGAAATCAAAGACTGATGAGCATTCATCAGTACTAGTAGACGGAATGCTTACCACTGGGGAAGTATAGAAATATTCTTAGCGAACTAAACAATCAGTGAAAGTCAGTGTTCTTATCAACTGGGAATTAACAATTACTTGAAAATAACTATAATAAGAAGATTTAAGATTATTGTAGTTTAGCTGTAAAAGCAGCCACTTGGAGTAGTTATCCAAATTTTAATGGATCTGAAAATGGAATTTAAGCGTTTGCACAATTAAAACTGGGGAACATAATTAATAAAACAGGAATATATATAAAAATGCCCAATTAAATTTGTCTAAGAAAAATCTAGGAAATAACTTTATAGTTCTGCTCTTTTAAGGCTTAAAGATTTTAGAGAAAATTACTGTATTTTTTGAATCATTTTGTGTAATTTAACTCAAATGATTTGCATGCATTTATTTGTTAAAAACAAACAGTAACTGTTTGATTTCTATACTTATAAATATAGGACTTAGTAAGAAAAGCAGTCTTTAAACTCCAGTGAAGACATTTACCAGGAAGAAAACACTTCCAATTTCTTTCACATTAGCAAAATAATATCATTAAATGTGGTACTATTAAAATTATTCATATTTATTTATTTAGTTTTCAAGAATTGGGACCACATTTGAGTACCAAAATTATTTTCACCTGCAAAGCACACTAAGGTAATTAAAATAAACTAAAATTACTTCACTGTCATCTACATTATTCATGCATTGGAATAGGTGGAATTAGGTATTAAAACAAAGAGTTCATTAAAAAAAATGTGATTAGTCAAGATGTCTCCTTACGGTTCAACTAAAAGAGTATGTGCGCACCGTTGTGAGTCAGGTAAATTGTTTATCACATAGCTTTCTTAATTTTTAACCTTGGTAATGTTGACAAAGGAATTAAAGACCTTACACTTAACTATGCCACTATGTTCATTTGCAAAAACACTTCCCTTCTTGGCATAATTCCAGTGCATTGCTGTGAGAGTACTTGCCTCTGGAATCAATCCAGGCCTGCCTTTATAGTATTTCTCCTGTTTCCTTTCAATGATCCTGTTAAGAGTTTGAAAACAAAATCCAGTTCCATATTGAGAAAAACTGAAGTGTTTGGGAGAGGATGCTAGTGGGTCCCTAGCCAAATGAGGGTAGTTAGCCACTTAAAGGCAAGTTTATCAAGGCACTTGGTAGAGTGGAAGTCCATGGTGATATTTGTTACAGTATAATTTGAAATACAAACAGTTGTGAAAACTGATCACAGTTTGGATCTGTGGATGTAGAGCTTTTTTCTTCTTCATGATTTTGCAAAAAAGAACTTCATTTTGAGAACTACTTGTTTCTCAATCATACTAATATATGGACAACTTCTAATTCTTCGTGACAATGCTGTTATGAAGACGTTTCTTCAGTTGTTTTATAATATATAATTTCAGTTGATTAGCAAGCTTTTACTGTCAAAAATAAAATAAAAGAAATTTACCATTAGTTGTCACAGCCTCTACCCAAACTAGCAGATTATATTATATTTTACATATATATATATATATATATATATATATGTATATATATTCAGAAGACTAATAAATTATATTCTGAAATATATTTTGAAATTTTTGCAAGTTGTATAATTTGATTTCATTTAAAAAGTGGAATAGTATTTGTCAGAGTGTGGAGTGTAGTATTATAACTTGGATTTGTGTGGGTAATGGGCGGTTTACAATGATCAATCATGTTCATTTTACTGTTTAGTTCTTATCACATTACTGAGAGGTGGAAAGTATTATTTTTTTTTAACATGAAGGAACTGAAGCTCAAGGATATTAATACATAGAAAAACTGGGTAAGAATCCAGTATCCTGTTTAACAATTCAAGTCTTTTTTTCCCCGCTATACCATGCTGCATACTAAAATTTGTCCTGGGATTCAACCAGTGGATTTTAGTTACTAAAGAGAGAGAGAGAGAGAGAGAGAGAGAGAGAGAGGGAAAATGTGAGCAAGGGAGGGTCAGAGAGGGAGACACAGAATCTGAAACAGGCTCCAGACTCTGGGTTGGTTGTCAGTGCAGAGCCTGATGCGGGGCTCGAACCCACGAACCGCGAGATCATGACCCCAGCCAAAGTCGGATGCTTAACCGACTGAGCCACCCATGCACCCCTGGTAAAACTAGTCTAACTAAGGTGACCATATGTCTAATTTGCCTGGGATGATTGTTCTATTAACACTGCTTCTCTTTTGCTTTCGAAAGTGTAATAAAATGATAAACAATGATAAACTATATGGTCACCCTAATTGTAAAAAATCCAAGGATATAATGCAATTTACATGTACATATATCAGATCATAGAAATGTGATCTACTTGCATTATTTATATTGCTTAATTTTGATTTTCTAAATTAAGACAAAAATTTAAGCATTTCCTTTAATGATTCTAATGGAAAGAGGGATTCAAATAATTGTAGATTTCTAATTTTTATTATAAGGAACTTCTGTCATAGTTGCTTCTTAGTATTTTATTTTAATATGTCGATAGGTCTGTCATTATTTTATGAATATAATTTATGGATGTATAACATACAATTGAATAAATTAAAACATTTATTAAATTTGAAAGCGTTGGTAATGTTAAAATCTGTGTTCATTGATTATATCTTTGAAATCCATGTGTTTTTTTCCACAGAAAAGTACAATGTAATTTGTGCCATCACTATTCCTGATAACAAATGAGGATTTATAATATATCATGTTTATAATCAAATATATACAAAAAAGTGAGGTGCACTACAGGATTAATAGCTCAGATGTAGAGTCACAGAATATTAAAATTCTGGTCCTACTACATACCAGGTGTATAAACTAGGACAACCTCTGTAAGCCTTAATTTCTTCAATATAAAATGGGGCTAATAAAAATAGTACCTCTCACATAGGGTTCTTGTTAGAATTGAATGAAATAATGCATCTAAAAACCCTAAGAATAGTATCTGGCACATAGCAAATAATCAATGAATGCTTGCTATTATCTTGTTATTAATAATGCAACAAAGTGTTTGCTAAGTAAAGAACTCTCATGGCAATGAGTGAATGAGAATAGATCGCACAGGCCACAACTAGTTAAATATCCTTTAATCCAGTAATCTCATGCCTGGTAATTTACTGGAAAAGATATTTCAATAAAAGAAAAGAATCTTTTACATAGCTTTTTCTTCCTCCAGCAATGTATATGATTTGAAATTAGAAATAATCTAAACGTCCAAAGTTAAGTGCATCACCTTGACTGAACTTAGTCCTTAAAATATCAGCAATGTGATGTAGAAATTCTAAATTACTCTCTATTAATAATTTTGAATGAAAAATAAAGAATAAAATTTTGTAGACACTGACACTCAGAATGTGCAAGATATGCATAAGGAAAAGAATAGATACAAGCATAAATAACATAATTGATGTATCAGATTGTGGGTTTGTGTGTGATCTTTTGTTACCTACATTTTAAAATTATTTGGAGCATGAGCTTTTTTTTTTTAAACAATTGTAAGTTATGTGTAATCTGGTATTTCATACAACAATACCTTGAACTGTGTCTTGAATATATGGATAGTTAAATTAGCATCTGTTTAAAATACAGGGCTCGGGTGATAGAGAGCAGTAAATAGAAGACATAATTTACTTTAAAAGGGAATATTCAAGGCATTCAATGAAAACAAGTCATAGATTTTGTTTGCTTTCTAGTCAAGGGATGGCAAGAGCTTAAGTGTTTCACATGTATTAATTCATTTAGTTTCAGAGAAAGATTACTAACATATTTAATCCAGTAGGTAAGTACTATTGTTACCCTGTTTAAAGGACAAAAAATAGTCCTACTGAAGTATTATATTATTTACCTATGAGATTTTATATTTTATATATGAGATGCATATATATACAAGATGCATATTTGGGGGTGCCTGGGTGGCTCAGTCGGCTAAGCGTCTGACTTTGGCTCAGGTCATGATCTCACGGTTCTTGGGTTCGAGCCCCGCATTGGGCTCTGCACTGACAGCTAGCTCAGAGCCTTGAGCCTGTTTCAGATTCTGTATCTCCCTCTGTCTCTCTGACTCTCCCCTGCTTACTCTCTCTCTCTCTCTCTCAGAAATAAATAAAACATTAAAAAATTGAAAAAAAGATGCGTATTTGTATAGTTACATATACATATGTTATATAGATGCAGTCTCTCTCTCTCTCTCTCTCACACACACACACACACACACACACATTTTTATGTAAGGAAACCGAAGCACAGTGAGAGGTGGTATAAGCATCCACAATATCAGGGTGGTAGTCAGCTGTTGACTCAAGGTCATCTGGCTCTGGAATCCTTGTCCCTCACCAATAGAGTTGCTGCCTCTTTACGGATGGGCAGTTTATCTGTCACAAAGTCCTTTATAAAAATAAACATTCTTCCAGGATATTGAAAGGTGCTACAAATAGGAACATTTTCTTTTATTTATAATTTTAAAATATTTAACATCTCTCCCAACATACTAAATATATCATCTGCTTTGCCAATATCTTTCCTATCCCAGTTTTTTTTTTTAATTTTTTTATTTTTCATGTGGCAGGCAGGGCGCACCTTTGTCAAGCACAACATAGATAATATTACTTTATTTATCAGAAAGCTTCAGGCTTCTTATTACCAGTAAAAAATTCCCTGTTTTTCAGGCTGGGATTTAAGTCCTTGCAACTTCACCTTAATCTTTTCTAACTTTTTCTCTCATATTTATCATACTTATAGCCCCTATCCCCCGCCCTGTAACTGGTCTGTCATTCTACAGATATTTTTATGATGCCCTATTACTTAACATTTGGCCTCAAATAAACAGGAAAAAAAGTAAACTATCATGGGCTCTCACAATTACCAATTGTGTTTTAATCTTGCACATTCCCGACTTTTTCAATGACCTCTTTCTTTGAAATTCTGATGAGAGTTACTGGTGGTGACACTCTCCTGGGACTTACCATGGCTTCTTCCTTCTACCTGCAGTGCCACCAACCTGTCTCAGCTCCTTGAAATGTTGCCTTTCCTTACAATTGCAAATTAAATGGCTTATTCCCTGTTAGACCATCTCTTCTTGTGGATACTTATAAGTACTTTGCCCTTTCCTTGTGGAAATCATCATATGCTATTTGATTTTAATCCTTATTTGTAATTTCTTTTACAGCTTCTGAGCTTCTTAACGAACAAAACTTACTTATGGTTTTCTATTACTGACCATAGTACCCAACTAACTCAATTCTTGTATCACCTTAGTCTTCTGATAAATGTTTGTCAACTTTCTTAAAGACTTAATCATACACTGCCCACTGCCAAGGCATATAGTTTTTTTATTTTATATTCATGTCATTCATTAATTTCTTGTTATATATGACTAGCCTCTATGATTAGCCTTTAACATTATGAGTATGAGGATCTTTTGTTATATTTTCTTCTCATAGCATATAACAAAGTGAAATGCTAATAATTAGAAACTTTGGACAGAAGTTTGTTCCAGATATGGAATTTATTTCTCTAAAAATAAAATATAACTATTTATATTTATTCATTATCATATTCCTATTCTCTTTGTCACTGTCTTTGTGTGTCTTTTTTGCAATTTCTGTTTACCTCTTCTAATGAAATGAAAGCCATTTCACCCTTGTTGCTAATATCTATGCCTTGAGAAAGAGAGAGTTCCATGAGGCAGGTAACATTTTCTAAACTAAAAAGGTCTTGGGGCACCTGGCTAGCTCAGCAGAAGAGTGTGCAACTCATGATCTTGGGGTTGTGATTTCTAGCCCCACATTAAGTCTAGAGATTACTAAAAAAAATAAATAGCCTTTAAAAAATAAAATAAGAATGTCTTGAATATATTTATGTTTATCTTATATGGGAAAGTGATTTTTGTTATAAGATTATTTTTCTTCCAAATTATATATTTAAATATTATACTGAATTACAAAACAAAACAAAATAATAGAAAGAAACCCGAGAAATCAATCTTTAAACTAATATTATACTCTATTCTGTAAATCAGAAATTACATATATTCAGTGTCATGTCCAAATATATTTCTGAGTTATAACTACATTGCAATTTTTTTATACTCTTCACTTATTCACTCAGAAGATTGTACTACTTGTTTAAGGTATTTTTTGAATAGGTTAATGTGCATAGATCTGGGATGAATGCCATTTCTATGCTCCTCTCCCACAGGGCCTTTTTATAGAGTATCTACTGTTAATAGTTTCTTCTGTCCTTTATAGAGATACTTGCTCATAATTCTTTAAAAACATGGAAAAATATCATTGTCATAGTTAAATTAGAATCAAACTACAATTTCCTACTAGGACATTGTAGACTTCACCTAAAATTATACTACTTTTTACTCATCTTCAATCATCCTTGTATGTGCTGATAGCGCATTGAATGAGATAACTATTCAGTAAATAAAGGACAGGAAGAAGGAAAATCTCAAGTGAGGAAAAAATAAGGAAGGAAGGAAATAAAAAATTAATGTATAAGATTTACCTTGTGATTTATATGACTTCAGAACATTTCTAATTGTCCTATATTCGGCAAATATGCGGTTTATCTTTTATATTTCCAGTGGAATCTTAAATTGGCATTAATTTCTGGCAGGCAGTATCATAATACAAATCAGTGATAACCTGAAAATTTTGCATTTGGTTTGATTTCTGTATCTAATTTCTGGCCATTTCCTCTAAGATTATTATCATTATAATTATAATCTACAAAAGATTTTATTTATGATGATATTGTGCATAATATAGTTATTTTGTGCAACTAACAATATTGTTTTCATGGAAGAGATTTGACCTAGCTCTATATTTGATGTTTTCTTCTATGTATATAAAACTCTGATGCATGATTCAGAGAGGAAAATCTCAGGAAGCCTCTCTATTATAATTTTCCTCACATTTAAGAGAATTTAAGTTATTTTATCCTCTGTAAAACATCCTACAAATTTAGTTTATGGAAGCATGTCTTTATTAGGATATTCATGCAGTGTTATGTGAAAAGTGGAAGGTTACATGCATATATAATAGGAGGTTTTAAAAAATTTGGTAGCAAGAGCAATTCAGCATTTAGTTTAGGTCAAGTTAATGAATTTTGGACATTATTCTTTGCTTTCTATCTGTGATATAAACTTTGTTAAAAGGTATAGAATCTGTGTGTATACGTCATAATATTTTCCCCATATAACAGCATTTCATGGGAACACGGAATAATGCATATCTCAGTTGAAATAAATGTGTATTATTTCTCTCAAATTCTGTGGTCTTATGGAAGGCTTATTATTTAGCTTATCTAGTCTGGGGTCAATGAATGACATAGAAAAGCAGGGAAAATACATTATGGAATATAGGAGGTTGAAATTTTTTTCATGGTTACACTTTTTGTGCTGTGAATTTTGAGCATTTTTATTTTAAATGAAAAAATACTTTTGATGATGATATTATCTCCTGCTTCTAATAGAAAATCAAGAGGCTTTGAAAGGACACATACTGTGTTTTATATTTTGTCTTATGTTTCACCCAACTAATTTCTAGTTTAGCTTCTCACCTATGGTGATATTAGCCTCTGACCTTCACTGAAGCTATTAACACTAAATTACAGCCTTTTATAGAAAATAAAGATTTGGAGAAGGGAGCACCATGATACTGTTATTAATAATATAGAATATCAATCAGATATAATAATTACCTCCATAGCCTGCATTCATCATTTATTAAAGTTGGTTAACAACCTGTTGTTAGTGTTACCTACTCTACTTTTTAAGAATATTCTTTCTGAAAAAGTGGTTACATTAAGGGTGGGAATGGATTAGGTGTGGAGGGGTAGAATATATCTAAAAAATCACCAGTTACGACAAAAGTTTATTCTGAGAAAAATAAACTGAATGTTAGTGACTTTACTATACTACTCTGTATTTTCCAGTGGATTTATATGTTCTATGTTTATTTACTAGTTTATTATTGTTAGCTAAACTAGTTCCCTTGTAGACAATGACATTTAATGTCATTAACTTACTAATGTCATTAGTTAGTAACATTAAATTAAACTAGTAGAAGGCTTAAATAAATAAACTTGATTGATTTTTAAAAACATTTCTTCATATCTATGACTATTTTTTTTAGTTTTTTTAAAATGTTTTATTTATTTCTGAGAGAGAGAGGGAGAGACAGCGTGAGCAGGGGAGGGTCAGAGAGAGAGGAGACACAGAATGAAACAGGCTCCAGGCTGTGCGCTGGCTGTCAACACAGAGCCCGACATGGGGCTCGAACCCACGAATCATGAGACCGTGACCTGAGCCAAAGTCAGACGCTCAACCGACTGAGCCACCCAGGCACCCCCATATCTACGACTTTTAACAGACAAAATAGCTTATGCTATGTAGTGTTTCTATTTCAGTTGACCTTTTCCTGTAAAGTAGTTTTATACTTGAAAAGAGATGTGAGATAGGACAGGTACCTTACTGAGTCAAATATATACATACATTATAACACAATTGTTCTATTGACATTTTTAAACTCCTTGAGGGTATAATCCCTTCCAAGACAATTAGAATCATAAATTCTTGGAGTTTGAGTGTACCTTAAAGATTATAAAAATAAATGAGAGGGTTTGTTTTCGGTCTCACTCTCTCTTTTTTAAAAAAAGGGACAGCTGAAGACCTCATTTATACTTCTAACAGTTCATTCATGACATATCCCAAAGTTAAATCAGAACTTACTCTTTCCATTTTTTTCCCTTTTGACATTACACACACACAATATATACATATGTACATGTGTGTATGCATATATACACACATACATATATATGCATGCATGTGTGCACAATTACCCCACTTCCCTACACACGTTCACTGCCTACTTCTACCTGCCCCAGGGGTAAAAAAGCATAAGTCAACATAATGGAACAAAAAATTAAGTTTATTTTTTCCTTGACCCATTTTTAGATTTCTAAATTGCTCTGCACTAATATTTTAATTTGTAAGTGCTGAATAATTAAGATTTCTCTCTCTGTGGAACTCTCAATTGACTTTTACAAGGAGGTAGAGAACTCTTACAGGATATTCTTGGATGATTGCATATTTAAAAAGGAAAAAAAAAAACAAAATAAAGCTACCTTAGTAATGTCATTCAATTTTCCTTCACAAAGAAAAACATTATAAACAAAACAGCAAATCAGTTTTTACCCCTTCACATCATTGAACATGTTCATTATTTTCAAAAAATTATAAAACTAAACTTTTAATATCAAGTTTAGAAGAACGTTTCATAATGGAAAGATAAATTTATGAACAAAAATCACAACTCATAATATGTAGCAAAACTTTCATAATTTGAATTCTAACTTGTTTTTATTGAGCTAAGAGAAGAAGCCATACTTGGATCCATGCTGAAAGTTACAGTTCTCATTGTAACGTCTGCACTGTGACTATACAATTCTAGAATTTCCACTGTCAGTCAGTATCATAAAGGAACTTAGTGAAGATGCATATATGAATACCTAACTAGTTAAAAACTGTAACAGTTTTGTTATGGTATGTTTAAATCTGAGAAAGAGAGATGGGGCTTAATAACAAAAGGCAGTGTAGTAATAATATAAATATATATATTTAACCAAGGTTAGGAAACTGCCACAACTTCTGATCTTTAGTTTTTAAGGATTTTCTGTCATTATGTACTCTATTGCAGAGATAACAAACTACGTGTTAGGTCTGTAAAAGACAGCATAAATATTCAGGGGCCTGTGAATACAGCTCATTTAAGCTTATGTGATACAAGCTGAGACAAGGTTGACTTGTTGAAAAGCAGAACACTGATGTATACCAGAGTTCGCATTAAGCATATCTTTCATTGCAGCCACTTGGTTTTGTTTTTGCTTGTATATTTTTTATACCATTTCCTAATGTATGAGATGAAAAACAAACAAAATCTTCCTCAAAAACAAATCTGCTTTTGCATATAGGCTAATCTATACTGACAATAATATACATTGTATTCATATAAACCTAAAGGGCATGCTTATTTATTATTCATTAATGTCAATGGATAACTGACTGTCACTTGCAGTCAGAGTGGAATCTGACAGAAAGCTGACTTTGATTGACGGACATGCTCTTGAGAGTATGCATAGGCAGACTGCTTAGGTCAGTTGAACACATAAAACCATCGCAGACCCAGATTGAACATGAAGAATCTTATTGGTATTTTTATTAAAACAAAACAAAACAAAAAACATTGCATAGACCTAAGACTCATTTGATCTTAAGATTAAACTTAGGTCTTTACTGCCATACTTATCAAATAACAGTAGTAACTGACTTGATTTTAAAAAAATCAGTTTCCTGGTGCTTCTGGCTCACATCCTAGAGGCAGAATTTTGATTTTGTTCACTCTGCTTTATAGAAAGATAAATAAGTAAAAATATAAATGAGGATAGTTGCTTTGTACATGCATACCTGAAATTATTGGCATTGTATTGAAGGGAATACTATTTAATGTAGAGCATAAAAGTTAAAGGCATTGATACATAGTCTATATGAAAGTAAAAAGAAAAGGAAATTTGTTCTTAAATTTTTTTCTTGAATGGCCTCAGCACTGTATATTTTTAAATGGATTCCTTGATCCTAATAAGTATACATGTTTTAATGAGAGTTATTAATACTGTGTCTGGAACAAAATGGCCACAGATATTTTAATTAATAGTTATTTTCAACTATAATTTGCTAATTTTCTCAACTTGGATGAAAGCATTAACACTAAAAAGTGATATGCAGAATTTCAGAACCTTTTTATAGAGGCTTAATGGTTTTATTTCAGAGTACAGGAAAATGATCACATTATATTTTGTCTGCACTTTAACAAAAGGGTTAAAGGGTTAAAGGGTTTTCTAACCTGAGTTAGAAATGGCAGATCCTTGTATCTTCAGTTTTGTGAAATTTACTTTTATTTTTGGTTCTCTCTTTAAGTGCTGAGATAAGTATATTTTACATTCATATATATTTATTAGCTAACTCTGCCATTCCAGATATGCCAGTGTTAAATTATATTTTACATAGAATAATGTTGACAGTTACATATTATAATATTTTAGAGCTTCTGAGTTAGAAACCCATATATACTCGAAATAGTCATTTTTCATAAAATGTGTTACATGTAAATCTGGAAGAACTTTTCATCATTTTAGCGTATGTGTTTTTGAACATTTGAATTTGAGGTTGGGTAATTTCTTTTGGATTATTCAAATATCAGTAACAAATGTCCTACATATTAAAATAGCTCCCAGCCAGGATCTTAAAGCAACATGTAATTTATTACATTGTTATAGCATCTTTGTTGCTATTAAATGTTTTATGTATTTTTTTAGATAGAAAGCAGCATATTTCAGTGCCAGCCACTAGTAGAAAGCAAAATGGAATGCTGAAAATCATAAAGAATATTTTCATGTACAGTGGTTTTAAAATATGATTGTTGGTAACTGCTTATATAAAATGACTGAGAAGTACTTCTTTCCTACCTTCCGGATAGCTCTGCATAACGTATGTTACATATGTTAGTCATCAAATAGACAGGAGGTTTTGATTTTCCATGTAGAAGAATACTTTGAGATGATCTAAGGGTTAATTTTTAGAGACAAATGACATATCACTTTCATTAAAATGACACTGGGAAACTGAGATAAACAGTTCAACGTTTTCTGTCCTGACATGATGTTTGCCTGTTTGACTGCATCCTTTCCGATAGACAGCAGAGATGCAATTACAGAAAAAGACATCTGTGCCAAGGTTTAGCTAGCCAAAAAGGGCAAGCTCTGTGTTTAAAAGGTAGAGAATCCAGTCGATGAAAGTGTCTGGACCTGTTAGCACCAATAAAGCTGAAGGCCACTGGGAAGCTCAAGGAGGGTCTTTTGTTGTGGAGATAGAAAGACACCCAAACTATGACACTTTAGGGGAGCAGGGTCAGCAAAGAAGATCATCCATCTTCTTCAGTGGCAGCTTTCTGTCAGATTCTAACCCTGCTCAGGCAAGGAACTAAGCCTCTACTGTTGACACCAACTGATTCTCAGCCAAGTGTAAATGAAGCTAATATTCACTGACCTTATGCATAGCAAATGAAGCCCTGTGTGTCATTTGAGAAATAATGTTTTCTGACACTTCAAAAAGTGAATGATGGACAGTGTGTGTGTGTGAAGTGAGCAAATATATATCCTTTAGCCACTTCGTATTTTTAGTTGATTTTCACAATAGCCATGGGTTTAGCATTTAGACACCAATTTAATTTTGTATTATTTTCATTTACATGTCATGGCATTTTACATGCAGAGCCTGACCGTGCTGTAAGACAAGCTCTTATTTGGCTTCTGTTAGTCTTTATAACAGTGCCTCCTCACAGGAAGAGAAGATTGGATTTTCACTATGTACATTTTAAGAAAATTCTGTATTACTAGTTTACATTCAAAACATAATGAAACAATATATTTCTTTATGATTATAAAAAGTGGAATGGTCTCATTAAACACAGGAAGGATACATTTTATTATTTTCACAGCATTGTTCAAAAAGCACCTTTTCTTTCTAGTTAGTAATGTACGTTACAGCTTGACAATCTTTCTTCATCCGTAAGTCAGGATTTTCACATATTTTGCTTACTAAGGATTACACTTTAAATTGTATAGTGTGCATTTTTCACTCTGAAGGATTTTTCAGACTTCTTAAAAACAAGTTCTCACGAAACAGGGTTAACATGTACCAGTGATCGTAAATGGCCATGATATCAACAATACTAAGTAGCCTCTGTACTCTGTAAGTAAGACATTACCACTGGCAAAAAATGGAAAAACACCTTGATAAAAATATGAAAGAATTAATTTTTAAAAATGTGTGGAATTTAAGGATTTAGAGAAAAGATAAGTTAAAACATAGCACTGAACTTTCAAAGAGTTCCATGGAAGGGGATTGTCTGACATGGTGGATTCATGAGAATCACCAGGACCGATCTGCATCTAATTGACATCAATCATGTTTGAACTGAAAATAAACAGTTGTAAAATTTTTGGAATATGTGTATTGATTTTAGTTCACCTCATCAGTCTTGTTTATTTGTACTTATTAAAGGAATGAACATGTTTTTTGTTCCGCCAAACTTAGAAAGACAGCATCTGAGGAGTTAGATATTTTCTTCTTCTTTTTTTTTTTTTTTTTGACATGGAACTAAGGTCAGATGAGATCATACAGAAAGTTTTCTCCTGGCAGTGTTCCTGAACCTAATCATACAAAGACATAAACATGTGTTTTTGTCAATTCTTATTTTGCCTCACATTTGTCTGAAGCTAAGCACCCTTCTAAATAAAGTGAGGCTCAAAAACCAAAGAGAAGTTATTGTGTTGATAGTGTCTTCACTGAGTTCTGATAGCTCTCTCTCATTAGTTGGTTATCTTCTACAGGATTTAACAATGATGTACATATAAAGTGCAAGTACTAAAGTTGTAGCTTTGTAGCTTTATTTATGAGTTATATGCTATATCTGCACACATAGATATTAAATTCAGTGAGTCGATTATTTCCCAAGCAGCATGCTGACAAAGTGTAACCTCCTAAGTTACGTAATTGTGGTTGTGGTGGTAGTGGTGATGGTGGTGGTAGTGAGAGTGGGGGACTAAACTGAGCTGGATTTTCACATATTTTGAATTATAGGAGTTTGTACTAGTGGTCATTGAGATAAATCCAGTGACACAAATACATACAGACAACACTCCAGAAATGACAGAAGAGCTTCTTATTCTGGATATAAGTTTGTTCCCAATGATCTGTACAGTCTGTTCTCAAATCTTCCATAAAAAATATGTGAAAAGCTGTCTGAAGTACCAATATAATTTTGCTTAAGTTTTTACATTGGTTGTAGATTTTCTTGATTTCTTCAGATATATCATTCAGTGAGTTTCCAAAATAGAAGAAAGGAAGAACTGGTTAAAAGGCAGTAGATTTTGCTTCATGGAATCACTGCCTAATGGATTTAGCCAGGTGTTTGTATCTAAATTGAAAAGACCAGTTGTACTTTATGATCTGCAGAAGTCAGTTTAGATTAGTAACACTGAAGTTTGGAAGCCAGTGTCATTTTGTGCTGCTGTTAAGTATCAGCCCCTTTGCCCTGAGAGCTTACAGAGTGTGGCCCAGTTCAGCTCTGCTAACCCAGTAGAGTGCTTTATATGCGAATCTGTGTATTATGGTGTCATAAAGGTTTCTGGTAACTTTCCAAAATCATTCCGTTTTGAATGATTTGAACCAGGGGTGTCATGTCACAGGACTTTTTGGCTTATTCTTAGAGGCACTGTTTGGATTGGAAATTTTGAGACTAGGAAGGTAATGAACATTTTTCATGTATTACTTTAACAGAGTGAGCTACCTTACTGAACATGTTTCCAGGTACTATATTCACATACAGTATTGATTTATGTTTCAGATATTAGGTGCCAAACAATGCCTGAAATAATTGGGATTCCTGGATTCTGGTCACAAAGACATAATAGCTGAGGGCAATGGTTTGAGAAATACCAGTAGAGGGTTATTAGTGATGCCTAAACAAATCATGGCACTTCCGAATGAATTGCGATTTGCTACAACAGGTCATAAAGTGAGTTTTAAAGATTTTTACATGCAGTCAGTTTGTAGGATCAAAGCATCCTTGTCCAGAGTTTATTGTAATTATTGCTATATATTATTATTAAATGAAATGAGATATTTTGTACTAACTAGAGATGTTCTCTAAAGTAAGAAATTGCTATAGTTTATTTAATAAGTTCACATGGATGTTAAACAATTAGTCCCAACAAAAATGCGTTTCTATTTATATAAAACAATGAAAACATTTCAAGTAAAATTCTTTTTTTTTTTTTTTTAATTTATTTTTGAGAGCAGGAGAGTGTGCATGTGAGAGCAGGGGAGGGGCAGAGAGAGAAGGGACAGAGGATCCCAGGCAGGCTTTGTACTGACAGCAGCGATCCCGAAGCGGGACTGGACCCCATGAAAAGAACCCTGAGATCATGACCTGAGGTGAAGTTGGACACTCAACCAACTGAGCAACCTAGATGCCCCTGAAGTAAAATTCTTATTTTTATATTTTATGCTTTTTTTTTAAAGATCTTGCCTGGAAACACATGATATCAAAATAAGCATTATGCTTATTGTTTTTAAAATAATAAATGGTGTTTTATTGTGTATAGGATAGGCTTCACATGCATAAATATGTGTGTATATGTATTATTTTAAAGTTCATTTATTTATTTTGAGAGAGAGAGAGAACAAGGGAGCAGGAGAGGGTTGGAGAGGAAGGGATAATCCTAAGTGGGCTGTGCACTGACCATGGGGCTTGAACTCAAAAAACTGTGAAATCGTGACCTGAGCCGAAATCAATAGCTGGACACTTTGAGCCTACCATGTGCCCCTTGTGCTTATATTTTTAAATATGAAGGAAATTATTATGCATCTAAGCCCCCTCCCTTAAAAGTCAGTCTTTTCCTTGGTAGTAACTTTACATATTGAGTTAAAATACAATAAATATTATTTATATCTTCAAGGAGCAATTTATGGAAAAATCAGGTAAATGGATAGTAGTATTTAGTTTTAAAAGCTTTTTTGCTTTTCCTGTTTAAAAATGTAAAGAAAAAGGACTGGTTATTTGCAGTCAGATCAATGGAGGAGAATCGTCAGGTGAATAGTTACATCTCTGAGAGCCATGGAAGTTGTTTATTCCTTTGTGTCAGTCTGGAAGGAAAAATAAACCAGCAGCTCCAACACCTGGTCTGCCATTTCCCATCTTTTCCTACTGAGGCAGCCAGGCAAAGGCACATATCGCCACTGAAAAGGTAACCATCCCTTTGAGGGCATGGTTGATTTTACTTCTGATTCTCACTGCGCTATAGGGGTCAAGGATTTCTAAAGAAACATAACCTATGTTTGCTGTCAGGAAAAGTGGACGATTTTCACTTCCTATACCTGTAGGTCTCTGAAATTACGTGCAGATTGGAGTTTACTTCATACTGCTTTGTGAGCATAGCTGTGGCTTTTTTTTTTTTTTTTTTTGACAGTTGTAAAAATTTTAAGATGGAAGGAATTGAGCATGATAATTACTTTCTTCTCTAAGGCAGGAGACTACTATATAATTTTTTTAAGTTTTAGAATTTACTATATATGTTTTTAAATTTTAGGTTGTACCATTTCATATTTAAGGAAATCGTGCCTAAGGCTGACTGATAGACTGCTCCAAAGGATACACATTATGAGATGACATCCAATTATAATTCAGATTTTAGGTTTTGGATTTTCTTTCCCCTAAACAATGAATACTTTAACTTTTATTCTAATTTTAAATAGCTGGAAGTTAACTGAAGAAGTAATACATTAGAAAAGTGAATTATTTTGTTCTATTCCCTTTATCTGTTAGCTAGTTAATTGAATAGCCAGCTTCCCCTTCCTCCATTTCTCTCTCCCATCCTTCTTCCTTCCCTTCTGTTATTTATTTATATTCATAAATAGAATATAGATAGTTCACAACCATATAAGTTTTCTGAGGTCAACAGGCTCTTGCAGTAATATCTTATCTACATCTTTTCCATTGTGACTGAGGAAATTATCCCTTGCATTTTGCCCTATGCATGTAACTTCCCTTAAGTCCTGTGTCCCGTTCCACCAGGGCATACACATCGACCTTTGGAGGTCAAGACACTCTAGTTTGTTCTTGGAAAACCATATAATTATACTTTATCATTTGTATGCTATGAAGTGTCTGGTTTTCTTTTCCTCTATTGCCAGTTGTCTGTTGTTGTTTTTCTTGAATAGTGGTATCAGTAGTTTTTCCAGTGAAGCTTCCACTGAAGTTTCCATTTATACTTTGAGACCTGTAATGACCTTTCTTGCCCTCAAGGCAGAGAGGTGTGTTTTGGAATCTATGAACCTCTGGAGGGTTAGTATCTGGTATAAAATTCCAGAGGGATTGCTCTCAGTAGAGTATACTTATAGCAAGGCTACATATTAAGCTAGATTTAAGTATTTGTTGACAATTTTAATTATTGCCAAAATTTAATGTAGTTTACTAAGAGAAAATTATGAAACTGACAGGAATATAATATACAAGGGGATTAGGGATTCTTCCATGCTACATGGAGAGTAAAAGATCAAACAAAACAAAAATATTGGAGTTAACAGGAATTCAGTACTAAAAAGACTTACGGGGAAACATGTTTGGGTTATAAAACCAATTCAATTTAGTTCAACAAATATTTCTTGAGTGCTTTTTGTTTATAGATAACTATGATAAATTTGTTGTGGAGAGATAAAGTTATATGAGTTTATAGATTGCCAAAAACACTTAAAATTGATAATGTTAACAATCCAATCCAGTGATGAGTTTTTAACTCCATTTGAGAAATTTTTACCTTATACTTTTTTTCCTTTTAAAATGTTTAAACCAACAGAAAAGTACAAAAAATAGCACAATAAGCACCCTAGTCGTCTTCAGACTCTCTGACTTTTTAAATATTGCCACATTTGTGTTTACCCCTCCCCACCCTTTTACCTTTGTGTGTGTGTGTGTGTGTGTGTGTGTGTGTGTGTGTGTGTGTGTGTGTATTTGTATAATTTTAATATTTTTTTCTGGCTGAGCCATTTGGAAATAAATTGCTGACTTTATCACACTTAACTCCTACCAAATTCCTCTAGCATATTTCCCCCAAACAAAGACATTTTGCTACATGCACTGTATTTCAGACCCAAGAAATTTAATGTTCATTAACAAGTTTATCTAATAAGTAATACATATGCCAGTTTTCCACTTGCCTCAAACTGTTCTTTATGGTTGATTTTTTTTAAACTCATGATCCAAATATGGTCCTGTATTTTTTTGGTTGTCATATTTCTTTTTTTTTTAATCTGGAACTTCCTCTTAACTATTAGTTTTGTCTTACTGAATTTTTATTTTACTTTTTAAATAAGGAATCTAGACCAGACCTCTTAGAATAATGCCACATTTTATATCTGCTTGGCTATTTCCTTATTATTGGATTCAAGTTAAATATTTGGCAGGGATACAACATAGTTCATGTGATTTACTTTCTATTGCATCATATCATGTCACTTTGTCCCCTTATTTGTGATGCCATGTTTGATGACTTGGTTAGGTTAGGTATACCAGATTCTTCTATTGTAAATTTACAATATGATAAATCTTTGTGATTAATTAGTATATTTCTCATGATACTTGGAGACACTGTAATTTTCTGATTCCCTGACAGTCCTTCCCCCAGTGTTTTATCATTCATTGATGATGTCAAGTGGAATCATTTATTACCTTTGGTAGCTAGAAAATGTTGATTGGTAAATATTTCTTATTCCTTCTACATTTAGTAGTTTTATTCTTTAGAAAAGTTTCCTTTCACTAGTCCCAATTTTTTGAATAGTGCTATAGGCTCAGATTCTAATAAAACAGTATTTTAAAAAAGAAACTCATATCTATTGAGTTTTAACTTAAAAAGTAATTTCTACTCAAAAAAGAATAAAATTGAATATTAATTATATTTACTTTGATGTCAGGTTATAATTTTTAGGAATGAAATTCTAGCCCACATTTTCTAGCCTTTGTTCTACTATTTTTTTTTTTTTTTACTTTTTTAAAAACCCCTGAAGAGAAGTTTAAGACATCTTAATTGTTATGTATCCTTTGTAATGAGTGAATAAGTATTTTATTTTCAGGAAACATTTTTGAGACATATTTCAGATTGGCAGCATCGCTGTATTAAAGCAATTAAATAATGGTTAAAAATCTCTCTTCTGACTAGATATACATACCATCAGTTAGCTGTGTGCATAAGCAAGCTACTTAATCTTTCTAGGCCGTGGTCTCTTACATTCAAAGTGGGAAATATTAATAATATTTAATTCCAGAGGTTGTGTGTGGACCAAATGATCAAATATACAGAAAGCATTTGCACATGGAGTGGATAATAAATATGCATAAAAACGAGATGATGCTTGTAAAGCATTTAGCATATTGTCTAACACATGGTAAGTAATCAATAAATGCTAGCTACAGTTGTTACTAGTATAAGAATTGCTTGCTATGTTTCTGTTTTGGTAAATGTGGCTGGAAAAGATCCAGAAATCTTACTGATTGTACTTCCATAAAAATCTCTCCAATATATCTGATTAATTTTCCCCATTTTACTAACAATATCTTGGTTTAAGTCATTGTCATATCTATCTTAGAGAATATCAGTAGCCTTCCAATTTATTTTTTATTTTGTTTTTATTTTTTATGAGTGGGGTGGCAAAGGGAGAGGGAGAGTCTTAAGCAAGCTTTGTGCTCAGCGCAGAGCCCATTACGGGACTCCATTTCACAACCATGAGATCATGACCTGAGCCGAAATCAAGAGTTGGCCTCTCAACAGACTGACCTCCCAATTTATTTTTTTGCATTTGGTCTTACTCCATTTCAATATTTTTTCTGTCACCCTCTGGAGTCATTTTTTTTAAATGTAAATTTTGCCATGCTATGACTTTCTTTAAAATATATCATTTCTTCACATAGTTTCCAAGGTATTTTTTTAACATCTTATTTAAAATCCTTTCTAACTTGCCTCTCCTTATCTTTTTCCCCATTACTCAACCATACTGAATAATTTGAAGTATCCTCACTGCTTAATTTCCCCCTGTGATTTTAATATATTATAATTTTCTGCCTAAATTTCCATCTCTTTTTGGAACTTTTCTAATCTTATCATCCTCCCCTCTGCACCCACTTTCCCACAAGGCCACAGCCATGCTGGTCAGGCAGATTTCCAATGTGCATCAGCTTTATTATAATAAGCTCCATTAGATTATATGTTACTACAGAGTAATCGCATTTCTTTGTATCCTTCTCAACTAGTGCCCTATATAGTTAACCCTCCCGACTCAATAAATACAAGAATGATTAGCCATACAAATAAAATTATTTCATTAACTCCTATAAGGCAGGACACAAAAATTATAAATGCCCAATATTCAGTTAAGTGCCAACAAATCATTTTGATGATGATAATTATGATGATAATTGGGATTCTCTTTTAGAGCAAGGAAAAGACCTTTGACTCTTGAAAAGGAGGTAGCACCCTAGATGTCTAAGAATAGGAGGTTATGAATATCCATAAGATGAGAAGTCAAATAGACTTTCAAATTATGTCATTAAATTATATATGTTTACATGGCAAAATGTTCACAATATTAGGCGAAACAAAAAAGGACTTCACAGAGTAGTGTCATATAATGTTTAAGAGAAGAGTACAAAAACATACATGAAACTGTTGTTGTGAATCATCTGTGGTCAGTGAGATACAGGTTTATATTTCATTTTCTTTGAATTATTCCGGAATCTTTATGTTTTCTGCATTTATCATGTATTACTCTGTGTGTATATGCATACACACACACATCTGTTTATCATCTAACTACATATCTAATCTATCTCTAATTTTATGAAGAGAACAAAAAACAGAAATAGAACATGACAATATTAACCCATCCTTGCCTTGTTCTTCATTCTCATTAACATGTGGGGTGCAATTTTTTTTTGGTTACTTGAAAATATTGGCTACCATTCTAAGTAACGAATACAGGGTTTCTTATTTTCAGGAATATTTTAGCATTAATTTAAAACAAAATCTTGACCAGTTTAATAACCGCATCACTATAAACATGGCAGGAGAACACAGACTTTGTGGAGTTTAAAAACTTCAGAAATGTTTTAATTTTTATGATTCCTTTCTGATTGCTGGATGACACAGACTAGATTATTTAAACACATTGTACTATTAAAATGTACTATGTTTCTCTGTCTCATGATATATATCTATACTCACATATCTTAAAACTCTTATAGACTGCTATTCCTCGAGGTGTTACTGTTACTAATAAGCCATTATACATTTGCAGTCAATTGCATTGTTTTGTGGCAATGAATATCACTTATAGAACAAGTTGCAAATGGGTAGTGTAAGTTCTAATGGCTTTTATGTATTAATTCCCCAAAGGTAAATGTGTCTTTCTGTGTAAGGAAGAAATTGGTATATAATTGCATATTAACTCTAAAAAATGAAACCAAATTAATAAAAACTACTAAAAGGAAGTGAACATACTGTAACAATTTTCTTCAACACATATTGAATCTTGCTAAATTATATATGTTGCATACACATTTGTATTTGTAGTGCAAGTAATTTTTTTGGACTGATATAGCATATCCAAATTCTTCAGGCTTCTTAGTTCTACCAAAAATACAGTTTTTAACTTTTCATGCCATTCAGTAGGTTTCTTTAAAGAATTAACACTCACTTTCATATTGGACTACAGAAAATATTTTAGGGAGCTACATTGTCTGTGAATCGTGTGATAGAGTATACTTCAATAAGATTTTTTTTTTAAAGATATATAGACTTTTGGCCTCTAGTCCTGCTTTGTCTTATATAATTTTTGGTAGATCCACCTTCTCTCCTCAGGTGTTCAGAAGATAGATACCACTTTAGAATCTCAATCACAGAAGATTCTTCAGCACCAGGGAACTTGTGATTAGTAAAGTGGATGGAAAGGCTGCCCACGCTGGTGTTTTTCCCATGTACCAGTTGTTGTGCAGTGTAAGACCAACATCAGGAAAGCTTCGGTCCTGCTGCCAATTTCTTCCCAAATTTATCTCCTCATCTATTAGCTGAAAAACAAACAAACGAAAAGAATAGAACACAACTGTATTGCTCATCTATTCTGTGAACCTTAGGTAGACTTTATATTTTCAGCAAAGAATACATATTTAAATAACTAGTTACAACATAAGCCAGAAAATGGTAAATTGCATCGAAGTTCTGATTAAGTGAGGAAATAAATTTCACCTTCAGAGAAAATAAAGGTTTGCAGGAGATGGTATGCACAGTGACTTTTATTAGACAGATGTGAGATCATACAAGGGGACTTCTGGGCCCAGTGAATATTACAGGCAAAGATGGGGGATGTGTGGAATGGTAGGTCACATTTCGGGATCAGGTAGCTACTGTTTGTGTGAAGAGGATTATAGTGGTAAAGCTAGAAAAATAGATGATAAATTGAATTTAATCCTGGGGGTAGGTGGCTGTCTATGTTGTATTAAGGAATTTGTAGTACCTTTTGTAGTTATGAGGAATTCATTAAGAACTTTTAAGGAGGGCAGATGATCAAGGTTGTGCTCTGAGGTTAACTGAAAAGGAAGTTGGAGACTGGATTAGAGGTGACATTAATCAGAGACATTAGAATTTTGAGCTTATCTTTTCCTACTATCCTTTTTCAGCCCATTTCACTGTCAGACTAATTTGGTTTGTCAGTATTTCTAAATGTAGCCCTAACCTTTTTGTTTGAGTATTTTCTATTGTGCTTGTTTCACTTTCCTGACATGAATTTTCTTCCATATTCTCATGAAATATTCATATATTTCTTCAAAAGCTCCCTCTGTTAAGGTCAAAATTCACCTTTCTTCTAGAAGTCCCAGAATACTGGATTTATATATTTCTTATGAAGAATAACTTATTTCCTAAGATATTATGTTTTAATTATGAAGAGCAAGAACTTTGGAGTCACATTTGTATTCTGTTTACTGTGTCCTTAGACAAATTACTTCATCTAATATAATCTCAGTTTCTGCACTTTCAATTGATTATCATGATAGAATCTCTGGATTCTGAGTGATTTCTGATACCATTATTAACATTAAGTACATAATGCAATGTATTACTGAGTCACATCTCAGGAGCAAAGTAAGTGCTTGGTAAATATTAGTTCAACTCTTTAGGTAGTATGTGAGATAATGTATATTACCTAGAAGATTTAAGGCAATGGGGAATGAGCCTCTCCTATCAAACGATGGGCCAAACGGAACTCTTGATGCTGGACTCTTAAAATAGAATAAAGACTTTGGTTAGGTACATTGGACCAAGAAAGGAAGAGTAGTTTCAAATACCTGTATTTGTTAGTCTCATCTTTCATTGGAAAACCTGACAGGGTTAGCTTCTCCCTTTAAAACGAATGTAGCCGGGGGTGCCTGGGCAGTTCAGTCAGTCAAGTGTCCTAGGTCATGATCTTGCTCACATTCAAGACCTGCGTCGGTCTCTGTGCTGACAGCTCGGAGTCTGGAGCCTGTTTCATATTCTGTGTCTCCCTCTTTCTCTCTCCCCTTCTCCTACTTGTGCTCTCTCTCTCTCCCTTTCTTTCAAAAATAAATAAACATTACAAAAATTTAAAAATGAATGTGGCTATAAATGGTGGCTGTGCATATAGGTGGTGGCTCGTGAGAGATAGCTGTGAAAACAGTAGTAGTAGGAAGTAGTGAGGAAAGCTGGGAAGACAGGTTAATTGAAATCTTGGTGGGAGAGTTTTTCAGGGAGAACCATATGGACTTAAATAGGGTCTTTTTCCATCATATAGACAGTGGCAAGGGCAGAAAGCAAATTCACCTGAGACAAGAGTGAATAGTAAAGTGAGAAAATGACTGGAAAGAAAATAAACAGTTGTTATGAAGAAAAGAGGGCAATAGCAGTGAACTTGTTAGCATAGTGGTTAAGACTTTAATTCTTTGGATGGTCCACATACAATGGGATCTGTTCCCCTTTGGAAAAGTCATAATATGAGAACAAAGCTTGCATTAAAGAAAGGTTGTATGAAAGACTTTTTCTGCCAAAGTTTGCTGAACTTATTTGACTATTGAATGTGGATAGTTGACTTTAAGATAAATCCTTTCTATGTAATTCTTAGTAATATTTGGGGCAGTGTTTGCGAAAATAGTTGGGGAAATGATTGTCTAGGATCCTTGAAGGAGAGACAGAGAAAGCAGGATTACAGTGGGAAAGGAACAAGATTCAAGACTGAGATCAAAGTGAGGAATTTCAGTTTGTGACTGGGAAATGAAAAAGTTCTGATTGATGATGATGGTGGCTTAAGTATGGCTGGGCTTGTTGACAGATGGAAATGATATCAATTTATCTCCCCAAAAGATGTAGCAAAAGAATTGGGATGAGAGGATCACAGGGTATAAGAAAAAGGGGGATGGGAGAAGAGAGGACTCTCACAGAATACAGACTATAATGATCTTTTCTCCTAACTTATTAGCTCATTGGTTCCAACAACCTTTGATGCGGCTTTTAAGCTTCTCAACTTGTGAAATAATTTGTGATTAATTTAACTTAATTTGTGATTAATTTGCTAATGTTTATTAATTATCCAGTTGTTAGAATTGCTAACTACATGTGTTAATGATCACAACATCAAAAGAAGCAGCTTCTTTGCCCTACAGAATAAATCAGACAGGCAGGTTCTGTTTTTTAAGGACATATTTTGAAATGAAAAGGATTTTTGTTTTAAATAGAAATCTTTACTTTGTGTCAGGGAAGGTAGTAAAACACAGTATGATCTTTTAAAGGCATATTGCATTAGACTTTAGGTTGTGTTTCCCACCATTTCTCTTCAGTTCTCAATTTATGAAAATGGGATATGTATCACTTATGTAGGCAATAACTTAAAATAATGACTTGCTTTTATCGCTTATTTTCCTTTTAACTTAAAATTTATCACCTTAGGATTTTCTCTGTTTGTAATTATGTTGTCAAGGACATATGTGCAGGGAGCACATATGTAGATGCATTTGTAAATAGCAAATGTGGTTCTTTGAAATGAACATACCTGATTCTAGAATAGTAGAAATTTTCAGTAGAGTCTGCTTTGTATTTTTTTTTTCCAAGGAAGACTTCTTTATTTTTAAAGAAGATGCTCTTTGAAAATGTGCAGGAGGCACTATTTTTTTAATGGTTAAGTGAAGCAAATGAAAAGCAAATGGAAATAAGGCAGTCCCCTTCTACGGAACTTTTAATAGTTACAGTGAAAAATTAAGGGCCACCTGCCACGTTGAGTTTTATAAGTATGAATGATGTAGAGGTACTTGCCAATACATTCATGAGTATGTGAAAAAGAGGCGTTTTATATAGTAACACAAACCTTCAAATAGAGTTAATAAAAGACAAGGCTTTTCTTTACTGGGTGGAAAGTTATCTGCTATATAGAACAGCCTACTGAATGAAACATTTGTCCTCAAATTCCTTTTAATCTACTGTGAGGTTCTGCCTGTTACCTCGCTCGGAATAATGTGCCAATTTTGTAAGGATAAAGAGAATTTTATCCTTTTTTCATTCCTTTTGCTTCTTGATGCAGCATTTCCTTGAATTTCACAGTACCTGCCTGTTTTTAGCAGTTCTCATTTCAGACTATCACTTTCCCGGAGTCACGTGTAAAAACTGATATTCACATCTCCTTGATAGAGAATATTCAAGAAATGCAATCCCAGTGAGAATGCCACTTCCTAATGGATATTTCTTTCTCCAGGCATCTTAAAATGTTCAGTTTCTGTTTCAACTCTCCAGTCCCTCCTATTCTTACGTTACAGAAATGGATTAAAATGTCTGGTATCCGTGGAGGAATGCTTCTGTGGCAGCATATTGCTTTTGTGTTATATATTGTAGGTGGTTATTGTCATAGCTCACACCGTAATGGTTTTGAGTTCAAAGTATTTTTCCTGGTCCCTACCAAAGTATTTATTTTGTCCTGTGACAGTTTAGAACTGACGTGTGAGAATTAGGAGAGCAGTGATAGGATTTGATTTGTTTGGTGTTTATGCTTTACTTTTCAAAGTTTATTGGGTATTGTTCTTACAGATTTAATAGAGTTACATGGAAATACTTAGACAATTTTAAAATGTTATTGGATGTTGACATTTGGTTTGTAACTGCAGCGAGGAACCCAGGTTCTAGGACTAAACAGTGTACTTTAGTCAGTGTGGAGGAAGGTTAGAAGGAAACAACAAAAGCTTCGCAGTTTTAAACTCAGTTTTAATCTAGTTGTTATTGTGAAGTGTATTGATTTTAACTTAGTTCTGAGAACACTGATAGAGATGCTGGCGGGTAAAATTTCCAAAATCCTCAGATTTCAGAATTTTCGTATATGTCCAGGTTATTTAGTTATTTAAATTGTGTTTGAAAGTGAATTTTATTAAGGGGTACATCACCGGCATTTCAGGAACTCTTAGAAAAGCCATTTCCCTTTGTTGTGATCTCGTTCTGGTGATTAAGGTGACACTCATTCTGTTGTTATTAATGGCCCTCCTCTCACTCTTGAAAGGGTCCAGGCTGGGATGATGAATTATACAGTTACCTTCCATGTAAAGCATTTGGTTTCCTCTTACCACATATTTTATACATTTCCAACGTAATCATTTTTTAAATTGTAGAGTATTTTAGCTTTTTAAAATATGAAGTTGTTACCTATCATATCCAAAATAACATTTATGCATTTGTAACTGATAGTTGTATCCACTAACAAAAGTAATTATTATACTCTAAAGTTAAGTTATTAAACTGCGACTCAGGTATTCATATTTCATGATAGCAAACTAATTATAGGTTTTTTTGGAGTCAAATTTAGAGCAGAAAGGTAAAGCACCTTGTAGGATTACATGTCAAATGAAATTAGATGGAAAGAAAAATTATGTTTTGGAAGAAGAGGTAATTCAAAGTTTTTTCCTTCTCTGGAATTAATGTGCATTTAGAGTGAACTTGCATGAAGGCAAATTTGATTTTCATAATTCATTAAATATTTATATTCTGATCAGACTGCCAACTAATCCATGTGAAGCATAATTTTAGCCTGGACAATGCTAATAGATCTCTTCTTCCTGTATTATTTATATTAATATAAATATCTATTTAGGATTTTATTCATTCAGTTATATTCAGTATAATCAGAGTTTATGCTTTTTTTTCCATTTCTTTGTGGAATGGTTCCTGAATATACATATACATTTATGAAATAAGTCAAAAATCCTTCTTCACAGTATTCAAGTGCAAGAGTGAGTAGTGTACAACCCAACAGCACAAGACTGTGTCAGAGTTCTAGATCCAGAAGAAACACACCACTGGAAACTGAACTGGAGTCAGAAATTGGTGGCTGGGTTCTAAGCCCATTTTTACTATCTCTTCACATAATGAATTGGTGTCAGTTAATGTCTCAGAAACTTCACTCTGTTTATCTGTTGAATGAGGGAAATTTGCTTGCCATGCTATCTCATATGATGCTGTGAGGTCACTCTTAGCTCTTATAAATCACACTGCCTTTTAATTTTCAATATTTTATTTTTATTTATTTTTTATTTTATTTATTTATTTATTTTTTATTTCTAGGAGAGAGAGAGAGACAGCGTGAGCAGGGGAGGGTCAGAGAGAGGGAGTCACAGACTGAAACAGGCTCCAGGCTCTGAGCTGGCAGTCAGCACAGAGCCCGACGCGGGGCTCGAACCCACAAACCGCGAGATCACGACCCAAGCGAAAGTCGGACGCTTAACCGACTAAGCCACCCAGGTGCCCCGAATTTTCAATATTTTAAAATAAAAACTGCTGGCATGATCTGGATAATTGGAAAATGTAGGAGTAGAGACTGGGGACTATCTAACAACAGCAACAAAAATCTCTTGACTCTACCTCGCAGAGATCTCCTGAATGTCTAGTGTTCTACAAACAAACTCATGTGTTCTGTTCTATTCCACCATCATCTTCCTCCTCTATCACTGCCCCACCTTTACTCTGTTCTCGTTTTCTGCCTCCTGCTTATTTAATGCAGTTACAATGAACTTTTTTTTTTTTAAGTTTAGTTATCTGTTTTTGAGAGAGAGAGAGTGAGCAGGGGAGGGACCTAGAGAGAGAGAGAAAGAATTCCAAGCAGGCCTGACACAGAGGAATCCAAGCAGGAATTCTGCAGAATTCCAAGCAGAGCCTGACACGGGGCTCAATTTCATGAACACTGAGGTCATGACCTGAGCCAAAATCGGGAGTCCGATGCTCAACCAACTGGGCCACAGCAGCGCCCCTACAGTAATGTTTCTAGATGTGAATCTCATCATGCCATTGTCTTCTAAAAATGCTTCAGTGGTTTTCTATTCCTTTTAGAGTGAAATAAAAACTTCTTAACTCTCGCCACTGCCCTGTTCTAGTGTCATCACTTGCCCTTCTTCCATTTGTATCCTACATTCCACCACACTGACATCCTGCATTGCCTCAAATTGCCATGATCCTCTTCCTCTCTGCTCTTTCTTTGCCTGTGAATAACCTCTTTTCACTCCCTTTTGAATACTTCTTATTTATTCTTCAGGTTTCACCTTTACAAGAGATGCCACTGAATCTGTGTTCTTGCACTGGTTCCCATTCATGACACTTCATGCTTTTTAGAATTGCTTGTTTAATTATTGGCCTTCTCCTAGAGCTCTGTGAGGACAAGGACTATTTCTTTCTGCCCACAATGTCTATAGGTCTTTGCATAGTGAGTACATAAGAAGTGTTCATAATATTTATTGGATGATGAATAAATAAATAACTGTATAGGATGACAGTATATGACAGTATAGTAAATAAGATGAGCTGTGATAAACATTTGTCAGAAGGTTACTGTATTGAGAGTGTCCAAAGAATAATGGACAAGAATTAACTTGATTTGAGAGGTAGAGGGAAGTAGAAATATCAAGTTTCTTACTACTGAAGGAATAAAAACTTAAGCTTTTGTTTTTTGTTTTTTAATTCTAAGTTAAGATGTATCTTAAAAATGGAGACACACCTTATATGTAGATAGAAATTTGAAGTAGTGACTCTGATCTGAGAGAAGAGATAGTGGATAAAGAATGGTTCTGCCAACTTAAATCTACATAGCACAATTTTTCTTTTTTCAAATCTTTTAATATAAATTTCAAGTGAGATTAATTTCTTTTTTTTAATGTTTATTTATTTTGAGAAAGAGACGATGCGAGTAGATGAAAGGGCAGAGGGAGAGAGAGAGAGAGAGAGAGAATCTCAAGTGGGCTCTGCACTGTCAGCACAGAGCCCAGCACAGAGCTCAATCTCACAAACCCATGAGATCATGACCTGATATGAAATCCAGACTGGAGTCGAACGCTTAACCCACTGAGCCACCCAGACACTCTGAAGTAAGGTTAATTTTGAAGCAATTATCTAGAACTTTACTTGGAGAAACTTGAAGAGAAAATAAGTTGATGAATGCTAAAACTAAACTTTGTAACAAAGTTATGTTCTATTTTGTATGAATATGAAAAAAAATCTAGCTGTATTCTTTTTTTTTTTTTCCCTAGTTAGAACAGAGCTTCATTAACAAGGAGATACCTAGGACTCAGAAATAAAATTAGACAGATACCTGTTTGTAGTAAAGCAGGGGTGCTCAACACTAGCATTACTGTTGTTCACAACAGCTAATTGCTGTTGTGGTGAGTCCTGTAGGATATTTAGCAGTATCTCTGATGTTTACCTACAACACTCCAGTAACATCACTCCAGTTAAAATAATAAAACACGTCTGCAGACATTCCTCGAGGCAAAACCACCCCCACTTGAGAAGTATTGCACTGGAAAATTAAAAATTATATCCTCATGCCATATAGATAGGAAAACTTTATAATATATTGGAGCCTTGTAATTCCTATGTAAATTGTTTCTAGACCTATATTTGGTATTTATTAGCAAACTGTAAAGGACCACTGTGACTACTTGCAGATTTTGTGTGGAATGTGAAAGTGGTGAGGACTCTGGACTACTTGTCTCAGAAAACAAAGACATCGAAGGAATAGAATGGATGCTAGAAATGTAAGATAAGAAAGGAGAGTTAATTTGTGTTTTGAGGATCAGCCTCAAAGGTGTAAAGTGATAATACATGAGTCTCCCTGAACCTTTGACCAGGGATCCATCAGGGTTGAAGAACTGAAGAAGCCTTACATTTTCCCCAAAGACAGGGCTTCAGTTATGGGTGTGCACTTATGAATATAGTCTTTATTTTTGTTCAAGTGCACTTGAATGGAAGACAGTGAGTGTTTCATATAATGGATGGATACAGTTTTCTAGAAAATCAGCTGCATATCTTCCTGTAGGTAGGAGAAGCATCTTTGGCCTTCTGTTCTCATACGTTATGATCAGTTGTTTTCATGTCAGTTGTTTGGCTGTGGACTACCAGTGTTGTATCAGTAGGTGAAAATGAAACCACAGTTTGTCATTTGGTCACTGCTGGTAACAGTATGGCATGCTTTCTGGAGTGTGTTCACTCTCCTTCTTGCTTATTATCTTCCAACTTGTTATTAATTATGAGAAGGCCCCACCTTCTTCTGCCTAACTTCTCCCATATCCATAGATTGTAAATCTCTTATAATGAAGGTTTTGTGGACATACTTGCTAAGAGAAATAATGACAGAAGTCCTAAACTACTGTGATTTTTCTCCTTTAGTTGTCATGAAGAAAGAGAATGGTAGCTTCCATTTTTCTTAGTTGTCTTTAAAAAATTGTCAGACTTTGCAGATATGGATAGAAAGCAGATTGATACCAAATTGTGTATGGATGCTTACATCACTCTTAAGGGCAGCAAAGGAAAAGCCTGAACTGACTTGAAAAAGAGTTGTATTATCATATAAATCTGTTCTTTTTTTATTACATTTCCTTCTCTCTCTCATTCTTTCGTTCTTGCTCTCACTCTTGCTCTCCCTCTCTCTCTCCCTCTTTTCAGTGAATGTTTTATCAGTAATAGCTGCCTGCAGTGTACTGGAGCTTTTCTTGACCCTTTCAAATCCCTGGGTTTTTATCAGTCTGTTTTATGTTGTTCTAGTTTGGTATTACATGGCAGGTTACACAGATTGAGACGTGTGTTTGGCATATTTCCTTTCACTGCAGAATATAGGGTAAAGTTGTACCTCTATCTAAATAACATACTAAATATAGTAATTTGTTTGGACTAAACAAATTTGTCCAGACCATAGCAGCAAAAGAAAGGAAACTAGGTTAAATTTCAAATGAAGATTTTTTAAAATGATGTTATTTTGAAGAATCCTTTATATGTCATTTCTTCAGCTATCTAAACTATTAAATGAATTCCTAAATTGAAACTTCCATACATTTAGTTACATCATTTATATAATGATGTAGTTAAAGAGATTGCTTCTAAAAATGTTGGAGAATATTCCAGAAGATTTTTTACATTTTGGTGAAGCAAAATTTTCTTAATTAAAAAAAACAGTGTTCTTTACTATGTTAACATAATAAAGAATTACAATATTAATTGACATGTATGATGTACTTAGTATGTGCTAGGCAATGTTGTAAGTTCTCTAGTTCACATCACAGTCCTATTAAGAAAAAAACACTTTTCCTAGGCTGTTTCATATCCAGTGGTCTAGGAGTAGGTCAAGCATTTGAACCTAGGGTTTGAACTCAAGGTGTTTGGATCCATAGCTTGCATTCTTACAGGCCATCCTCTACTAATCTATAAACTTTTTCTTAACCATCAATATGTATCCAATATGCAAGTTTCTTCTATTTTGACAAATAAAATTGCAATCTACATAACTATATATAAAACACTAACATCTTGGGCAATATTAAAGACTTGCTTAGTGAGGTATAACACTCAGAATGAAGACTTTAAAGGACCAAACGCTTGTGAAATTTAAAGGAAATATAATTAACACCTTTACATTCAATTGGAAGAGTATGATAACTGTCTTGCAAGAATGTAGTGAGTAGTGAGAATGTAGTGAGATTTTAAGGTACCCTATATGAGACAGAGAGAGAGAGAGAGAGAGATTGATGATGGATAGCTAGATATAGAAATGTAAATCTCAGCTACAGTGATTAATTATAGGAATGGGAAGAGGGAGGAGGGACTTGGTTGCTTAAACCAGAGGTCAGATATGGCTTAGAAGGAGATGTGATTTGGAATTGTGTCAAATGCATTTGTAATGAATCTTCTTCCAAAATTTTAGTGCCTTATAGCTTACTACTTGATATAAATAGCTCTAAATTCGAGCCTGACTCAAAAAAAAAAAAAAAACTGCCATTAAAAAACCATTAAAAAAAACCATTAAAAAAAAATGGTTAAATATGTTTTGTGAGACTCCATGTTATTTTAGTGCTTTCTGTTGGTTGGAAATTCAGTATTCTACTACCTTATTATTTCTTCTGACATTTGATAAAATCTTCTTTATTTATTGTTATGCCATTTCTCTCTGAAAGTTAATAATAGGTGTATTTATGAAACACTGAGGTGTAGTATGAAAGGGTTTATTCTTTCATATGTTAATCAAACATGTAAAATGGGAGTTGGAGTATATTTTTTATTCCTTTTGCAAGAAAGCATGAAATGTATTTTTCCATTAGGAAATGGCATGCTTCTGTTAAGCTCATGAGTCTTTAAAAGGAACTACATTCAAGGAAAAGATAAAGCAACAAATATTGCATTAACCTTTGTCATTCTAGAGATATAACTTTGGGGATGTTGGTGAATCCTGAATGTGATAAATACCTCTAATTTTGATACTATCATCAAACTCACTAATTAAATTAACTCCATAACATCGTGATAATCCTATGTGGTAAACAGCTGACAAATCAGTGATATATCCAATTCCAGAGAATCAAGAATATATACTGATAGCAAGATTGAAAAACTGTTCCATAATATTTCCAGAAATCGTATTAAATAAAGGAAATAAGACTCTAAAGTACTTTGCTTGGGTTTTCTGCTTTATCAAAATATTGATTAAAAAATTTATAGCATTCTCTATTTCTAAAAAGTCAGGCTTATGCTTTATGCTTGATACATTTCTGTTTTTTACTTCACCAAATTCTGTTTTTAATGTTTATTTGTTTTTGAGAGGGGGGAATGGGCAGAGAAAGAGAGAGGGAGACACAGAATTGGAAACAGGCTCTAGGTTCTGAGTTGTCAGCACAGAGTCTGACACAGGGCTTGAACTCATGAACCATGAGATTATGACCTGAGCCGAAGTCAGATGCTTAACTGACTGAGCTACCAAGGTGCCCATCACTTGCCCAAATTCTTGAATAACTAGTTACATGGTACATCTGGATTTTAAGAAAGGATAAGAATTTGTGCTCTTACAGTTTTCTGTTTATTTTTGCCTTTTGATGTTAAAGCAACAAAGTAGAATTTTAGGTTATGTTAATAAAATTTAATGTAATATAGAGAAAATGTGGTATTGATTCATTCCAAATATAAATTATTGTAAGCTTTTATTATGTCAAAATAGATATATTTATTATTATGTGTCACAATTAAATATTTGAATAGAAAATATATAAACTCTTAGCTATTGTGACAATTCTTTTAAGAGATATATACTATAAATCATAAATCTATATATAATAAATTGGCAGAGAGTAGTTTATTTTGAGAATTGTCTATTCTCTTGCAATGTAACTTTTTTAAAAGAGTAATGGAAGAATTAATTTAATAAAAAATTAATGAATTTGTGAAATAGACATTAAGGCAGTAACAATATAGAAACCTACTCAACTATCATATTTTCCATGTGAAAAGTAGAATGTTTAACCAACCATATTAAATGGCACTAGGTTGTTAGAGCTACTCTCATTGTACTTTGCAATTAGGTATTGAACACATTTCATGAGCAGAAAATTAACTACTTAAAGGTTTGAACAAACTGCATACCATTTGGTGATGCAACATAGATGGAAAATTTAATAAAGCAAAGATATAATGAAGATAATAGGTAAAGAGAAGTGCACCTTATCTTGATAAAAGATGGTTTCCTTCAGATTCTAATTCTGCAAAATATTTTATAGCATTCAACATTTCCAAAGAGTCCAAAATCTTTACTGACAATGTGGCTAGCCATACTCTTTTAACATCTGTAACCTGCAAACGTTCACCTTTTAGCCTTTTACTTAAAGGACTGCTAATTAATCAATCAATAATTAATTTTTAATTTTTTAAATGTTTATTTTTGAGAGGGAGACAAGAGTGTGAGTGGATGAGGGGCAGAGAGAGGCGGAGACAGAATTAGAAGTAGGCTGCGGGCCCCAAACTGTTCCAGGCTGTCGGCACAGAGCCTGATGTGGGGCCTGAACTCAGGAACCAAATAAAAAATAATGACCTGAGTCCAAGTCAGGTGCTTAAGTGACTGAGCCACCTAGGCGCCCCAAGGACTGTTAATTTAAACTACAAAATAATCTTACTGAAGAAAGGCAGATGGAGAGGAATGGCAAAAGTCATATTCTTGCAAGGTGGGGACTCTTTCCTCTTATCTTTGTTAGCATTTGGCAAGGATCATCATTGGTATTGTCATGCCATAGGTACTGTTTGCTGTTTTCATTATGGTGAAATAAAATAACAACATTTGAAAATTTTAAAGCATCAGTTGCAGATGCCTCAGTTTTTCTTTGGTATAGATCCACTCACAAAAGTGTTTCACAAAGTCTTATACAATGCTTGATGACTCCTTGATTGATCACAGCTTGGCTTTTAGACATTGTGTTTATTTAGGCCTATATGCAGCTAGTATTCTTCTCAGTCTTTTGTTGAACACTTAAAAAAAAAGTAATTCAATTTCAATGTTGGAAATAATTACTCTAAAAGTATTGTCTGACCCATTCCACCTATTTTCCATCTGTGACAATATGTCTTCATAATCTATCCTCTGCTTTTCTTCTGTATATTTTTTGTCATTAGTTTTGGGTACAGTCTTTGAAATGCTTTTTTCCTTCTTTATTATCTGTATTCTGGTTAGTATATATTGAAATTTCCAAACCTTTAGGTAGGTTTTGAGATGACTTGGTTATAATTAACTAGGAATATTTAATGCACTATCCGCTCTCTGTATATAATACTGTATTATATGGAACCATTAGTGTAGAAATAGAATGGATCATTATATTCTAGTTTAGCTTTTCTTTGTAAGAAGCTTCAACACATTTTTCATTTGGAAATATATACACTTTCATTATTATCCTTTACCATAAGAAAACTATTTCACTTACACAGTTTTTTAAGTACTTTATGTTCTTATCCAATTTTCCTGCCTTAAGGTTTCAGTTTTAACTGGAAAAAAAATATTACATGTACATATAAATAGGCTTTAACCTTTAGTTTTGTCATGCCCTGGCATAGGTCATATGCAAAATGAATTAATTTATTTTAGAGACATATGAAATTGAATGCAAAAACACAAAGGTACAGAAGGGTATGTGGATATATATGTGTTTATCCTTATAATAAAATAAAAGATGTAATGGCCCATTGTATTTAAATTACATTTTTTGTTTACAATAATTGTTTTTAAAATTTAAAAGAGAGCCAGTAAGAAATAAATTGAAATCATTTTTCACAATGTAAGGCATCAGTGATATTTCTGTGTTTTCCAATAGAAATGTTAATTACAAGAATTTATTTTAATAGTGGCCTGTCTAGTTCAAATTACTAACAGAAATAAAAGTATATGTGTACTTTCTAGAATATGGCAATTCTAGATTATCTACAACTAGAATATTCTTGTTTTTGAGTTTGGTAAGTCATATATTTAAAGAATGGTCTTTTTTAGGAATGAGGGACTATCACTCTTTATCTTTTTGTCTTAGAAAAGAGCCCTACACTGACAGTTTAATTATGATTTCTAATTCACAACTAGTAGTTTCCCTCTCTTGAACTTTTCTTTTCCATGTTCAGAGAAAAATTCTCTAATTATATATGCTTATAAAATATTTCACATCTCATTCATACACTTATTCATATTACTGTGTTAAAAATGCTCATAGAATCATGTTGGAAATAATCTAAAGCACTAATCTAAACATGGCTGTGCAGGTTTCTCCTGGGATAGCATAGGGGGAACTCCTTAAGAGTGAGAACCCAAAGGGGCGCCTGGGTGGCTTAGTCGGTTGAGCGTCCGACTTTCGCTTGGGTCATGATCTCGCGGTTCGTGGGTTCGAGCCCCGCATCGGGCTCTGTGTTGACTGCCAACTCAGAGCCTGGAGCCTGTTTCAGTCTGTGGCTTCCTCTCTGTCTGACCCTCCCCTGCTCACGCTGTCTCTCTCTCTCTCTCCTAGAAATAAATTAAAAAAAAAAAAAATTAAAAAAAAAAAAAACAGTGAGAACCCATGAAGTGTCTTTCCTTAATTGAGATAGTGAGGACTACTACATCCTACTTAGGGGTATGCCATGCTTTTCCAATTGATCTTACTACTATAAAGAGTTTACTAAAGTTGTGTAGAACGAATTGGTCTTTGGTAAGTGGGATAATTATTACCAGGTGCTTAATATTGCAGGATGACTTCAATAAATGCATTCAATAAATGCAGCTTAACTTCCTTCTATATGCTAGACATTGTGCTAGGCCCTGGAATCCATAGATACATAATTTCTGCCCTTGAGGGTCTCACAGTGAGCTAGAAGAGACACACCTGGAGAAATAATTATGACAGTGTTTATGCTATAATTGTGGTATGTCATACAGATCAGTTTGCATTATCTTCAGTGGCTTTGGGAGGAGGGAATTTTTTGACTGATTCATGAAGGATGAATTAGTTATTCCTTAAAAGGAGGAACTAAACTAGATTTTTTTTTTTACATATCTAACATAGTTACCTTTTCTAAAAATAGCTTTTATTAAAACACATATTAAGCAATATTCTAGTTGTACCTACGTTATCTTTCTGCAAAATGCTAGGAATGAAGAGTGGATAGGATACTGATAGTGTTGTGTTAGATTATTTACTTGGTATGGAGATAAAAGTGAAAAATTAACTGGTTTTCTATTTTTCTTTTTTAATTTTATTTCTAGGGGAGAGAGAGAGAGACAACGTGAGCAGGGGAGGGTCAGAGAGAGAGGGACTCTTTTACAGACTCTGAAATAGGCTCCAGGCTCTGAGCTGGCAGTCAGCACAGAGCCCGACGCGGGGCTCGAACCCACGAACCGCGAGATCATGACCTAAGCAAAAGTCGGATGCTCAACCGACTAAGCCACCCAGGCGCCCCACTGGTTTTCTATTTTTAAGGAGTAGAAAGTATGAGGATGCAGTTACAAATTCTTACTGTTTAATTTCTAACAATTCTGTTTATCTCACCACTATATGTCTGCATATATGCATATACATATGTATACATGTATATGTATGTATAAGTCTGTGAGTGTGTGTGTGTGTGTGTGTGTGTGTGTGTGTTGAGCTTTTTTTAAAAAAAGAATTGAGCTCAACAATATCATTTGCTATGAGGATTTATTTTGTTTGTTACTTTCTTTAATTTCTAAGAATTAAGGACTGAGTGAATATCCTCATTGTCCTGATGCATCTTTTAAAAATGTCATGCTTCAGGGCAAACTGATTTCTTTATGATCTTCAAAAATTTTCCACTGACATAACAGAAATGATTATTTATCTCCCCACATGTTCACACTGCCTTAAACTGCTCTAGGGTTATTTGCTTCACAAGACTTAGTATTGATCCACATTTTATAACTGACTAAATAAGGAAAAAAATAGTCTTCACAAAATAGCTAGAAAGATTGGTTTAACTGATGAATTTGTTTTAATCAGTTTTGAAATTTTTGCTGAAAACATGGTGAAAAGCCCACACTTCAGACTGCTTGAAATGGAAGGAAAGGCTGCTCTTTGCTTTAAGAAATTAAGATGAAATTTTTTCTTTTCATTATGGTTATGGCTCTTGCAAACTTTTTCTACAGATAGGTAGATTTAAGTTCATTGTAGGAGGAAAAACCGGTTATTGATGAATCACTCATAAAATAGTTTAGTTTTAATCTTTGAATTGTACTAAAATGTTTATTAAGTATGATTACATTTCATATATTTATATCTATATACATATTTCTTGCCCTGCTAAAGTTGTTTTGAACTTGAAGTAACCTGTTTTCATGAAACATTTTGATATAGCCAGATCTATACTATTAGCATCACTGAAAGACAAACCAATAACTGCCACAAATAACTCTCCAGTTTAAATATAATTGGTCAACAGTAAGTCCCTACCCACATTTCCTGCATGTCTACCTGCACTGAGTAGTTTTGTCTTCACATTGATGAAATGCTACAGTTCTGGCAGGAAAGGTGACTTTTATTCACCACTGAAATAAGAGATAATTAAGCACATGGTAAAAGATACAGATTAAGGCACAATATTTATAGTTTATAGAATACTTTATTATAAAATATCAGAATTTTAATTTGCTTAAGTACATAAGCAACTGATTATCCATACCATTTGATACCAGGATAAAGGTAATATGTATTTAGAGATCATCATATTTGTTTTTTAGCAGACAGAACTTTGGTCCATTGCCTAGCATAATGCAAAGGGTAGACAAACAATAACTATTTATGGAAGGAATGAGTAATTTAACTGTATTTGCCTAAAAATTAATTTGTTTTTCTTATTTGTGTACACATCAGATAATGGAGAAGTGGCTCATTGTTTATTAGAGGTGGAAACTAGAGTGAAATAAAAACTCAGGATGGTAATTGACATTGTGAAATAATCATATAATTATTTATTGAGTGCTTATTCTCCACCATGCACTATGCTAGAGTTTTCACAGGAATTACGCACTTTAATTCACAGTAATCTGATGATACAGTTTTATTATTAGGCTTCTCTATTTTAGATATGGACAAACTGGGTTCAGAGAACTTAAAGAATTGCAAAGGTTACACAACTAGTACATGCTAGAGAGGAAGCCAGTGTCATAATTCATATAAAGGCCAAGTTGTGTTGCTTTTGTAGGCTTGTTGAAGTGAGACTTTCTGTGGTGAAATTAACAATGCATGTCATTCGGAATATGAAGTTCATCTTTTAGGAAGTATTGTTTTAAAAATGATTATGTTAAGGGAGCCTGGGTGGCTCAGTCGGTTAAGTGTCTGTCTTCAGCTCAGGTCATGATCTCACGGTTTGTTGGTTCGAACCCTGCATCGGGCTCTGTGCTAACAGCCAGCTCACAGCCTGGAGCCTGCTTTAGATTCTGTATCTCCCTCTCTCTGTGACCCTCCCTGCTCACTTTGTCTTTCTCTCTCTCTCTCTCTCAGAAATAAAGAAAACATTTAAAAAAATGATTATGTTAAAACTGGAGTATTGGTCTTTCAAAAGAGGACGCCTCACTCATATATTTTACTTTTTTTTTAACATATAAAGCCTACATCATCTAAGTTTTCATGGTATGTTTTCAAAAGTGTGAGGAATGGTTTAGAATAATGAGCATGATAATAAATTTGAAATTATAAAACTTATGGTATTAGAAAAAATATAAAAGAAATATTTAAAAATAATCTTGACATACAAGAATTTAAGTAAAAACTTGAAATTAAAACAAAAAGAAACTTGACAAAATGAAAAATGTAAATTGTGTCCCTGACCGAAACCTTCCTAATACCAGTTGCTATTTAAGAGCTCTCCTCATTGCAGCATCTTATTGACAAATGCCCTCAAAGAAATCTGTTTGTAAAATAAAATAATCCCATATCATAAATAAGGAACTTTTAAAAGTCACTATGAATAGGTAATGTTGGAGTTTGATTAGCTAGCTTTCCCTGGTAGAAATGTTTTTAGTCCATGGGAATGCAGTAATTATAGTTTTGCTATAGGCTTGTGTTAGGGTTAAAATTATTCTGTTTTAGTCCTTTTCCAGTAGGGTTACTACTAGAACGTAGGTAACGTACTAGACCATACTGAATTGCACAGGTAGTTCCGTTTTTTAATCTGTAGGTTGATCCCTCAGAATGGACCTATGGGGACAGTGTTGAGTGAGATCCAGAAGGGTCTGAATTCATCTTTCATCTTTTCTTTTATGGCAGTTGATTTTTAAGTTATTTACTTAATTTAACAAATTCCACTTCTGGATTCTTAGCTGCATGAACCAAAATGAATGTGTCCATCTCTGGGTATACAGACAAGGTGTGACAACAATGGCACAGTGAGAGCTAGAGGTGGACTGTTAGGCAGATGCATCCCTGACACTGTGTCTGGCACTGCCTATCAGGAGTGTGATGCAGAGGCAGGACAGTCCTTTCAAGCTGGGCTTTCACTCTCTTGCTGAAGCATCACCTACAGACTAAATGGATGCAAGTTTGTATGTGGGGACTGGGGGGTATGGAGATAGTGATTGACAGATCTGATTTTTTTTTTTTTTACAAATAGTTTATTGTCAAATTAGTTTCCGCATAACACTCAGTGCTCATCCCCACAAGTGTCCTCCTCCATGCCCAATCCCCCCTCCCCCACATCCATCAGTCCTCAGTTTTTGTCAGCATTCAAGAGTCTCTCATGGTTTGCCTCTCTCCCTTTCCCCCGCCATTTCCCCCCTTTTCTCCCCCTTGTTCCTCCGTCAAGTTCCTCCTAATCCTCCTATACGTGCACACATATGATATTTGTCCTTTGCTGCCTGACTTATTTCGCTCAGCATAACACCTTCAAGGTCCATCCATATTGCTACACATGGCCAGATTTCATTGTTTCTCATTGCCATGTAGTATTCCGTGGTATAGATAAACCACATCTTCTTGATCCATTCATCTGTTGATGGACACTTAGGCTCTTTCCATGTTTCAGCTATTGTGGAGAGTGCTGCTATGAACATTGGGGTCCATGTACTCCTATGCCTCAGCATTTCTGTATCCCTTGGGTAAATTCCTAGCAGTGCTATTGCTGGGTCATAGGGGAGTTCTATTGTTAGTTTCCTGAGGAACCTCCACACTGTTTTCCAGAGGGGCTGTACCAGTTTACATTCCCACCAACAGTGTAGGAGGGTGCCCGTTTCTCCACATCCTCGCCAGCATCTAGAGTTCTCTGATTGGCTCATTTTAGCCACTCTGACTGGCGTGAGGTGGTATCTCAGTGTGGTTTTGATTTGTATTTCCCTGATGAGAAGGGATGCTGAGCATCGTTTCATGTGTCTGTTGGCCATCTGGATGTCCTCTTTGGAGAAGTGTCTGTTCATATCTTCTGCCCATTTCTTCGCTGGGTTGTTTATTTTTCGGGCATGTAGTTTGGTGAGTTCCTTATATATTCTGGATATTAACCCTTTATCTGATATGTCATTTGCAACTATCTTTTCCCATTCCGTTGGTTGACTATTAATTTTCTGGGTTGTTTCCTTGGCTGTGCAGAAGGTTTTAACCTTGATGAGGTCCCAATCATTTATTTTTGCTCTTGATTCCCTTGCTTTTGGGGATGTGACATATCTGATTTTTAAAGATAGATTTCAATGGAAACAATTGTATGGGAGTTTAACAGCTAGAAAACTGATCATCTGATTACCATGTTATTGTTAAGACAAGTTTTTATAAATAGAAATACACACATGTGTCTATAGCAGTTAGTAATTAATAACAATGAAAGAAAGACATTGAAGCCCAGGAATGTGAAGTTGCTTTGTCCATATTACATGCCAGTAAATGGTGGAGTAGATTTGAACACAGATTTTTTTAGTTAAAATCGAGTTCTCTTTTGCCGTATCACACTACCTCTTTAGCATAGCCTAATATTTATAAAGTAGAATAAGAAGACAAAAACGATAAGAATATTCTAACTTGATTTTTTTTTCTTTTTTTTAAACAATTTTGATAATGACATCAGAATTACCATGATATTTTGGTACAATGAAGAGTGTTTTAATGCCAGACTCCAGCAAAATTCCTAGCATATTCCAAACATATAATTTAATAAAGGACAAAAAACATATGAGGTTATATAATGCTTTGTTTTCTTTTACAGTCATTTAAAAAGTTTTAAAATAAAACTTTAAGAAGGTTCTTATTTTACATGTTTCTTTTCTACTATATGGTATTAATAAAAATTAAGTACTCAATTAAATAAGAAAATAAATAGCATATATGTTTATAATGCCCTGAAATTAATTTTTCTTTTTTTAGTTTTAAAAATCCCCAAATAGTTTCAGCACGTGATATCTGTTATCACACACTTTATATTCTGCACCATTTCTTTTCTAAACTCTTACAAGTTAGTTGTGAGGTGATGGGGATGGTGCCTCATGAACTGTAAGATGCTTGTTACATCATGTTGTTTTTATCCTCTCTGCCCGCTGTTCATTCTCAATGTGAAAAATCATAACGTATCAGTGACAGGAGGTCTGGCTATCAGGCGGACTTTTGTAATTATTCCCACTGAGGCAATGTCAATGGGATTAAAAAACAGATTCTGGACCTGTCTACCCCAGATGAGGTCAGCACTTTGAGCAGTGGGAGTACTATTTCTACAAGCTGTGCTTTCCCCTTTGCATTATAGAGCATAGACATTAATATGACACAAATATTTGAAAGCTCCTATGGAAACAGACTAGCTTTGCTCTGAATTACATTCTGAATTAAGTAAAGTGTCCATCTGCAATAAATAAAATAACATTCATTATAATCCCTAAGTATGTATTTATGTAGATTCTACAGTAATATTAAAGCCCAGAAAGTTTCAATTACAGAACAATCCACTTATAGTTCATAATTAATAAACTCTTTGCAGCTGCATAACTGTGGCCGGAAACATCTGCAAAGCCTCATATTTTACACACAGACACATACACATAATTCCTTCAGAAAAAGTTCAATTGTGCTTAAAATCACAGGTCTGCAAACAGAGTAAGACCCAAGGAAGCTGAATGTAGCTGTATTCAGTTAGCTTATGATAGGAAAAAGAGGAGGCTGGGACTTTCCTTGCCTGGCAGAAAGATGTAGGTAAAATAAAATAATGTTTAAGGTCTATTCAGGTATTCACCCAAAACTAACTTTGTATAATTAAAAATCTCCCCTGACTATAATCTTTGTTTTGATAAGAATCTATTTCTTTTGTTATAAAATTATTGAGATAAAATTGTTATTCCTCATATTAAAGATAAATTATTATTTATGAAACTCTAAAATTAACAAATGAGTAAAATGAATATACTGATGATAGATTATAATCTATATTATAGACTTAAAAATTTCCAATTCCTAAAAATAATTCATAGCTAATTTATTATACCTAAATACATCTTTATAATAATAGATAAGTATAGAGTATATGTGTTAGAAAGGCACACTAATATATTATTGAAAGTTGTAATTTGACATTTTTCTTAATATTTGCTTCTATGTTCAACTTGAAGTTGTATTATTAATGGATTTCATTATATATACCAGCTTTACTGAAATATAATTCATAGACCATACAATTCACCCATTAAAGTGAATTGTTTCACTGTTTTTTCAGTGTAGTCATAAGAGTTGTACAACCATCACTTAAAATAAAATTTAGAACAGTTTCATCACCCAAAAAAGAAACCCTGCACCCCCATTAATAGTCACTCACCCTTTCTCCTCCCTGCTCCAGCCCTTAGCAACCACTAATTTACTTTTTGTGTCTAATGCTTTGTGTATTCTGGACATTTTGTATACTGGAAATACATTTTTGTGACTGGATTCTTTCACATAGCCTAATATTTTCAGGGTTCATCCATATTTGATTGCTGAATAGTATTCCTTTGTGTTTATTTGTTTACTAGTTGAAGGACATTTTGATTACCTCTAACTTTTTGGGCATTAATAATTTTGCTATAAACATTTATGTTCAAGTTTTGTATCAATAAATATTTTTATTTCTGTTGGATATATACCTAGGAGTGGAGTTGTTAGGTAATCTGGTAACTGTGTTTAACTTTTTGAGAAATCGCTAGTCTTTGTTTTCAAAGTGACTGCAGCATTTTACATTCCTAACAACAAGGCATGAGGCTTCTAATTTCACTATATTCTTAACAACAATTGTTTTATCTGCCATTTTTACTTAAAGCTATCCTACTGGGTATAAGTAGTATCTCATTGTGGTTTTGATTTGCACTTCCCTGGTGGCTAATGATGTTGATCTTTTTTGTATGTGTTCCTTGGCCATTTGTATGCCCTCCATATAGAAGTACCTGTTCAGATCCTCTGCCTATTTTTGATTAATTTATTAATGAGTGTTTATTTTTTTCATTTTTAGCTTTTTAAAATTCTAATTTATTAAATTTCTTACTAATATCTCATTTTACCTCTATCACTGATTTTATGGTGGAAATTATCTTGTGATGCATTCTTTAGAAACATCAATAGTCTGAGAAAAGATCCAGAACTTGCAGGATGATGGTTCTAAACCACTGGAAACATTTAGAATATAGAAATGACCAGACTGTAATGGTTCAATCAAAATGATTCAATTATTTTGATAAGGTCAAGTCATTAGTGTTTTTTGAAAGCATCCCTAATGTGCAGTCATAGAGGACAGTTGACTAAGACATAGATTATCAGTGCTTTAAGATCCAGGATGGAGTGTCTAATATTAAAAGTAGACCTTAAGATTTCTAAAAAATGAGCCCATGATGGACCAGGAGATCTTTCTTGTCTGTAGAAGAACTCTAGAGGTATGTGGATTTCCTGGGATAACCAGTTTATGGGAAAGGGTCTATCGAAATATAATCAGGTAGGATATCCCCCAAGCTTACCCTTATAGGTCATAAACCTAAAGAACCAGAGCAAGTCTGAGTATCTGCATCCTCATTCAGAAGAAGGTGATATTCCATTTCAACTAATTTCCCAGACTACACAGAAATGTGTTTGTGACTTTCAGGATGACCTTTAAGATTGTTCACTGAGAACACAGATTTGTTACACCACTACCCTAATTGTTCCACAGACTGCATCATGCAAGTATAAATGCAAAGGCCTGGCACCCTGCCGACATCCACTGAAGATAACTATGGAATCTGATTGTTAGAGTTTAATTGAGAAATCAGAATTCAAGGCTTCAGGATCCACTCTCATGTATTTAAATGTCTTCGTGTTCAGAATTTGTTGCAGTATTATTACTTGTAGTAATCCATTTATAAATAGGAAACCCTATTGCCCTTTGTGTTCTTTTTTAAAAGAATTAAAATCTCAGATATTATTTGAGCCACTTTAGTTTCATAGGGACACTATTCTTATTTAAAGGTAGTTGAAATTAAGCATAATAAATTACATTTGTTTCATCACAGTAGATACTATAACAGATCTTGTAATACAGTATATTGTAACATGGTTTAGTGGATGTATTACAGTATATTGTTACTGCCTGGTAAACAGAAGTTTCATATGCTTCCTACATTCCCTTTTTCTTTGATAGTTTTTCCTTTAAAAAATGGACTAAGTGAAAACTTGCTTGGTGTTGAAATCTGACAAGATTATGGATCTCGACTCTAGAATAACGAACTTATGGTATTTTATTCTTTAGGGCCCCAAAGGACTGAAAAAAAAAAAAAAACAGTCAAAAGAATCAATCCCAGGCCTTTGTGGTAACACTAAAAAAATAAACTATTACTAAAATAATAGGTGAAAGATTATTTTTACAAAATTAATTAAATACTGAAAACAAATTTTATACATATTCCCAATCTTCAACATAGTGAACATTACCTTAAAATAATGTTCAATTCAAAAGGCAGAAACATCAAAAGGCAGGAAATTAAAATTGTATGTTTCTTGTTGTAACTAACGTTACCATAGTGCACATACTATATATATATATATTTTTTTTTTAATTTTTAAATGTTTATTTTTGAGAGAGAGAGAGAGAGGGAGAGAGAGCGTATGGGTGCATGAGCAGGTGAGGGGCAAGAAGGAGAGAGAGAGGGAGACACAGAATTCAAAGCAGGCTCCAGGCTCTGCGCTGTCAGCACAGAGCCAGATGCAGGGCTTGAACTAACGAACTGTGAGATCATGACCTCAGCTGAAGTCAGACACATAACTGACTGAGCCACCCAGGTACCCCTACATGTACTATATTAATTAAAGTTTGCTTTGAGTTCAAATGCTATTGAACAAATTGAAAAATAAAGGAAAGAAAGAAAAGTATTAAAGCTGCATTTGCATAACTCCTAGAAAGCTGTACATACAAACTTCACAGTTATGCATGAAGAGAGCTTATCTTTGAGGTTTCAGAAGGTATTTACCTCTAAAAACTTTCTTACGTTTTAGAAAACCAGCTGCATTTTGAGAGGAGAAAAGTGCCTTGTTTCCATATAGCCCTTTGGAGAGCAGTTGGAGGGCTCCTCTAGAACTTCCTTGTGTGGCCACTTCACCCCAGTTTCTTTCACTGAACATTTTACTCAAGCTATTTCTTATAGGTATTTTATCTAAAATTTTAATTTTCAGAGCATCTGCTACTTCCTACCCAAACTTTTTTACCACCCAGTTGCTCACTATTATCCTGAGAGATACAGCTTATGTCTTTGCATGTTCTTGGCTTTACTCTTAACACCATAGCTCTTAAGATTTTGTACTTATTTTTAATAACTCTAAATTAATAGTCTTCCTAGAGATTAAGTGAAAACTATATTGTTACAATTTATTATTTTCAATATTAACTGAACTGAAACAGAATATTACTTCAAAGAAAAAATGTTAAGACTTTGATGACCACATTTTTCCGGTATTGCCTCTATCATTATCTATTTAATGATAGCCATACATGTACTCCACAATTTTGCTGGCATCCTCAGTGCCAAAATTCACAGTGAAATTGAGAATAACTATTTAGTATCTCTTCTGGAAGGTGTGCTAGGCTATTATTTCATAGTTTTCTTAATTAAAATAATAGCTCTAAATTAGTAAAAAGGTATAATAAAAGGCAACAGGGATCCATAGAAAATTAATTTTTAGGGTTGCTTTAGCAACTCTGAAATTAGCCCTGGGGGCCCATTGACTAAGTGCCAGACTTTGGCTCACTGAGCATCAAGGCTGGTGGAATAGCATATGGTTGAGTATCAGTAGCCCTGTGTTCTAAATCCAGTTTTAACCTAGGCAAACAGAATTATCTGAAGAACTCAGGTTACTTTTGCTTCAAATCTGCTTTCCCATCTGTTAAAGTGGTAACAAAATTTAATGTAATTTGAAAGTTGAGTGATAAGGGTTTTACATTTCTCTACATTAGGTACCATATCTATTCTACAAGCAATGAGAGCTGAACAAGAAATGTCCCTCCTTATTCATAAGAAAAATAGGAATAAGCCTTTATTAGAAGCTTTTATTTGCAATGGGAGAATGAGGATTTGCTGGATTCCACCAGGCAGTGTGCTGCTTTCTAATTCTGGAAGCCTTACCTAGTAGATGGTAAATTATGTTGCTGTTATGTTTCCCATCTCCCTGCTCTCTAACCTCTTCTCCTTGTAAAAACTTAATATACACATGTCATTAAAGACTGTAAGCACACAGCTCTTCTCCCTCTTCCTTTTTTTTTTTTTTTTTTGATTTTAATTCTCTGGACTTTGATGTTATCAAGCTGCAGGCTTGAGTAAAGCATTGTCTTCTCTGTTTTATGGATGTCATATGTGATCATTGAATTATAGATAAAACATAAAGCAAGATACTTAAAGAGAGGAATTTCTATCCTGAGAAACCCATGCCAAATCCTTCATCCTACCAGTTAACCATTTTTTTTAATATGGCAGGATCATGTCTTTAGAAACATTTTAAAGTGTTCTATTCTGTTATATTGTTTTGTAATCAATCTCATTGTTCTCTCTGTGCCTTAGACTTGTATAATTGCTACTGAGAACAGGTGAAGATGCATTAAGCTTCTTTGCCTAAAATGTTTGTAAATGCTTTTCTCTTGTATGAATTAAGGAAACCAACCAAAGGCAGACTGGCTACCCAGGGCAGTAGTAGATCATATATTTATAAGCAGATGCTTGTAGTTCTTTTTACACATCTATCACTTATCTATTGCAATATAACACATATTTAAATTAAGTTTCTAAGTTATCTAGAATACCTGTGTTGCTCATGTAATATAGCCTTATTTTCTTGAAGCTCAAAAGATGATTTTGAGCTCTCAGTTGTTTCAGAATTATGCATTAAGTAGTGAGCATGTGAACAAAAGTAGAGAATGACTCCTATCCCACCTTGATAAGATAGGATTGTTTATCTCACCTAAGAGTGAAAATGTGATTAAGTTCCTGAGGGCTGCCCAAGTTGAGGACACTAAATAAATGTAAATATAGTAAGTTAAAAGCTATAATTGAATTTATGTTAATTATTCACTAATCTTTCTTTATAGATATGATAAATTTTTATTAAATTCAGAGGTCACTAAAACTTTACCATATATCCATTTGATAAATATGAAGGGTAAATTTAACTAATATATTCAATGTATAATACCATCAATTAATAAAAAATGTTTGAAATAATGAAAATTTAATTTGCTAAATTTTAGTGATAAATATATAAATGATCAGTGATAGAAAATGATTCAAGTTTCTTGATTTAATAGCAAATAGAGTGTAAGTGAGTAAGAGCAACTTTACTAAGAGGTGATAAGAGACATTCTTTGTACATGTCTCTTAACTGCTGAGAGCAGTTGCTGTGTTAGTGTGACTGTATTGTAAACTTCTCTTAGGAGAAGATCAACAGTCATCATCTGTTTACAGTTGAAGGCTTTCTCCTTATTTATGGTGGAATAGGTTTCTCCTATTTATAGTCTTTTATTAGATTTAGTAACAAAGAAGTTCTTACTTAGTGGAGGGCACCCTGCCTTATAACTTAAATTGGCTGAAATTATATCTTGAAGTTTCCTGAAAACTTGTATCATTTTCAGATAAAGTATTTTACATCATTATTTTTCCTCGTAAGGTAATTAAAATCATTTTAGTATTTTTCAGTGTGAACCAAATAAACACATAAAGCATTAATTTATATCTATATTATATTAAGAAAACATACCTTTGAAGTATATTCATATGTTTCAAGAAGTAAGTTAATTATATTGAAATTGAAGTTATCCTGAATTAAATATCCTAAGATTTTGTCAAATTAAATTATGCTTTTGTTTAGTTTTAGGCTCTAGATTTTGTACCAATGCCACCTATGGGTACAAGTTTACTGGATTATTTAGTTTTTATTATTTTGCTTTAAAATATAATATTCTAAAACTGGGTTATTGATATACACTGAATATACTTTATTTTATCATAAAGAGCTTGTTTATCAGAAATTAACTTTCATATTTTATTCTTTGCTATTACTAAAATTTTAAAAAATACATATATATGTATATCTGCTCTCATGTTTCTGTTTTCACTTTCTTTTGCATCCCCAGCCTGTGGTCGTGGGTTCTATAAATCTTCCTCTCAAGATCTCCAGTGCTCTCGTTGTCCTACTCACAGTTTTTCTGATAAAGAAGGCTCCTCCAGATGTGAATGTGAGGATGGGTATTACAGGGCTCCATCTGACCCACCGTATGTGGCCTGCACAAGTAAGTTCAGAATCGTAAAGTAGGAACGGACTTTCAGATCCCTTCTACTCATTTGTCCTACTGTGACAGTGTTGAGATGGGCTTTGGATATGTGAATGAATTATTAACTATTATTAAATATTTCATTTTTTAAGAACTGATAAGGCCATTTTTTGTTTTTCTTTTTAAAATCTTATTGTTTATATATATATATATATATATTTTTTTTTTTTTTTTTTTTTTTGAGAGAGAGACAGACACCAGCAGGAGAGGGACAGTAAGAAAGAGAGGGAAACACAGAATCCGAAGCAGGCTTGGGCTCTGAGCACAGAGCCCAATGCAGGGCTCTAACTCGTGAACTGCAAGATCATGACCTGAGCCAAAGTCACATACTTAACCCATTGAACCACCTTGATTTTTCATGAACTGATAAGATGCATTTTAAGAATATTTTTCTCATGTATCTAATAGAAATCATAAATAAAATGTACAAGTTATTTGAGTCTTATGTGCTTATGAAATGTGATAAAAAAAAGTAATGGTTTCTGACTTAAAATCCCATCACTAAATAGAGCAAATCTCACATCTTGGTGCTTCAGTTAATGAATGTTCAAGAGACTCAAATCCAAAGCCAATCCCAGACTTACTGTAAATCATTCTTGAGCACATTAGGAATGAATAGATGTATTCTCTGTTATATAGTTAGAAGGAAAACTATTTTTAAACAACTGCACAACTGTTTTTTTTAGGTACATTAACTGTTTGTAATTGCTTAGAAGAAAAATAGCTAAAGACTGTGGCAAAAGCACAAAGACAGTTGTTATCCTGTTTTCATTTTGACATATTAAATGGAAAATAAATAGAGCCTCTTGCCAAGTGAATTCAAGGAGGCTTTTATACAGCTTCTCTAGGAAAGGTAATGAAATGTTTATGTAAAAAAAAGCATTTCAACTAGTTTTCTTATGGTAATTGAACCACTAGCTTAGTGGCCCACACAGATCCTTTCATTCATTTTTTGTTTTTGTTTTTTCAATTTTTGTTTATTTGCTTACTTATTTTTGGTTTCCAAAGGGCCTCCATCTGCACCACAGAACCTCATTTTCAACATCAACCAAACCACAGTAAGTTTGGAATGGAGTCCTCCTGCCGACAATGGGGGAAGAAACGATGTGACCTACAGAGTCTTGTGTAAGCGGTGCAGTTGGGAGCAGGGCGAGTGTGTTCCCTGTGGGAGTAACATTGGCTACATGCCCCAGCAGACCGGATTAGAGGATAACTATGTAACTGTCATGGACCTGCTGGCCCACGCTAATTATACTTTTGAAGTTGAAGCTGTAAACGGAGTTTCTGACTTAAGCCGATCCCAGAGGCTCTTTGCGGCTGTCAGTATCACCACGGGTCAAGCAGGTATGTTTTTCTGTTTGTCTTCACTAAGTGACTAATGAGACTACATAAGCGAGGTGCCTCTCTTGCTTGAATATTTGGTTAGCTTGAATATTTGGTTAACGTGGCTACACAGAACTCAATTATTCCAGCTCATTGATGATTCACACCTCTAACTTCTCTTTGTTATTCTTCCTGTTGCCGATTAAACCATTGCTAGACTTATTAGCATCTCCTCCAGAGATTCTGGAAGGAGAACTGACGAGGGATAAATTGTCAACCAGTTGAGACTGTTCTAAGGCAAGAAGTGCCACTGGAGGATCTAGAGGAGAGAGGGAGAATATTGGACAAAATGTGATGGAGGATACTTTTGCAGTTTTACTCTTTTGTGAGCTGTGTGCTCATGGTCAAAATCTACATGATAATCAGGATGGCGAAAGAGCAGAGTGCAATGTCTCCCAAAGCATTAGCCAGTATTTTACCATACAATGTGACATTTGTAATATATGGCAAGTCCGAATTAAAATGGGCACGAGGGAATTTTAAGTTCATCAGGTTTGTGATATTACTGTCCATTGTATTAGAGCAAGTACTTGGTAGATCTCCTGAGAATTTCAGAAGAAGTGAATTAGGAAATAATGACCGTGAAGACCCTGATCTTGTATCTTAGCTCACAAGCAGTTTTCACTTCTTTTCTTCTTGGTATTTGAGGTACCCTACTCAGTCATGTTTTGTGGTATGTTTTGGAAAGTATCAATTGGAATGTAAGTTTCAGAAATTGGAGACTTGCTAACCCTTCAGGAAAATCTTATTACTGCAAGAAGTTTCAGAAATTGAGGGCTTTCTCAATCTTTTAAAAATTCTTGCTGTTGTAAGAGGATGCTGTGCGGTAGATGTAGCCAAGTACTATGTCATCGTCATTAATAAAATGGGACCTACACTGGAGTACTGAGTTGTGTGAGCATCATAATAAGCTTATAACAGAGGCTTCCTGATCTTTGGCTGACTGTCAGAAGCCAGTATTATCCCAAATTCCTGGGCATAGATTAATCTATTCTTCACTTCTTTGCCAATTTTAACAAAATGTTACCTATTTAAATTATATCTGCAGAATGAAAACTAGGCATCTGGTCTCATGCTTACCATTTTGAACAGATTAGTGGGTTCTTACTCTAAAGGTTTCATTTTGATGTTTATTTAAAAGGCTATTGCAGTCTGATCTCCTGTGTAAAAGCAGCATTCTGGAAGAAAAACGACCTAGAAAATTTTAAATTTTCAAAAATTGGATAAAAGAAATAACAAATTTAACAGATTTGGTTTGATTCACTTTATTTTCCGTGACTCTGTTCTTCTAAAATCCTTTTGTTGGATGTTTTTGCCTGTGTTGCTTTATATTGAAATTTGTCATCATAACTTTACAGTGAGTGGGTTTGAAACATTTTAGGTTCATGATTGTGACACCAGAGCTATCTTTGGAACCACTAAGAGAAACTCTTAGGCCTGCTGAACTAGAATTGTTCTTTTATCCCTGCTGATATTAAGTAGAGAAGGTACATTTTCATTTATTTTTGAATATTACCCAAAGTTATTGAACTTATACCAGAAATAGAGTTCACCAAATAGACTGCTTTTGGGGTCTATTTTTTGCTCTTTAAATATCTGATGTTTAATTTTCCAGGTTAATACTACATGGGCTAAATAGGTCATAGATTTTCCCAGAAATTCTTGAATCAAATATCTCACAGTTGTTAGGAAAAATGGCTTTGGGTGTTGATTCTCTTTCGGTTGAGGGCAAACTAAGGTTTGTTTGTTTGTTTATTTGTTTGCTGCGGGGAAGAAATTTAGAATAGTGCACAAAATTTAGATTGTGATGATTGCAGAGCTCTGTGCAAATGCTAAGAAATTTAAAATAAGTAAACTTTATGGTATGTAAATTATACCTCAATAGAGCTACTAAGTTTTTAAAAGGAATAAATATAGAAAAGTTAAAAAAGCAAACTATATTTATTCTTTTATATTAACATGTTTATTCACAATTGCCTAGTCTCTACTACATCTTAAATGCTGAAACCTCGTGAATTTAAAGTTAGCTTTTTTTTTTTTTTTTACTTTCAAAAAGAAATGCATCTAAACAAGACAATCTGTGGTAATTGTAGAAGGTTTCATTTATTTTTTAACAGAGGAAATTTAGGATATATTAATGACTATTCTTCTATTGAATTTGTATACCCACTTCCCGCTGTTCTCCATCACCAATATTTTTTGCTCTTTCTAAGGGGGGAATGATTTGAAATGTTGCCCGTGTTCATTACTATCCATGGAAACCTGCAATGATCCTTGAAATTCTCATTCTCTATTAACTAAACAGCACAACCTCCCACCTAGTTTGTGCTTCAGTCATTTCAATAATGAGTTTAAATCTAGATCTCTGGTCAGTTATCCTACTCATCAGCAACCCACTGCTGTCTACTGTAAAAAGATTTATTAGGAGAATCTGCATGTTGTCTTGGAAAGAATAGAGTAAAAATGGAAAATTATTAGCCAGTGTATGAAAGGTAGTGTGTATACTTTGTAGTTTCTTTTTTGTTAAGTTTGGAGTCCAGAGCACAAGTCCTCCCCCTGCCCCCAATCAGTGTTTGTGGAGATGAGAGTACATTGAACGCCCCTTATGTTTGTTCAGGCAAGGTTTTGGGGTTAAAGGATCTGTGCTCCAGCTCCCCCTGGCACTTACAAGCTACATGCTCTAGGATGGATCACTGAAGTTCCACATGACTAAAATGGGGATAAAAGAATATCCATCACCCTGTATTATCCTGTTAGATAATATTTAAAAAAGCTTAAAAACTCTTCAGTGTCATAAAAATATTATTGTAGTATTTTTTTTGTAGTAGTAGTTTTATTGTAATGTAGTGTATGGTAGCGAAGTGGATGCTGAATTAATCCTCTTTTTATATAACTCTGTGAACCTGTCAAGGCAAAACACAGTAAACTCTGTATCTATTGTGGTATGGGGAGAATTACTGGGGGCTCAGATTTAACAATTATGTTTTAGAACATTGGAGGAGGAAGGCATTAATTTTGTTTTGCCTGAGTAAAATGTGACTATTATCTAGAGATTCTGCTTTAAACCAATACTTAGCTTTAAGACGAGGAGTATATATAGAAAAATATGTGATATTCATATATAGATAATTTTTGTATTTATCAGAAACATATGACCTACAGAAACTGGCTGATATATATACTTTTCTTTTTTCTAATTTTTTTTAAATATATATTTGAGACAGAGAGATACAGGGTGCGAGCAGGGAAGGGGCAGAGAGAGGAGACACAGACTCTGAAGCAGGCTTAAGGCTCTGAACTGTCTGCACAGAGCCTGACGTGGGGCTTGAACGCATGAAGGATGAGATCATGACCTGAGCCAAAGTTGGACACTTAACTGACTGAGCCACCCAGGCATCCCAAGAGATGACTATTTAAACGCTACTTTTTAAATACTATCTCAGTCAATTCTAGTAAGTAGTATCAAGCAGTATAGGTAAAGATTGGTCCTATCCTTATGAGGAGCCCATATGGTAGTGAATATATTTAGTTACATATTTAATGTGATGCATGCTGTAGAATAGTAGAAGCAAAATATAGAAACTTCAAAAAAAGGAATGATCCATTCTATCTGTGGAAAAAAGGGGAGTCTTCACAGAAAATAAGTCAGACATTCTGAACTTTGGGGTGGATATGATTTTACCAGAAGAAGGACAAGTGAATCATTTTCTAAGCCCTCAAGAGGACCTCGGCCATTAAAACATAATCAGTGCCACTACATTTATTCTACAGACCAAGTGTATTAATACAAAAATGGTCTGCAAAAGTATGAAAGTTCATAAAAATAGGTCATCCTAAAATTATTTTCTTTTTATAATTCCTCAGTTCACTGTGGGATCACTTAAACAATTAGACCATTTTTAAAGCAATACAAAATTATACTATATGTGATCTTACCCCCCAAAGAGATTTAAGGAACTCAGCAATCATTTCTCAAGCTAGTGATTATGCTATGTTCATCTGTACCTTTCCATGTAACACAGTTCTTTCTGTGTGCCAGCTTTACAACAAATGTTGTACACTTAATTCCAGTGACGAAACTCGTCATACGCAAGAAAAGTTAAATGATTTTATTAGCATGAAAGCATTGAGACATTAATGGAAAAGGGCTAGGATTTGATATTCAGTGACATCATTACTGAATTTTAGAGGAGTTATTTCAGCTCTTTGAAACTGAATTTTCTCCTGAAACAGTATCATGCTACTTGACTCCTCATGTGATTAAAATTGAGCTTTTAGCTTATTATTAGTTACATTATTTAGAATAGCAAAGTGTGTTATAGTACTATAGCAATTATAATAGTAGAAATAATATTAAGACTGACTAATATTAAGAGTGACTAGTTGCTGAACACTTATTTTGTTTATGGCACTTTTCACATATAAAATGTACATAAAAAGAGTGTCAAAATTGAGTCACTTTGAATTCATGGAATCGTACTAAGTAAAGAGAGGTGTGGGACATAAGGCCTCTAAGAGCCCATCTTATGCACATCATTAAATGGACTGTCTTAATACATGCTATTCACTGTGCAGTGCATTGTTGACTGAAATTATGGAGTAATTCATAGCTGAGTACTATGTATCCAGGTACCATAATTTTAATGGGATTGATAATTGTTAGAATGCTGTAGAAAACATTGGGTAGGAATTAAAGATGAAAGCTGTCACCTCTTGAAAGAGGATCTAATTTCCCACGTGGGGTTCACCAGGAAGCAGACACTTAGAGACTACTGTGCAGGAATGTTATGTATGAGGGCATGCAGTTGGGATCATAGTCATAGGAAGAGACAGGAAGGGAGCGAGACTGGAGCAGAGGGGAAGCTGGACTTTGATGCAGTCTCAATGGAACTCCTCAGCCAACTCCATGGGGAGCTCTCCACCTGTAAGGGACCCTCATATTGTACAGAGGTGAAAAAAGAGTGGCAGGCTTTTATACCTGGTTGTTGTCCAAACATGACTGTAGGAAGGAGCCTGGGAAGGAGCCAGTTGTCATGTTTCAGACAAGGCCATTCTAAACTGAGGTCTGCCTTTCTGCAGCTATCTCAGCAGCTAGGCAAATAAATTCTTCAGTCCTTCACTGAGGAGAATGTGGACAACCCATCGCATCCAAGAATAATGCAGTCAAATACATTGCTTCCCTAGAATTATTAAGTGTTATGTAATCTTACCATGGATTACCAGAATCTCTTACATGGCAATTTACAAATTATTTTAATGGTCTGGTGATAAATTACTCTTCAATGAAAAAGGAACCCACTAAGAAATATTATTTCCTGAGGATATTAATAACAAATATAGTCTCTTAATAACAAATATAACATTGGTCACTGTGACATTTGCCTTATGGCTATAATTTTATTGCCCTTCTTTAATAAAGTTTAAAATTACCCCTGCATATCTTAATTTGAATAATTTCTCCTATGTTTTCAAATCCCAGATCTTACATCTCTATCGAGATTAACATTGGCTTCAGTATTGTCTTTATTTAAATTTATAATATTTATACAATATCCAAAGTGATATATAACCATAGTTCTATGATATAACATTATAATAAGAAAAATTACACCAAAAAAGACAGTATCAAAAGTCATTTCCTGTATTTGTCAGAAATATCCTCACTCACAGTTATTAATGTGACTCATCTATGTCTATTTTTCTCATAAATGAACACATCATCTCTTCTCAATGATTTAAAATGGTAGGCCATCAAATTATGTGCCCTTTAAGTTAAATAAATTATTTCTATTAAGTTTATACACTTTGATATTTCTTTGGAATTTATAAGCTAGGTTTATACTTTAAGGGAACAAGATGTTAAGACAATATATTTCCTTGTTTGAAATTGTTTACTGATTATATTGAGTTATATGAAATGCAGCAACCTTCATATAGTGAGATGAAATAAACACAGAAGAAAAAACACCGCCACTACCAACAAAAACATTTTGTAGAAATGGTGTTAATTTTGTTAAAACATACATACACATGCTTATGTACTCTGTAGGAGAAAACTCAACTAAATAAAATTTGTTTTTTTTGTTTTTTTTTTAATAAATATTTTTATTTATTTCTAGGATAGAGAGAGACAGTGTGAACAGGGGAGGGTCAGAGAAAGAGGGAATCACAGACTGAAACAGGCTCCAGGCTCTGAGCTGGCAGTCAGCACAGAGCCCGACGCGGGGCTCGAACCCACGAACCGTGAGATCATGACCTAAGCGAAAGTCGGACGCTGAACCGACTAAGCCACCCAGGCGCCCCTAAATAAAATTTGTTTAATAGTAATAGTAAATAGTAAATGATTCAAAATACATATTTCTGTTATGTTTCTAGTTTTTTTAAAAAAACTTTAAGATTTTTATTTATTTCTGAGAGAGAGAGAGAGAGAAAGAGAGAAGAAGCAGCAGGCTCTGAGCTGTCAGCACAGAGTCCAGTGTGGGGCTTGAACTCAGAAATCATGAGATCATGGCCAAAGTTGGATGCTTAAACAACTGAGCCACCTAGGCACCCTTGTTTCTAGTTATTTTATAAAGTGATGTAACCAAATTTATATATTTTTTAATTTAATTATATATTTTAAATTTAATTAGTATATTGTATATTAAATTTATAAATTGATGTATCCAAAACACAATTCAGTCATGCTAATTCATGCCTTAGGGCATGATATTTTAGAAATTTATACATATAGCCTTATGTAGCAAGTAGGATCTTAGACTATATTGAAATTTAAAATTAATTTCTTTAAAGTTGAAATATTTTTTTTTTAATTTTTTTCTAGGAGAGAGAGAGCAGCGTGAGCAGGGAGGGTCAGAGAGAGAGTCACAGACCCGAAACAGGCTCCAGGCTCTGAGCTGGCAGTCAGCACAGAGCCCGACGTGGGGCTCGAACCCACGAACCGTGAGATCATGACCTAAGCGAAAGTCGGACGCTTAACCGATTAAGCCACCCAGGCGCCCCAAAAGTTGAAATATTTTTTGACACCATTCATTTAAAAGATACATGTAGATACATTTACAGTTTTCTTTAGTGGTTATCAATAGTTAAAACATAAATAAAGGAAGATTTTTTGGATACATTTTAATAATTGGTAACCATGTTGAAATTGATACTAAACTAGGATTTCTTGAGCACTTAGTATGTGCTGACCACTTGTGAAAAGAAGACCCATATGCCTATACAGTGTCTTCACATCCCAAACTTACAATGGAAATTTTGTAGAGAATTACATCTTTCTGTGACAGGGTCTTACAGTGACTATCTCATGCATTTCTCATAGCATTTTTCACGTATTATCCATGAAATGTTTGTCTTTCCTATTAGACTTCACAGTGTAAGAAAACAGTAACATCTTTGGTCTTATTCTCTAGCTTCTGTAACCAGTTGGGCCCAGGATATATGCTTAGTAAATATGTTGAATTAAATACTTAAAATTCTTTATATATCATAATGTGAAAAGAAATTTTCTAAGATTATCAAGATTAATATATAAAGTTTAACTGAAATTCAGTTTTTTAAAATTATGCAATGATTTCAAGTATAAAAATTTTGTGATTTGGTCTTAAAACTGTAGATTTATTTAAAATCTTAAAATAAGGGGCACTGGGTGGCTCGTCAGTTAAGCATCTAACTTCTGCTTGGGTCATGATCTCACAGTTCGTATGTTTGAGGCCTGCATCTCAGGCTCTGTGCTAGTTCAGACCCTGGCGCCTGCTTCGAATTTTATGTCTCCCTCTCTCTGCTCCTACCCTACTCTCTCTCTCTCTCAAAAATAAATAAACATGAAACATTTTGTAAATAAAATATAATCTTAAAATGAGTTCACAGCCACAACTTGATATTTAAGTAGAGATTTAGAAAAAAGTTTAAAGTACTCTTATTTTAAAATATTAAGCTACAAATAACCTTTATATTTGAAGCTTTTTTCAATTCTTCATATTTAGAAAACCTCGTGAAAAGAAAATTATTTTTTTAATATAACATTGAAGCACAGGCAGAGCCCGAAATTTGAGGTCTTTTTTGTTAGTGCTTAGGACTGCTTAGTGCATTATATAAGCTTTTCAGAATTTATTTTCGTATCTTCTCCTTTTTGTGGTTTTGTGATGTTTTAAGACTATGTTACATAGCTCTTCTATGAATTTTCTCAGTTAAAATATATGTAAGGAAACTTCCCTAAACAACCTGTGTTCTCAACCCCACATCTTCACCTTCGTGCCATCTCCATGCTTTCCGGTCCCACTGTCTGTATGAGTTATCAAATCCACGCTTTTCTGATTTTACAAATATTTGTAATGAACTGTTTTGCTTACATTGAGGTTCAGTTGAGGTTAACAGTTGATCTGCAGGCTCCTGAATGGAAGGACTCTTAAACATATGAAAGAAACCTAATATAAGGTGTTTTAAATAGTCTTTCATATTTTCATTGTAATATAGCTGAATTGTTTCTTAAATTCTTTGATCTCAATTTTGCTATTTTGTGGATAATGATATTTAAGTATCTGAGAAGAGTTACTCTGTGTAATAACTCAGTTATAATGCTGTTAACGTTTGAATTGTGTCCACCTCTAAATGCATGTGTGGAAGCCCTGACCCCTAGTTTGACTGAATTTGGAAGAAGGGACTACAGGAAGGTAATTAGGGTAAGTGAAGTCATAAGGCTGGGGCCCTGATCTCCATAGGGTTAGTGTCCTTATAAGAAGAGACACTAGAGAGTTTGCTCTCTCCCCATGCACATTCCCTGAAGAATGAGCCCATGAGGACCCAGGGAGAAGGTGGCCAGCTGCAAGCGAGGAAGAGAGGTCTCATCAGAATCTGCATCCTGCAGGACCTTGATCTGGGGCTCCCAACCTCTAGAATTATGAGATAATAAATTTGTTTTTGTTTTGTTTTGTTTTATAGATTTCTGGTTTTCTTTAAGACACCCAGTCTCTGGTGTTATAGCAGTCTGAACAGGCTAATACAAATATCCATCCCCGAGATAATTTAGTTCCATCCTATTATGTTGAAGGAAACTATTTATTTTCCATGTGCATGAGGACAGGCATGCATCCTTTTGTGGATGGGCAAGGAGTGGGAGTTGTAGGAATTTCATGCATTTCTATGATCCCCCCCCCCCCAAATAGGTACTAAAACTTATTTAGTGCAATGCATTGGTAAATGCCAGAAAGACCAATGATCATACTTTGCTTTTGACATCTAAGGTAGTCTTTTTTTTGTTTGTTTGTTTTTTAAACAGAGCCAATTCATTATCTCATAAATTATAGAAGGTGCTACTTTCATGGTAGCAGAACATTCTATATAAAGTAAGTCATGTGATTTGTCCCAGGATTTTCAAGCTTGAGCAGGTTTGTCAAATTCTTGCCTATTTTAACCTAGCAATTTCTACATGATTAAGAATTGAAGTTTGTTTCAGGATTTCTAGTGAAAAAGTTTTTATAACCATATTTTGGAGATTAAAATTTGTAACTAGTCAAATTTAAGCTTCCTGCAAATAGGCTCTTTAAGAAAATATATGACTGCCCATTAGGATCATTGTCCTGAAATAGTAGATAATGATGGAATTATGTAAAGTAATTCTTATTATATGTCTTGCCTTTTAATAGGAGGTCCTTTATTTTGCTACTGTTAGTTTATTGAGTGGAGACTGTAGTGAATTGAAAATACATTCACTATAGTGTATTTATAAAGAAATAGCTACTTTACTTTTAAAGTCAAGAAGTTTGTTCAAGTGAGATATAGAAAATTTGTTTTCACTGAAATGTGACTAACCAGACCACCAGCTCTTTAATTTTTTCCAGGAAAAACATAAAAACAAGTTAACACAAGGTACTGAAGTAAAATATGTAAAAATTTTTTCAAAGTACAACCCCAGGTCGATATACATTGAATTCAGTCTCTTTTTCTGGAAGTATTATACAATTATAAATAAATACTAAAACAGCATAATATATGTATCTAGGAGGATTACTATGCTAAGAATACAAATCAACACATTTGTAAAGGATTTTCAATATGAATTGAATCAGGAAGTGACCTTTGACTGAGTCTCAGTGACCAAAACTGGTTACCTCATTTACTTGGTGGTCTTCCATTGTACAAAAAAGTTTTGGTCTGTGGGTTGTTTGCTTAGTTCTTATAGAGCACACTATCTCAGTCATTTCCCCGAAGTGTTGAGAAAGGAATATCATTGTGAAGATGGGCAGTTTCAGAAAAAAAAAATCATTTAAAAGCAAGAAATCAATAAGCTGCATTTCAGAGAATGAAAAGCCAGTGGATGGTAATTTCATACATTATTCATATATAGATGAATATACGTAATGTGCATTGGTGATGATGAGAAGGAAGATTATGATGATGATGAGAAAAATTTGGTGATCAAACTAATATTACGTTGTATGTCAGTTGACCTCAATTAAAAAAATAAACCTGGGCTCATTAATTTGAAATACACATTTTGGTCCCTTTCACTTTCATTTCCTACAGTCTGCTACACCCAACCATATGTACCAATTGAAGCCCTGGGTGAGCTAAGGGGCATAGTTTTGTAAAAGGTAAGAGATAGTCTTTAAATTGACATTTAGTTGTTCTATTTTTGGTATCAGTGTTAAGAGAAAGTAAATGTTGATTATTTTATTCCTTGCTTCATTGGTGATGAATTGAAGCAAATTTGATTCAGACAAGCAATCTGGTGGAATGATGCAGAGCCGTCCACAAAAACATCTGTACTAATCATCCGATGCAGTAAATTAGAGCTACAAGCAAAAGACATTGATCCAAGAGGATCATTAACAGTTTTAACCAAATGATCTAAGTGACAGGGTAAAGGAAAGAACACCATCAGGGTCTTGTTTTCAGATGTGCTGATTACCACTGCCCAATTGGTACTTGTTTCGGTTCCAACTGCTTTATGACTTCAGTTCCCTTTATACTATCATAAGCAAGAAACAAGGATCAATCAAGGGGTACAAACAAGGAAAGAATTATCCAAATTTCTTACATTTAATTTACGAAGAGGTCTGTCACACAGGAGAGATAATTGCCACAACCCAACACAATTAATCAGGGAAGGCAGAGTAGATGATATCTGTCCTATTACAAAGCGCGGACGGGAGAGATACGTGGAGTCCTGTCGCTGCTTGCCTTGTTTAAGACACACACACACTAGAAAAGATCTGTGAAAAACAATTTTCATAGCTTCAATGCACACAGTTCTTAATTATCCATAGCATGTTGACATCAGATAATTAGTATCCCAATTTTTAATAATATTTGATCATTAACTTCATTCAGCATATAGAAAGATGTGGAACATTGTCTGAGCATAGCATTCACAATGGCAATCATATATGATAATAAAATGCAGAGATACTGGTTAAGCCATATCACTAATGACCAGTTTGTTCAACTGTTACTAATACCCTTAAACATAACAACTTTAGCTCCTGTTACATGAAGCTATATCATATGTGATGTGACGTATTCATGTGTAGAGACATATATATATATAGACAATTTTAACTATACGCACTTTTTAACTTCCTACCTTTTATTAACACATATATATTACTAAGAGAATAGGTGTTGAGATAGTAGAGGAGCCTAAAAGTTATAGATTTGGGAACTGAAAACCTATAGAGGACAAGTTAATGGCTTTTTTGGAGGAAGAGGAGGTAGACCTGTAATATAAAAAAGTTTGAGAAAAAATTTTGAGAATACCAACAGGAGCTGGAAGAATATCAAAACACCAGGATGAAGACCACATAGGAATACCCAGGCCAGTTAGATAGGAGGGATGTCACAGTAACCAAAGGAAGGGATATTTTCCAAGTCAGTTAATCATAGACTCAAATGTCACAGGAGGTCAATAGAATGAAGACAGAAGAAATTCCATTGGATTTGACAATTTTGAGCCTTGAGAAACAATTTTGATAGACAACTTGGAGTAGAAAATGTCATAATCATATTTGTCATGGTTGAAAACAGAGCCCAACACTATGGTATATGTGGTATAACTGCTCAATGTTGGTGAATTGAATTGTAATAGATGCTTTTTATGCTGATTTCATACAACATTTATCAGACTGGTAAAGAGTCTAAGATAGATTATGAGTCTGAATTTTGTTTGGAAAAAAAATTACTCCTTTGTTCCTTTCTAATACATTATCATAACCTTGTTTTCTCCTTGTTCTGACTTCTCATCCTATTTTTGCACAACTCTGACATCACTAGGAACCCAAATTTAGCCTCACATAAATGTCATTGTTGAGAAACTGATAATCTAGGTAGAGGTCATAAAAGGAAATATGTTAATTGTATAAACTATGCATTTATAACACTGCCTCTTCTAATATCTTTATTATTTTAATATGAAATATTGTTATAAAGTCAAATGACTACATACATGTCATAAAGACTGTGTGTCTTATGGTATATGTATTGTGTATATATAGCATATACGGTTATATATATATATATATATATATATATATATAGTTATATTTTATGTTATGCTTTTGTTTTTCACTTTTCCTAGTTTCTTTCTCCCAGAGATTTTCAATCATGCCCCCTATCATGTACCCACCTATAGAAAAGTAGAAGATCCACCTAAAAGTTTGGAAACATTATTCTTGCTATCTTCAGTATGTTAATACTAAGACTTTACCATTTACTTTTAATCACACTTACTTTATCTTTAAAAATGACATAAACAAAGAACAGAAAGTCATAATGTTATTTCAGCCAACCTTGGATATTATTATGATTTGCAAGTTACTTCTGGTGCACCTGCTGCATTAAATACTGGTGTTATGTTTGAAAAGATACTAACTGACCTTCTTTAGATTGATGTCTGACTACTTTGATGTTTTGTTATTTTCTTCAATTCCAGGATGAAATGGATGAATGAATCTTAATTATAGTGTTCAGGTGACTCTTTTTTTCAGACTATTTTTCTGGATAAGCATCAGATAATCTGACAAATCATGAACAGTTTATAGTTTGCTTGGGATTAAGTTACTTACTGGAGCCTGTAGGGAATGTAAAAAGCAGTGTCTTCTGATAAAATGTTTGGGTATTTGCCATGCCTATTTTCAATTTTAATCAGTAACCTTTAGGAATGGAGAGCTATAAACAGACAATTCTTTGACAAGTGTATTTTTTATACATTAATCTATACCACTTCAAAAACAGGCAGACCTTTGTATCACATTTACATATCTAAAATCTTATTGTGTGTTTGCCTATGAATTTTCTTACTTCTGAGTTTTCACCATATGGAAAGACCTGCTATATAAAATTTATTTTTATTGAAAAGAATTTTAGAAATATTACTTTATTCTAATTAGGCGACAGTATTTGTGATGCACCTCTTAATTACCATAGATAATAGTGCAGGTTTTTATTATTTTGATCGTCTTTTAATTTGAAGGATTTTTGTGTGCTTTTGAGATGGATAGATTATTGAGGGAAATTTCAACTCAAATTTTGTCTTTTTTCAAGTTTAAAAAAATATAAGGTGGGCATTTTTGGAAAAGTTACACAGCTATTTGAAGGTGTAAAGTAATAAATCAATATCTACATTGTTATTAAAGATTTCAATAGGACAAAGAGTTTTCAAGTTTCATGATATTTTTTCTGACAGTGATCATCTTTTTTTGTGAATTTCATATGCCGTCTAGATGATATAGTATGGCATAATATTCCTGTTCAGCTTCAAGTTTATTCTTGCACCTAAGAACACTTTTATGCATTTTCTTGAAACTGGTCAATAAAAGCAAGGTATGTTCATTAGTTAGAATAAGCAAATGAGTGACATATAAAGCCATGTTTTCCCATAACTATCATTTAATTGGATATTTTGTTGATCTATCTTAGGTGTATAATAAACACATCTAAAAGAACTCAACAGAAAAATTAGATTTAGTATCCCTCTGGGTAACTGAAATTACCCTGCCGTTGTTATAAAACACTGCTTTTTTATTGTTCTTGGGCTGTAAATAAGTGTATTGACAGTAAAGAATTAACAACACATCCAGGAAGACTTTATTTAATAATGATAATGTAAAATACTTCTTATGCCACTCGATTTATCTAATTTATAACTCTGTTTGATTACCACAGCATGCCTTTCATCTGTAAGAATTGTGCCCTGGGGACTAGTCAACTTATTAATTCATCACTTGTTCTTTTATGGTTGCAGTCCTCATTATAGTATGAACATAGAGTGATACTCTCTTCCGAAAGCTGCCAGCCAACTGGTTCTAGTCTAGCTGACCTTTTGTTTGTAACTGTGATCCTAATGGTTTTTCTATTGGCTTTTGTTTCTAATAGGTTACATTACAATCTACTTTTTTGTCTTATGGTATCATGGTGAGGATAGGACAGCGAGAGTGAATTCCACACCTGCAATTGCAGAGTTTCATAAAGAGGAAAGACCTGCTTCAAGTTAACCTGTAGTCTTTTTTAAAATGCCTTTTGATTTATCTGTCACCTGATCCATCAGCAATGAATAATTTTCATGGAAGGTGCACTTTAATTACATTCCCATTTGACTTGCATTATCAAGCCCTATCTAGGTAATTAATCTCACCAAGTATCCAATTTCGGCCTTTATTGCTGGCAGGCAGGCCTCCTGAATTATGTGTGCTTGAATGGGTCTTGGGCCTTTTTAACCAGGCAGACCCTGAAAAAGATCTGGGGCCTTCCAAATCCCGGAACCATGTCTCAGAAGCTTTTTTCTTAGATACTGTGATTGAATTATATTTGGCATCACAAGTACACTTCCATAGTCAGTGAAGCCTATAGATTATTGTAATCATGAAAGCCTTCCCTTTGAGGTGTAGCCATTCTGCCTTTTTTTTTATTAGTGGGATGTATGTGGTAAATTGTTAACTGTAGCTAACATCTGTATCAATCTGCTAATATAAATTTGACACAGTTACCACCTAAATTTAAGGAAAAAAAAGATTTGTTTGTATGGATTTAGGAGAATATTTGGGTTAAAGATGGTTAGATCGAAATTAGAATCACAATTATCCTGCTTTAAATTCAGTCATGTACTGTTTTTTACAATTTTCTTTATTCTGAGTTAATAGACAGTTTGCCTTTTATGTTTTACCTATGTTTTGATTTTGATGATTCTCATTCCTTAATTATACCGATTAATGCCAAACTTCAATGATCTTACCAACCTAGTTTATACACATACACATCCAATTATTCTGAAATATATAATTTGCCTTTTTGTTATAGTCTTGTTTAATAATCTAGTGCAAAAACTCATGAAGTGTTTTATGATTTTCTAATTTGGAAAATATGTTAATGATATATATGGGTATATATCATGTTATGATATGATATCAACATGTTAAAATATGTTAATGGTATATACCCATATATATCATTAACTATATATAATTATAACTATATATTTATAATTATAAAACTACATATATATGTGTATATGTATATGTACATATGTATATACATAAATATATATGTGTGTGTAGTTTTATTTCTCTGCTCTGAAAGCATTTTAAAAAACTCTGGCAGCTCCTTGAAAATCAAGTTGAAATATAGGGTAAATCGATTAGCTGTCTGTTTGAAAGTGATCTAAATGACAATATTTTAAGCCAGAGGTTGCCTGAGTAACAGAGGAGAAGGTGTCTAATCTTTAGTAGACTGAATAGGTTAAAACGTTTACAAGGTAAGATATTTTGTAAAATTTGGACTGATGATACTGGAAAGGATAAGTACTTCTCCAACTTCTTTTTTTTTTTTAATTTTTATTTTTTAAAATTTTTTTTTGTGTGTTTTATTTATTTCTAGGAGAGAGAGAGAGACAGTATGAACAGGGGAGGGTCAGAGAGAGAGGGAGTCACAGACTGAAACAGGCTTCAGGCTCTGAGCTGGCAGTCAGCACAGAGCCCGACGCGGGGCTCAAACCCACAAACCGCGAGATCATGACCTAAGCGAAAGTCAGACACTTAACCCACTAAGCCACCCAGGCGCCCCAATACTTCTCCAGCTTCTGTTATCACCTCTCTACAGTTAACTCTATAAATCTCTGCCTCCAGCCCTGACCCCACTCCCAAATCCCTGCCTTGCTTTTTTACAAGACTATAAGCTATGATCGATTTTATAAGTATTTCATTATCAACCAAACACTATACAAATAAAATCAGCTTTACTCTAAAAAACACTTCTCAATATGTAACTTTAATTTGACTCGTTGTTCGAAGGCAAATAATTGAACACATTTTAATGTAATATGTATTAAAAAGGGATTCCTAATACATTTGACATCACTTCGTAAAAATTGCATTGTAGTTCTTTATCCAAATATTGGTTTCCCTTTTCATATTTTTTCACAATATTTTAATTGCAAGAGTATACAGAAATATTTTATCATCCAGGGATGTTTTGGTGGCTCAATAAGTTAAGTGTCTGACTCTTCATTTCAGCTCAGGTCTTGATCTCAGGGTCGTGAGTTCAAGCCCCATGCTGGGCTCCACAATGGGCATGAAGCCTACTTAAAAAAATATTTTACCATCCATAATATTTCTCAAATGATGCAATAATTTAATCTATACTATTTTATTAAATATGTTCATAATTGCTTATAAGCTACCATCTAGCTTAACTCAGAATTTAAATTGGCCAGAAATATTCATTACTGAATGGTTCACCATTGTGAATTCCTCAGTAAAGTGTGCATGTTCACACATGTGTATATACATACATGCATGAACACCCAGATATATATGTGTTATGTTGTACAAGTCTAAATTCAAATCAGATGTTTTTAAAGGAATTATTTCATTTGAAACTATATTATTAACATATATTGCCCCTAATAGGTATATTTTATTTCTTAGATAGTTAGATATATATCCCCTTCAACATTAATAGCCAAACACTTTATAGCTTTTTCATATCTTATTCTACATTTAGTTTCTATCTGGCATTTCTGAATCATGAGAGTTTACAATTTTTAGTAATTGTTATTGTTTCCTGTAACACCATTTTGAATTATGAGTGTAAGAAATATAATTAATTTAATGTTTACAGATCAAGGAATTAAAGCTTAAACAAAGAGACTATTTGTATAGCATCATGTAATGAACCAATGGGGCAACTGGTTTGCTAACCAGGAACATTCCATTTGAGTTATTTTGCTTTTCTCCTATATATTCTTAGATGTAGATATGATTCAGGGCATTGGCTTGCCAAAAATATGTATTGCTTAAGCTCTTTGAATAATCAATAAATATCCTGAGCTGAGCAGATTATATAACTACATCATAATAAAATCAGTTTTTATATAATAATGCATGTGTAGAAAGATAGACTTAAGAAATACATCAGACAGGTTGGACTTAGAAAACTGGATTTATAATCAAAATGTTTGAATCCAAGTTGAACAAGGGGCTTTTTGACCTTGGGCAATTAATACAGTCTTTATATCTTACTAGTTAATCTTAGTATCACATGAAGCAATACACAAAAAAGCATTTTATAAAATAAAAACACTTTGTTGTTGACTGTTTGTGGTGTTGATATACTAGAATGCAATTTTGAACAGCTGTGCTATAAATTTAGCTGTGGCAAAGCACATTCTTGGCAAAATTAACAAAACCATGCTGATTATAATACAAGTTAAAGTTTACTTCATTCTCACAATACGTAGCCCTCTCAATAGACAAGACTACAAAAGTGAAGACATTTCTAAAAACTTGTTTCTAGACAAAACCATCATAATTCAGAGAATTCCAGGAAGTAATAACAGGTGTGTTAGGTATAATCAGTTTCTTAAAATGAACCTTGAATTCTTAAGATAGTCACAAGAAATTTAGAAACCATTTCTATTGCCAGTTTTCATATTGTTATACTTTTAGAAAATGATGCTAAGTATTGTTATATTTTGTCCCTCTTTTTTAAATTTAGTAATGTCAAATATTTGGCACCTTGTACTATATGTGTAAGTATACTTACTATATGTGTAAGTATAATATTATATAATTAATATTTACTTACTTTAACATAAAATTGAATTCTCTAGGTATGTAGATAGATCTTATAACTATATGTATTTTTCTTTATTTATCTATCAGAATACAGAGCCTCTTTTACTATTAACCTGATTTATACTGTATTTTGAAGGGTATATATTTGTATATGAAGGTAATATAAAGTTGAAAGAGAATGATTTTATAGCAACATATTGAAAAAATTCTGAAGGTCAATAATTTTTAGTTTTTAAAAGGCAATTTGCTATCCATCTTTGTTACATAGTAAGAAAAACTTTAAACGACTCTCTTTTGATTATGATTTAATATTCAGATGTATAACTTTCAGGAAATTTCAAATGTTTGGTAACATCTATATTTGAAACATAAGCCCACTTTTGGCAAACTGGGAACAGGGGAAATGTGATTTATTGAAATACCAATTGAGAGAGAAAGTTGAATTTTTATGTTTCAGATGTGGTATAGGATCACTCTTTTGTAACTCTGGAAGGGCTTACTGAGTACCTGAAAATTGTTCCCTCATTTAATGTTTGATTGCTTTCTACTTTTCCATTCGTTCTTTCTCTGTTGGCTAGAAAATGAGCCCTTGAATACACATTCTTGCACACACATCCCATATAGATTACTTCAAACTATTGTGGGGTGGGAACAAGAATTAAGAAGCCAACGGATATAAAATAGAGTTTAAAAAAAAAAGCAAGGAGGGAGAGCATGACTTTGCACATGCATTCTAATTTTGGTTGGAATAATATTTGGCAGCAATTCCAGACCGACGTTTACCTCAGAAAGTTGTTTTCTTCGTCTTTACATTTCTACCCCCAGAGACTCTTGATGAGGATTTTTGGAAACATGACAGTATTCTTGGATTTCCTGTCCTAGACCTTTGTACTTTTTGATATGTCATCTCTCGATCCTTCTTTTTCTCTCTCTTCTTTCTTTCTTCTTCCCCCCACCTCCTCTCATTTCCTTCCTTCCTTTTACTTTTTGGGGTTTCTTTAAAAGATTTCTTCCCCTCCTCCCCTCACTCCTTCATCTCTACTTCTCTCTTCTTCCTGCCTTTCTTTCTCTCCTATTTGTTTTGGTGGTGATCATCCAGGTACAGGAAAAAGCATGCAACAATATGAAACCACTATTCCAATGTCACAAGAGTCATAGAAGTGGCGAACAAAGAACATGTTGTTCCCTAAGAATTCATTTCTTTGCCTCCAGGATTGTGCTGCTTTTTACATCCTGTGATATTTACTTCTTTTTCTGAGGTACGTCGAACTTGAGAGCTGCAGGTTTGAGATCAGTAGTGAGAGTAACAACAGACTTGTCTGTGATATTGTACTGTTTGATATGGAAAAATATTGGAATATTTTCTATTTTGCTAGCTTTCTATAAGATAAATCTCTCAATTTCTGCTGAATACGTTTATACAAATCAGAATGAGTATTTTTAAAAAGTCATTGTTTGAAGCCCTTTAAAACAGATTTTCTTTCCTTCAGATACTTAAAAATTCTCTTAAATAAAAAACATCAATATGACCAAACTGATTCTATATTTGTAAGTGTAGCCTTTTCTAAGGGTAGAATTTGTCAAAGACCTTCCACAGAAAAGTAGATCTTACTTCTAATCTCTATTCCAAAGAATAAAAATGGAATTTTTTTGTTACAGACTTACTCAGCCAGTGTGTAAATATATTCACTCACTACAGGATCTTGTGATTCTGAACTTTTGGAACTGGTGTGCGGTCACTGGAACCTTGCTTTTGATCACTGGTAATCTTTGACATTATTGAGCAACCTTATCCATGAGGATCTTTCTCTAGTGTTCTGGGTCAGTCTCCCTCCCATGGGAGAAAAGTGAGCCTTTGAATTGTGGATATGAAAACAAAGCAGCAATACATTCTTCTGTTGCTTAAGGTACTTTGAGTAAAGATTCTCACTGTAGTGAATGCGCCTTTGCCAAATACCCTAAAACAACACCATCAATCACCGTTAATTACTCGTTTATACTTCACTTTGCTTTTTTCCTAACCACTCCCAACCCCCATTCCTATAGATGCCAAACAAAGGAACAGGTTGGCCTTTATAAGCCTCTGTGTCTTCTTTCTCTTCTATAGTGCTTCATAAAGGGTATCCAATTTATATCACTCTAAACATTCTTCCAGTGTATGGTAAAATCATTAAATTGGAAGAAAGATGACATTGGAAGCAAGAGGCTGCTCTAAGCTGCTTGAGCACTAGCTGCAATTGGAGTTGGTGTTGGAGAAGAACTGCTTCTGTTCTTAGAAGTTGTATGAAAGGCTTTGTACAGTGGCACATGTGACCACCCACTAGGCTTTCAGAGTGATGGGTGCCCTATATCAAAGCAGTCTGTAACATATGCCATATGAATAGAATCTGAAATTTTCATGTATACCATGCATTTGCATGGTTTACTGATGCTAAACTCATGGAAGAGAATGTAAAGAATATCCCTCTGGGAAATCTTAAAAATCAACAGCAATGTTTTAGACAAAGTTATGCAATGCTTGTATATTATTTTTCTTTTTTGTTTCAAAAAGCCGTAGTAGTTGAAAGGCTTGAAAGTCTTTGGTACTCAATATACTACATTCACTATTTAACTTTTTCCCTTTTATGATACTACTTTATGTGTGTTTTTTAAAATTTATAAATTATAATTAAACATTACCAATATGTATTGGGAACAAGGATAATAATATCTGTGTCTCTTTTCTAGTTTATAGAGAGAAAGTTGCATTATCCGTCTGTCATATCCTGGATGGGTCTTCAGATCTCTATCCGCTGTTTCTGTAGAGTGCCAAAAGATAAATAAGGGAGTTTCCCCATGAGTGACTTGAATAGTTTTCTTAAATGCTTGTGTATTTATTTTTGAAGGGGGGAGAGAATGTGAGCAGGGGAGGGAGAGACAGAGAGGGGGAGAGAGAATCCCAAGCAGGTTCTAAACTGCCAGTGCAGAACCTGACTTGGGGCTCCATCTCACAAACCATGAGATCATGACCAGAGCTGAAATCCAGAGTTCACCATTTGAACCACCCAGGCGCATTGTGATTTGAATCTTAATAATCCTTTTCTCATTATTATATTGCTAAATAGTTCCTATCTCTCTGTTTAAGTTTTCTCCAAATGCAAAGGAAAATGATGCAATTTACAGTTATTCATAGGCTCGTAAGAAATTATTGTAATGAGAATTCAGAATCTATAACTAGACTCCAGGTCTCCATTTTAATTGGTATAGATAGCATGGGATTTAAAAACTGAAAACAAAAACTATAGATTATTATTGCAGTGTTACCAAATTACAGATGAATTTAGCATTCAATAGGGTTTTTCCTCTTGTCTCTCTCTTTTTTTTTTTTTTTTACACTCTATATCTTTTTTGGTGGTCTTACAAAGTGCAGGTGCCTTTTTAAAATATAATTATTTCACTACTTTTTTTAAAAGTAATTCCTTATGTCTGTAATGACACCCAGAACTTTAAGTAATCCTTTGGAATTATAATGTAAATACCAATGAAGTTGTAAAATTTTAAATAGAATTCATGTCCCAGGTTTCGTCAGGGCAAAAAGCTTATATTACAACCCTAGACAGATAATATAACACATATGTAGATGATTAGGCTTTACATTGGATGAAAAGTCTCATTTCATTCTAATACTAAAAACAGAAGTAGAGAGAATTTTTATAATATTTCTTGAGCTCCCCTTCTCCTCCTCCCCCAAATACTATTTGGAAGCAGAAAAAGTAAGACTAAGTTACATAAGTTACATAAAAGATATGTAGGGATTCAGCCCTGCCTGTTAACACTTTATTGACTCCCTAGGTATCAAATTCTCAACCACTTTATGAAGAATATGTTATTATTCAGAATGCAGGAAGAAGTTCACAAATTGCCCAAGGTGATAAGGCTGTAAAGTGGCTGTGTGAAATGACCAGTGACGTCAGACAGGCCCTGTGGCCAGTGGTCATATTCCCTAGGTTGTATTATCTCTTTCTGCTCTTGATTTTTATAGCTGTGTTGTCCTATTTCTGGAGAAAATGTCAATTCTAATATGTGATGCATACTCATCTTGGAAAATTTCTAGATATAGTCTACACATCGCAATCTTTTGGATTAAGTGTAAAAGTGAAACATGCAAATATACAAATGGTTAGCAGGGAATTAAATGGACTTGCATCACACATTTACCCTTGATATTTGTGAATTTGATTAAGAATACATCCTAGTTATAAATGCATGGAAAAACCCACAGGGACATAGATTTCCAGAGTACCAGCCATGGTCACAACTAACATGCTTCTTTGGCCTTTTTTTTCTAACATTATAGGTTAAATTTGCTCTCCAGTAATTGGAAAGTATTTCAAATTATAGACATTATATATGCAGGTTGGAAAGCTATCTATACAAATATAAAATTAATTTCTATTATTTTGATGATTTTGAACCATCATTTTTCACGATTAAGTTAACACTTTGTACAGTTAAATTGCTTTACATCTTGCTCGATCACATTGTTGACCTTATCAGTTTATTTGAAAACTTGAAATTCAACAATATTATACATATTTTTACTTAATTTTGTTGAAAATTTAAGGCATTTTTCTAACACATCTCTTGCCTTTGCTTTCAGAATTTAAAGTGTATTAATAAGAAGTGCCCAAAATCAATACTAATGTTCATACAAACTTACTTTTGCCATGAAGAAATATATTACAGTGTAGCACAAAAATTAAACTTTATTAAGTTATGATTGAGTTCCTATGTAGAAACTGTACATGATAATATTATAAGCCACTTAGCAGAGAGAAATGGAATTTGCAATTTTTATAAAAGTTTATGTCAGATTAATGATGACAAATATACAAAGCCCACATTTTGTAAGTAACTATTCATTGTTTATATAGTGTGTTTTCTTTACAGTCATAGATAGCAGAAATGTAACTTGCCAATGTGAGGGTAAGAGGAGTTGTAATTACTGTTATTGTATTTATCTTATTTTATGAATATTATTCTTTTATTAATTTTCCAGGAAGACTATTTAAATTTTTTGCTTGATTCGGTTCCACACTCAGCTCCCACTAGGTTCACTGAGCTCTACTGTAAACATACTTTAAATCCAATTGTATGAGAATACTTTTTTTAATTTTGTTAATGTTTTGTTTATTTCTGAGAGAGAAAGAGAGAAAGAGAGACAGAAAGACAGGCAGACAGACAGCATGAGCAGGGGAGGGTCAGAGAGAGAGGAAGACACAGAATCTGAAACAGGCTCCAGGCTCTGAGCTAGCTGTCTGCACAGAGCCTGATGCGGGACTTGAACCCACAAACTGTGGGATCATGACCTGAGCCTAAGTTGGATGGCTAACCCACTGAGCCACCCAGGTGCCCCGAGAATATTCTTAAATAAGTGCTCTTATTAAACATGTTTTCTAAAGCCAAGCACCTAAAAATGTCAGGTTTATAGCAGGTGCATAATACATATTTTTTGAGAAAATAGCTTAATACATTTTTTCTATTGGATTGAATATGTGAGTAAATGTGACTTATAGTTGTCTGTGTTCCCCTTAGAGCAGAGTTGATATAATGATCTATTCATTTTATATTGGCTTGTGGATACTATAGAACAGATGAAATGACATAATGGTTTACACTAGCAACTGAAAAGTGAAAAACACCTTTAAAGAAATCATTGCTAAATCAAACAACATATAATGTAGTTGTTGCTGTTTGCCACACACAGAGAGTACACTGGGGACTTATTGGGTGAGAAAGCATCATTATGTCAATTGTTTGTATATTTCAAGAGAAAAAAAAATTGTCCTCAGTTATGCAGATTATTTCTTCAACTCTTCGTGATCAGTTCTTTGAAAAGTGTTATGTGTGCACACAAATAAGTCGAGTATATATCCTAGATGGAATCTCTTTTTTCTGGGTTTTAAAAGAAAAATAAAGAACTATGTCTATATTTGATTTGAGAGAACTCCAGAACATGCTTTTTTTGTTTTCTGCTAAGGATGTAATCTGCATATTTCAGAAAAGCATGTATATGTATTAAAGAGTTACAGATTTGGAAAGGAATAATGGGTGAAGGAAACAAGAGAATACATTTGGAATTAGCTTGAAGAACATCAATGGAGACCTTGGAAAACATGGTTTCATTATAGTATTGTGACCATGTTATGTGGAATATAATAAATCTAGAGAAAAACTAGTAGCCATCTCTTCTTCTTTTCCTAAAGTACAATGATATAACTTATTTGTAGTATTCTGACATATATTTTTGGCCAAAAGTCATACCTAAACTCATAATTCTCATAGTTTTACTGCATTTCTGTGTTGCTAATTTATATTCCAACATTTGCAATATGTTTCCTTCAAATAGCCATTGCTTTATTGAAATGTTTGATCTGTATGCCCACTCTTGAATTTGAACTTGATCAGCAGATCTCCTAATGGAAAGCCACTTAAGAAATGTTCAGAGTTCAAGACTATGGTTAACTGTGTGTGTTCCTTATGAAACAAAGTCCTAAGCTCAGTTCCAGAATAAGATCTTAAATAAATGGTTGGCACTTTTTGAGATGCCTTCTTGGCTGTCAATGAAGAGAGAGAGAACAACACATTTTTGTCCTCAGAGAAAATGCTGTCAATTGGCTTGAACAAAGAGTCACCTTCAGTCTGTGGCTTACGCATTGTTTGAAAAGAATTTAGTTACTAGGTTTAACATTGTATAATAAAAATTATTCCATCTTTTTGTAGTCACGTCCTCCCCTCATCCCACTGACTGCGGCTTTTTCCTTCTTCCCCTCAAAATGTAGTTTATCTTAACCAGCATAAAATAATAGATGTGGTTATACTTTAGGTAAGAGTTTACACTGCTAACAATTTAATTGTCAATATCCTTGTTCAGTATCTTCTGTTCCAAGCCCCGGTCTTCATTTCTGTTTTCACTTTAACTGTTCAGTATAGTGGAGAGAAGATGGGCCCAGGAAAGATATGGTTTTATTTCCTATTTCTCCACATTATTTTTTTGTATGAAGTGACTATGCGTAGAAAAACATTAGTTTGTAATAACATTATCAAAAATATTCAAGAATATGGAAAGAATATTTGAGAAGATTCAGGATGTCCTAAATTTATTGATCTCAACCATACTTTCTAATGGATGTCCCCTTATTTTCAAAAGTATACAAAGAATAGCTGTGTTGGAACATACTTAAAAAAATCAAATATATCAGGATTCATAGTTCATGGTAATGCACTTGCATTCTTTATTAAGTGTGGAGTAAAATTCTTAGAAGAGCCCTTGGACCACATACTGTTGCTATGCTGGGTGTCTAAATTGACCGTTTTATTTCCATATTTGTATTAATATTGCTTGTGTTCTGACTGATGTTAATTGACCAAAGCTTTCAAATGTTTATGTCTACCATAAGAACTGTAGATGAATATCAATGAACAATTTTAGTTATTTATGCTAAAAGATAGATAAATGTTTGGTGGCCAGTATCTCATTCAGAGCTTGAGGGACATGCTCTGAAGTCACTTGAGTTAGGTATATATCACTTATATCATTACAATACAGATCTGAAAAAAAGATTTATTCAGTCTAACTGATGTGAAAATATAAACTTTCTAAAGGAGACAATAGTTAAAAGTTAGCAGTTATTTAAAAACCTGCACTACTTCATTAATGGCAGTTCCATGAGAAGTTAGCTAATTGTGAATGTTAAAAAGATGAGACTTTCACAATTATAGTGTCATCATTGCATGTTAGTTTTGATCATGAAAGTCGACCATGGATTTTTATAATACAGGTTTGGTTCATTTTTTTCTACAAAATGTGCCCTTTCTTCTCTTTCCTTTTTAATTTTGTTATCTTGAAATGAGGAAATTAGTACTTTGCCTATTTTGTTTATTTTATTCTTTGGTCAAAGTATTATTTTGTTGTATGGAGTTTGCTTGCGGAGACCGTGTCATTCTCCCCCTGGCTTTTCCCCATTAAATCTTTCTCCTCTTATTTAAGTTGTGTTCTTTTCAGGGTCATGTTGATTATGTAGGGCTTCCATGGGAATTCTCTAATGAGAACGTATCATTTGACAGAGTGAATAATAATCATATATGCCTCAAAATTGTTGTAATTCAGGAACCAATGTCCTAGGAGAAATATTGGTATCCAAAGATAATAAAGTTAGATAAGACCAGCTTCCCTCTATTTTGAGTGGGAAAGAAAATCAATAGAGTGTGACATATGGTGCACTTCCAGGAAGTCCTAGCAGGCTGATCCTTGAAAATTCACTAGTGTAATGTTTTTTTCTTAAAACTTTCATTCATTCTTTTATCATTCAAAAATCTTGATTCAGCATATGGTTACTTTCACACATTGTTCTAGATACTGGGAAAAAGCAGTAGACACTTGACAAAATAAACAAATCTGTCCCCTAAGAAGCTTCTGGTAGGAGTGAGGTGCAAGGTATAACATCAAAAGTATATTAAATGTGGGAGATATTTAAACATTAGATGATGTCCATGTAGATAATGTAGGAAAGGCATGAACAGTGTTCCAGCAGGGTTGTGGATTTTAATAGGTTGTTAGGAAAGATTTCATAGAGAAGAGGACATTTGAATAAGAGCCTGAGTAAGATAGGAAAGCAAAACCAAAAGAAGGTAAAAGGTTCCAGTCAGCGAGAACAGTCTGTGCACAATCCTGAGCAAAAAGCATGCTCGGCATGTTCAGCACGGACGTGGGTATAGCTGGTATGGAGTGATAGAGGAGAGGAGTGGGTGTCAGAACATTAATGCGGTTGGAGGGTATTGTGTTGGTTCCAGCAGGTCATGACAGTTCCCCCGCTCCCTTTATCGATGGTTCCAGTTACCCATGGTCAGCTGTGGTCTGGAAGTAGGTGGTTTTCCTTCTGACATATCACCAGAAGGTCAATAGTAGCCTAACGTTCTGTCACAGTGCTTGTGTCATTCACCCCATGTCATCTCATCACACAGGCATTGTATCATTTCACATCATCATAAGAAGAATGGTGAGTACAGTACATTAAGATTATTTTGAGAGAGAGATCACATTCATGTAACTCTTACTACAGCATATTATACTTTTTCTATTTTATTCCTAATTATTCTTGTTAACCTCTTACTATACCTACTTTATAAATTAAACTTTACTGTGGGTATTTATAGGAAAAATCATGATATATATAGAGTTTGGGACTATTTGCATTTTCAGGCATCCATTGGGAGTCTTAGAGTGTTACTCCCACGAAAGGAGGGGCTGCTGTATAACCACTGGCTTTAGACGGAGAATGAAAGCCCCTGGGGGGTTTGAACAGAAGAGAGACATCAACTTAGGTTTATTTTAACAATTTTATTTGGCTGCTATGTTAAGAATAGACAAGAGGGGCTCAGGATAGAAGCAAGAGATTAGTTTGGAAGGCTATTACAATAACCTAGAAGAAAAATGAAGTTGGCTTGGCCTAGACTATTAGCAATGGAATGGTAAGGAGTGGTAGTCAATCTTCATAGATTTTGAACATAGAGTCAACAAGATTAACTGACCATTAGAGAATGTGGGGTATGAGAGAGAGAGAGAGAGAGAGAGAGAGAGAGACTAAGTGTGACTCTGAATAGTTTAGTTAGAACAACTGAACAGATGATACTACTAGTATCTCAGATGCAGGAGATTATGAAAGAGACAGCTTTGACATTTAGGAACTCAGTTTTAGGCATGCCAAGTTTAAGATGCCTGTAGTTGTCTTCTAGTTGTATATACAAATCTGGAGTTTCTGTGTGAGGTTTTGGTCTGTGATATAAATCTGGATTTTTAAACGTACATATGGAATTTAAAGTAATGAAATTAATATGATAATCTAGAGAGTACATATCTATAAAAGTTTTTTAAAAAGTTCACATCTGAGTGTCAGGGCTCAGATGATGATAGATGATGAAGAACAATTAGAAAAGGTGACAGAAAATGAATGGCCAATGAGATAGGAGGAAAATTCAGAGTATAATGTCTTAAAGTGCAGAGAGAGTATTTCAAGGAGGAGGCAGTGATCTGTGTCAAATGTTAATAGTCCTTCAAGGTGAGGAGTAAAAACTGAACTTTGGATAAAATGAACTCCATATGAATCTAATGGTCATCAGAACATCTTATATGTCTTAGATTGCACTAATCTATAGACTAAGGGTGGGTCACATTCAGCTCTGCTGTACATTGGTCACCTCCAACTGTAAGTATTGTGTCCAACTATGAATTGGCTCACAGTCATGTAATACAAGTCCCAGTTGAGAGAATGGTTTTGGCCAGTGGGGAAAACTGAGGAAGATACAACAATAATCTTCAGAAAACTATGAAGCTTTATATCTTATAAAGTTCTTTCTTACCTTTATTTATAATTTGTCTAAGTTGTTTCTGGCTATTCACTCATTTATTCAATAAGCATTAAGATGCCTATGATGTGTCAGACACTCTGCTAGCCACTGGAGATCAAGCAGTATGCAAGGAAGACGAGGTTTATGTGTTTTTGGAGTACATTGTTTGAATAACTTTAGTCCAAAACTGTGATATGCCTTGATGAGATCCCAGGTCTCTATATCCCACATTAGCAGGAAACTCACTTATTAAAATTGATGATGAGGAAAGAGGAGTATAGTTTTACCTTAAAAATTCTAGGAACAAATAATTTATGTTTTAAAAATTGCTTTCTATGCTTGTTTATACTTATAATTTTCAGTGAATTATTGGAAATCATCACATAGTAAGGATTTTAGATTAGAGCCTAAGCAGCCTTCCATGTAAGTTCTAGTTATACTATTCATTAGATATTTAACACTCAAATAAATTTGCTAAGGACTTGGAATTCAGTGATAAATCATCATAGTGCCTCATGGAACCTAGATTATTGGGGGACATAGGTATCAATCTCTTTTCTTTTTGCTTCCACTATCACTATGGTATTAATTCTTGAGTGTTTATGAGAGTTTTATGAAAGAACATTAGCCTATGGATGATATTATCTGCTGTGTGGCTGTTGTTTGGTGAACACATCAGACAGTATATAAGTATACAATTATTGTTTTTGAATCTTTGATGGATCTCATTGATGGCAAAGACAGGATGTTATGTCATTTTTTTTTTTTCAGTAAGCGTAGGCATCAGCACTACATCTATCTTGAGCCAACAAAGAAAACAGATAATTATTTAATCTCATGTTTGATGATAAGCATTTTTCTTGGCAAATGCTTTAATTAAGCAAGTTTTCTTCATTGATATTTCTATGATTCAAAGCCCTTTTTTTCAGTTAAATATATTCAGTTTCTGCATAGTGTGTTTGAGTAAATATAAAATATTAAGCATACCAGTGTGTTCAAAACAAGTTTTTTTACTGTAGTCAATGGTGGTTAAGTGTACACATGTTTTAAATATTAAGAAAGTGGTAGTTCATTTTGTTGGAATAGTTTTTAAATCCTCTTTCTTACTTTATCTTCTATTTTTTACCTAGATGCTCTAGGTAGATATATTTTGGCAAGATAAGGAGTAATGTGGAGGGTGGGAAGCAGTGTAGTATATAGCAGGATGTTATATACTAACTTTTACCATTTTAAACAAAGCTTCAATTATGAGAAATTTTAGACAGTTGATCCTAACAGATGTTTATTTTGAGTCAGTTACCCATCTCTGGTTTGGCCTATTTTATCACACAGCTAAAAAGGTCTGACATTTGTTTTGATACAGGGGCATTTATCTTTTTTAGAAAGTTGAAAGATTTTTTTTTAAAGAGTGTTGATTATTAAAAGAATATAGAAGAAGTGAGGTAATGTTGAAATTTCCATGAAATAAAAACCATTTAGAACTAATCTCACACTAACTATAATACTGTAATTCCATTGGTCTCTTGCTTTGAGTTTAGCACTAGCATTGAGTTATATTTTTACAAGTATTTCCCTAGGTACATATGTTATTATTGGCATTTATAATTTTTTCTTCTGGTAGACTCTTAAAAGAAATTTTGGTCTCCACCATAGGTGTTTTTATGCATTGTGATTAGGATCCTTTCTTTGTCTCCCTAGGGGAAGTACAGAATTGTAGGCTAAAAGTTTAAGATACTTACCTGAACAAAACCTCTGTACATGTATTCCTTTCCTCTCAAACTACTCTTCTCCCATCCACACCCATTTTTATCGTATATAACATTCATCCTGGAAAAAGTATATTTACCTAATATAATGCTTTTTTTTCCAAGTACAGAATATGGGTACTGGGTAGCTCAGTCAGTTAAGTGTCCAACTTCAACTCAGGTGATGATCTTGTGATTCGTGAGACTGAGCCCATGCTCGGCTCTGTGCCGACAACTCAGGGCCTGGAGTCTCCTTGGGATTCTGTCTGTCTGTCTGTCTCTCTCTCTCTCTGCTCCTCCCCTACTTATGCTCTATCTCTCTCTCAAAAAAGAAATATACTTAAAAAGAAAGTAGAAAAAAGGATAGTGAACAGAAAACCTGTGGATAAAGGGCTTGCACACACCCCTTCTCTGTCTTAGAAAATGAACCTCTATTACTTCTATTCTTGCTATGAACACACATTTTCCTCTGCTTCCTAGAAAAGGACTTGATTTGTAATAAATTAGAAAGTTCTGAATGCTTCATGTTTGTTTGCAAAGGTGGTAAGGAATACAGTTTTGTGTTTCTCTATATAAATCTTGAAATCATTAGTAGTACTTTGTTTTCATGACTATGTTTTTCTAGTCTGAAAGAATAGATTTCTCTTACCTGTACCAACGTACTTGCACACATATTTCTTTAAAGCATGGCCATCAATATTATCTGAAGGCAGTGTACACAGTTGTGAGAGTATGTAGTTTCCTGCTTCCAAACTTTTCCTATTATTCAGTAATATGTTGTATGAATTCTGTGATCCTATATTTACCTCAATGGCAATATTGCTATATTTTTGTACTTCATGCTTTTCATCTGCCCTTGGTGTTCCTGAAATCTAATAATGCTTTATAGATGATTCTTCCCCAACCTAGAAAATCTCATTGCCACCAGGGTTTATAGAGTATTTAGAACCATCTCGATTTAATTTGGTGATTTTTCAGGAAGAAACTTTAAAAAATTTTATTGGCCACTGTATATAATTAAAAAGACATTGATAACTATTATATGGATTTAATTATAAACATATCTATTGATAATAAATTCATATGTAGGCAAAAAAAGTTATCCCAAGGCAAATGTGATACATATTTCTAAAAAATCATCCTGTTCATTAACATTAATTCAACAGGTTATTTTTTTTTCTAAGCAAACACATCAAAAAATGCTAGCAATACTTTTTGAAAAAATATCAAATGTATTTCTTGTGCTCAAAAGTCTGTCTGCCCCTTCATGGATGGTTTAAGACAACTTTTGACAACAGAGAGCAAGCACACCACTGATAATACTTGGAAGTAATTTTGTATTCGTGCTTAAATGCATGTGAAATATGTAAGTCGAAGGACTCCTGGAGTTAAGATTTTAATATTTCAGTTGTAGATAACTGTCTTTGAAAACATAGCTTTTTATACAGATTTGGTGTGAAAATGTTTAGTGGAGCAGATGGAGATCCAGCTGGTAGAGTGTATGTTTGTCAGGGTATCTGGCATTTAGCGACATCCAAAAATGATATCAAGCTGAAAGACGCTAAGGAGCAGCACTGTGTGAAAGCCAGTAGGATCAGTTAGGGGTAGTGTTCCTGCATTTCTGATTTTCTAACCTTGTAGGAATATATTTTAATCCAGATGGAATTTTCAATTTCAAAAATAAAATCTGAGAGAATGTAAATAAAATTGTTAAACAGCTGCCTTTCCAAAATTTTGATCACAGGAGGCCAGGAAACACATGCTACTATGTGTATTGAATCTAGTACCTGATGAACAGTATGTATCTGTAAGCCCACAAAATCATGCGCATTTCCTAGAACTTTATACTCTGTACACTTTAAATCCTTATTTTGGTTCATGAGCTGAAGTGTAAGAAATGGCAGGGGATAATGAGTGGAATTGTGAGAGAAAGAACGAGTGCTTTCTGGGGAAGAATGACAGGAATCCCAAATATATGTGAAGACATTTTTTCTTATTGGATGCTAGTGTTTAAGCCCACACTGAAGTGGGTAAAAGGCTCACTTAGGAAGAAAGAATAATATGTTTAGCCCCAAGTTTTAAAGCACATAAATTTGGCTGATTAATACAGTCTACTCAGTTCTTTACTAAAGAGATGGTTATTTGGAAATAAACTGTTAAAATACTAAATCTGTGTATTCAAAAAGTTCTTTACTACACATTTATTTTAATTGTTTGGATTGATATCAATGAACAAAAGCTATAATTGCAGTTAATAAAAATTTTCACATCATATTTTTTTTCTTTGGCTTCCCCTTTAGGCACTCTATTAGTAAAGTCTGAATTCAAACTTTTAAATTAATTTCACTGAAAATAACCAATTTGATTGATCGCTGTTTTATATGAAGCCCAAAGAGCATTAATTAATATATTTATTCATATAGCTGTTAAAACTCTCCTTCCCCCTGCCCCCATATACACATACATAGAGTGGATAATGAAATGTTTACCAAGTACTTGGAATTGTTTATTATAGTGAGTAAAGTATCTTTAGGTGACTTTAGGAAGTCTTATTTTAGAGATTTATGTGAATCACTGAAACCAAAGATAATTTTTTATTCTGGTTTGATCCAATGACATCATGATTTGGGACCTAAAGTTTACAGGTGTAAAGTCAGGATAAGAGAGTCACTAATGCCTCCCTGATTGAGCCACTGATATAATCAAAGCTAACTGCACTGCTTTATCCCTTTACCAAAAATTTGGGCTGGGAAAAATATGTTTCTTAGTGAGCATGAACTAGTGAGTTCAAATTTAGAAACTGTTTAAGGAAGAGTGTCTATATACAAAACTGTATTTATCAGAAAAGCATCCTTCTATGAAATAAAAATCTTTTCTCTTCTTCAAGGAGCTTCATGTTTTATAAAACAAGAAAAAAAATAATTGCTATGAAAAGACTATAAATGATAGTTGCTTTTGGTATCCATGAAATTTTTTATTAGAATAGATTTTTTGTAATTTTAAAAACAATGCTAATATTTTATTTTCTTTCTTCAAATATCCATCTTAAATTTACTTATTTCACTTTCTTATAGCATATATATAAAATTACATAATGTATAAATTATATACATATATGTGTGTGTATCTATCTATATATAAATGTGTGAGAGTAATCATCTGTGTGGTGTGAAAAACTGCTTAATTTAATTTATCCTGAGTTCTGTATCAGGTTCCTTGCATTCATTATTTTAGTGAATCCTCACAATACTCTCTAATGTAAGTGATGTTAATTTCCCCATTTAACAGACAAGGAAATAAAGGTGTAGAGAGTTTCAATAACCCAAGGCTGTACAGAGACAGAAATCAACCCCAAAATCACACTCTTAATCACTATGCCTGATGGCTTTTCCTAGTTCTCTAGTGCTTTTGAAACCTAAGATTAAGTCTTAAAGGGTGCAGTTTAGATATGTGCCTGAGTAACTGACCAATTGATTTAAATAAATTCCTAAGCAATTGACCTACCTATTGATTTGGGATTCAATGTGGAGTTGTGTGGACTAAGGGGACATGCAGTAGGAATGACTCTTCCTAAGGGAACAGCGGCCTAGTTCTCACTGAACATGCATGCACACGTATACAGTGGGGCCAGACATATCGGTTCCAGAAGGAAAGCCAGAAATCTAGATTTTTCAGTGAAATCTTCAGATTGTACAATTTTTGTCTAATAATTCAATTTTAAAGCAAACAATACCTTCATTGTGTCAAACAAAAGAGATGTATAGAAAGGAACTAGAAGAGCATTAATTTGTAAGCTTAGCTATGGCCAGACACTGTGGGTTGAAATCCAAGGTTAAATGGACTCTGACACAGATGTATACAGGAAGTTTATGATGACTACTCTTGAGATTATCACTTCTAAAGATTAATACTTCAAAAGAAGCAGTATTGATTAGAGGAAATCATGGAGCTAAAATGCATCCGCAACAATGACTGAGTCAATCCCACGGAGTTCTTTGGAGTTGGAAGGAGACTCTACACTTGTCCTGATTGGAGTAAGGAGCCGGGACTGGGTTCAGGAGCCAGAGTTGGGGTAAGGAGCCATCCCAACTTCTGCCATTAAGTAGTCCTTGGCTATGCCTCTACCTGAGGATGTGAACTTGGGCCAGGTCATTCTTATCAGCCTAGAACAGTTGTCAAAGGAATATTCAACCATAAGCTGTCAGCCTCCAAAACACTTAATACCAAAGAGGAGGCACTGGGAGATTTGGATGGTACAGTGGCCTGCTAACCACAGTCTAGCCCAAATCACTTTTACTACTAAGTCATACTACCTACTAACTGTTCTGTAAAACTTCCTTAATAATCCACTCCCCTCACCAGAAATGCCTTCTTCCAACATCTGTGCATCCAAATTCTATCCATCCTTAAAGATCTGCTTTGGTGTGCCTTCTTCTACTGATCCTTATAAACCATACACTGAGCCACTGTGATTGATATATACACCACCAATTAATAATGTATTACTGTTGCCCAGTCTTTGATTCTCAAAATTTCATGTTCTCAGAATACATGTTAGTTGAATATTACAAATGCAGATACACATGCAGGACCCACATTCAGGAAGTCCTGAGTCTGTACATAAGTGGGGTAGAGCCTAGTTCTGTGCCTTGTTTATATGTATGCTGGTGATTCTTATGATTTTAGTATGTATTCCAAATGGTCATATAGCAGTTTGAGATATACTCATTTAAAGGAGATACATAAAAATACAAAGTTGTATCTTCTCTGGGATATGGATTGCATATATTGAAGAGCATTTTTTAAGCCTTCCTCATAGTATTTATGAGAAGTAAAACCTACTGCTATTTTTTTAGCTCTTGTGCATGAGAACAAAATATATAAAAATACACAAAATCTTTAGTAAACCAGGGGGCATCTTATAAGTGAAATTATATTTTAACTAATCAAAATTATTTTAGCAAACTTCTGACTTGAGAAGCTCCTTACAATCTCATATTTCAGCATTTTAATGCTGCCTCAGGATTCAGCTAATTGTGTTGAACAATCTTGTGTCTAAAGTATCAAATACTTGTAAAGCTGTGTAAGCTTTAAATATAATTTGGAAAATTATATTTTCTGACTAATGTGTATGAAATTTCATATATTGTCAAAACCGTGATGCATTTCTCTATTATAAACTATATGTATTTTCCTCAGTTTTAATTGTACATCTGACCTGTGTCTAATGGCGTCTTTTTAAAATGTAAGACAAGTGTAAGCATTATACTTCTCTAGAACCTGTTTTTTCTAGCTACATTCTTTTTTTTTATTTTTGACTTACATTCTTAAATATATTTACTAAATATGAAAGGGAATTGTTTCCCTCCCAAGTGAAGTAAAATTGCACTACAAATCATTTTGCTAATGATTGTATTCTTTTAAAATAGCCAAGCATATTCAGTGTCTAATCACTCTGCCGATCACTGGAATATAATGTTAATTTTAAAGAATTCTCTTTTGGCATGAAAGAACTAATATACTGAATCCTTATTTGAATTTTGCTTGTATATCAAAATACTTTCCTAAGCTTTTGTTAAACCTGCAGAATATTCCAACATGCTGAAGCTTAGTATTAAAATATAACATTTATTAAAGCACTTCTGAGTAAAATAAAACCAGGCATGAAAATGTAATATTGAGTAAAATTACTACAGTTTCTGTAGGAGGTTGATTAATCAATAAAACGGATCAGTGATTTCTTTCCTCAAATGAGTAACCCATTAATACTGTTGCACAATAATTGCTACTGATTTTGCCACTGAGTCACAGCTTTCATTATCTACCATACTTTCTTATAGCAACATTTTGCCCAGTTTAATACACAGCCCATCATCTAAATATCTAGTAAATATATCCTAATAAGAGGGATCTTCAGCATAGAAAATTTATTTTACAGCTTTCCACAGAATAGAAAAAAAAACCCTTATAAAATGAACAGTGTCATTGATTTATAGATATTATTTTGTATGTGGCTTTACAATTATCCATTATTGGTTACTAAATAAAGATTACTATAATACTTGATTTTTTTTTTAATTTAAAGTATTTTTAATTTATTTCTGAGAGAGAGAGAGAGCGTCAGTAGGGGATGGTCAGAGAGTGGGAGACACAGAATCTGAAACAGGCTCCAGGCTCTGATCTAGCTGTCAGCACAGAGCCCGACACGGGGCTCAAACCCACAAACCATGTGATCATGACCTGAGCCGAAATTGGACTCTTAACCGACTGAGCCACCCAGGCGCCCCATTATAATACTTGATTATTAATATACACAGTTTATCAGGAAATTCTGTTGACTCCACCTTCAATATACATATTTATAAAACATATATGGAGAGAATCTGACTACTTTTCCACTTCCATAGCTGTCTGGCTGTTCCAGGCCACCAGCACTTTTTTACCTGGAAGACTGTGAAACTTTCATGTAGGTCTCTGTTGTCCTCCATTGGGCCCTTGTAATCTGTTCTCATCACAGCAACGAGATCCTTTTTAAAGTATAGACCATTTTATTCCTTAACTCAGAAAGCTACTATGGCTTCGCCATCTCACTCAGAGCAAGAGTAAAAGCCCATCAGGCCTTAAGTGCCTCATCTTCTTAACCCCTTCGGCCTCATCTTCTGCCATTGCCCCGCCCCTCATTTATTCTAATCACATCAGTGTCTCCTCTGGTCCTAACACACCAGAAGTGTGCCTACCTTTGGGCTTTTGTTCTAGCTAATGTTGCTACCTTAGAATTGTCCTCATCTGGGTATCTGTTCAAATCATCTTTCAAACCTTCTGTCTCAATTAGGTCTCTGGTGACAGCCTACTTAATACGACAGCTTGTAACTTCTCCAACATTTTGACACCCTGACACTGCACTACTGTTTCTTTTTTTCCAGAGCACTTTTTACTTTTCATACCTGCAGTTTTCTTAGTTGTTAGGTTTATTGTCTGTCTTCCATCCAGAGAATGTAAGCTTCATTAGAATAGAGATCTTTCTTTTCCTTAATTTTATTCTCCTAACACTTTGCAACAGAAATATGAACATAATAAACCCTTAAGAAATACTTGTAAAATTGAGTTGAATGGTGACATTAGGACAATGAACTATTGTACACATACTATGTATAATTAAGAATTTAAAGTAAATTTAAGTAACAGCAAAGATTGAAAAGTTGAAACACCAGAAAAATTGGATATATTTATCAGAAAAGACCATCATTTTTTTCCACAGCAGTAGTTTTCTGGTTCTAGAATTTTAGGTAATTTTAAATTAAAATTTAAAAAAAGAAAGCCTGAAAAATGAGGAAAACTGCATGAAGCTCTAACAAGTAATTATGATATCACCGAAACGGTAATAACATAGCCAGCAAAGCAAAACACCAAAAATACCCAAAAATGATGGTAAACTTTTATCACCACTATTTCATAAGAGCAATTATTTAAAAACTATATGAGCAGAAAATCATATGGTTAACGACGTCTACCAAATTTAATACATTTACTTTTATTAAATTGCACTAATTTATAGAATTATCTGTCTTTTTCTCTTCTTTAGTGAAAACTACAGTAAGGAATCACACTAATCCACAAACCTGAACTTAGATACCATGAAATTGTGAACTCATTGGTTTCAAAATGCCAGATTCCAAGTAGTTTCTTTCTATGCATTTCTTTTACTTTCTCACCAAGCAGATGGCAGCATCGTGGCAAGCTATGGAGACATGCAGGCCAATTTATTCTGCCATGCACTGAAAACTGTGCTAGAACTTGTAGGGAAAATAAAAGCAAGAGAAAGAAACTCACACTTTTTAGAGCCATATTATATACCAAGCTCTGTGTTAATGTTTTTGTATATATTATTTCATTTAAGAAATCCATGAATTAGCAAGAGAGATGTTAACACATAGGAATACAGTATGTCTTCTAAGCACAACATTTTTCTTCTAAGGATAGTGCCGTAATTGGATGAGCTCTTCCAGCTTCATGCAATATAGTGTTTTGATCACAAAGAAATGCTAGAGAATTGCAGATACAGAAAATGATTATGAAGAAGGTAGGAAGGTGAGAATGAGTACTCTGATTATTGAATGGCTGACTTGAAGGAGGCTGAAGAGTTCCAACTCCTATTGTAACCTCATTAGATAAGCTCTTTCATCTCTTTCTGTAGCTAATGACTCTCCAAGGGATTCTTAGGCCAGCTGTGTCGGCAGCAGGAGCCGGGTTCACAGATTTTAGGTGCTAGACCAGGTCAAGGATTTCTGCTTTTATAACAGCTGAAGGGATTGGGGATGGGTAGGATTTATTTGGGGGGAGTACACAACTGACCTAGGTTTTTATTCCACTAAAATTGGTTCTGCCCAAGTGGTTAATATTTAAACTTGTCATTATGTGTAACTCTGTGGTCAAGTATAAATGTTGCTTAAGACTAAATCTTCATTTGGCACGGCCTTATTAAAAGAAAGTTCATGGTTGGATAAATCACTTTGCTAGTATTAAAATGGAATACCCTGAAAAATGTCTGTGAATCAATCACGGCCCATAATTCACATATAAAGGACCGAAAGCAGCACAAAAATGGGTCTTCTGTAAATGTGTCTCCCAAATTAGCACCTTTCCTTCCTGATCTTTGTTTCTGGGCCTAGCTTCTATTGTGGTTCATGCTGTGCATTCCTAGGACACAATTCAACCTATCGTGCAGGAACATGTGAATTTATTTTCACATTAGTTTATTTGAAACATAATTAAAATAGTAAATCTTTAAAATTTCTCTGATAAATTCTAAATCCAGAAGGTTATGGGGTCTCTGCAAATTTGTTTTACATCTACCCAGGCAAACATACAACATGTACACTAGATAGAGAGTAAAGCCCTCAAGAGCATCTGCCTTTAAGCTTGCTTTCATCCTAGTGGAGAGAAGAGAGGAAATCCAAAGTGTCCTGTGTGTTATTACTTGTTTGGCAAAGAGCAGCTAGGGAGGAATGACCCTGGTAAACACAGCAGGTAGCTTTACTAAATGTGCAATATGAAATTACTACATTCCATCTTAAGGCTTTGGTTCCGTTTTCTCTTGTCAAGGCTAATTGTTATTTTCCATCCAACTTCTACGTGTTTTTAATATTTGTTTTTATAGCTCCATCACTTATACATTTAGAAGCCATACATATGGAAAATACATCCAGAGCATCTTGAAATGGACACCATTAATTTATATAATATATCAGCTCAATAATCAACAGGAAGTTTTTGAAAATAGATCCTTCTTCCTAATCTAACCAGACATAATAAAAATGTATGCAGTAGGTTTACTTAGTCATTTTTACCAGCCGGTATAGAAAGTAAATACTTTATATTTTATGTGTAAATAATTAACTGCATATCAAATAAACAACGTGAGACCTGGTAGGTAGTAATTTAAAAGGACAGATATTGCTTAATTGTGTAGATATTTGCAGTGAAGTTGTATTGTACACAACCTAGAAATTTTAGAAGTGTGGAATGTAATCAGATACGAACTATAAACAAACAGTAGCTTTCAAGGTCTTGAAACATATCTGTAGCTCCAGAGGAAGAAACCTTAAATATTTTCAGGTTGATTCTGTAAGAGTAAATCTTTATGTTATAAGCTGCTTGACATTTTAAGCTCAGCAAATGAAAAACTTTCAAGGATTTAGTTTTCAAACATTAAATTATTTAGGAAGGTGGGAAGGGCATGTTTTTGTTCTTCATTCTTAAACAGATAATCTGGTACATATTCATTGTTAAATAGAAAACAATTTTAGAAATCAAGTCCTGCCTGCCATACTAGTTGTGGTTTGAGAGAGTAAAGTAGACCCATCTAATTATCTGTTGGCTTCACTCTATTATTACCATAACTGTGGCAGTGCAGAACCTTCCTATGAGAGCATAAATAAACCACATGCTTCCTTTTACATCATGTGTTCTCTCTGTACCTTCTAACCATGTTCAAAAAAAGATAGGAGCTTAGTTTAGCCATTTTGTCTTCGACTCTGACAAACTTTAATTTCTACCACAGGACCTAGGAAGTTGACCTTTTCGTAAACCACTAATGATATATTTTAAGGTACCCATTTCAGGAGGCTCATCCTTTCGTAGGGTTCTTATACAGCATAAACTGTTATCTATAAGGAAAGTATCAAAAACTGAAATTGGATTATTAGCTCTGGAATCATAGGTAAAGGAGCACATTGTGAGAAGCTTAAACAGCTGTTGTCACGGCTTGGGGTCATGTATATAAGATGGACTTGCTACTCTGTTGGTTGAACTAAGGACTCTGCCAGTGCTCAGTAGATGAATATTCTAATTGATGATGGTGAAGCAGGTTAGGAGATATGTGGGGACCTGATCAAGTCTGAGAATGTCCTTATGCTACATTGTTAAATGCTTATCCAAGTCTAAAATACTTTTATCTCTGAAGTTGGAATCACAATAATAGCTATTAGATGATTACTGTGCCAACTAAATAGATAACTAATATTAGACAATGTGACTAGTGGTAATGGGTATATTATGTAGGATTTTTTTTTCATATAACACTTCTTTTAAAAAAAAAGCAGTTTAACCAAATGAAACTTCTTAAACTTGATTTTCTGATGTAATTTATTTTGACATATTGCATTTTATAAAACAAATGACTTTAGATATTTTCCTGAATGAAAAGGAATATTTCCTATGGAATTTGCTTGTTTAGCCACAAGGGGAAAAATGTGAACATAATATGATTGTTTCAATATGACTATTTTTCACAACATTCTAAATAGCCAGTATATCATGCATGTTGAGACCACCATTACTAAATGGAACTACTATCTTCTATAAACCAGACAGTGGAATAAATGGATAAAGAGAGGAATAAGACAGATGAAGCAATAGAAAAATAACAGAGGACAAAGTATAAACCATAAGACAAGAGTAGAAGAATTGAAAAGAGAGAAAAGAGATAGATGATGGGTGTGAGAATATAAAATAAGAATATTTTACTGTGTGAGGGCCTCTTACAACATTTATGGTTTTTAGCTATAAAATAAATGTGGTTATTAGAGAAAATAGGAAATGCAGATGTGCACAATGTACAAAACAAGGAAGAAGATAATCAACTGTTAAAATCTTCCCAAATGATTATTAATAACATATATTTAATTCTAGATGCTGCTTCTTCCTCGATACCATATAGTATCATTTTGTTATGAATGATGTATTTCTTGAAAATGTTACTCACATCACTTTAAGTGGCTTTATAATATTAACGTAGCATATTTAGATTGTTTTCAACTCTCCACCATCATTGCTAATCCCTTCCTATTCCTCTAAAGATACATCTTTTAGAATCTATTTGGGATACATTTACAGAAATAGAATTAACCAAAGACATGGTGCTTATTATTAAATTGCTTTACAAAGGGGTTATTTTAGTATATGCTGTATCTAACAGTTTAGGACAAAAGTTGCTGTGAGTTTTGTTTTGGTTTGAACTTTTATGAGACTATAAAATGAAACAGTGGGTTAAAAAAAACAAAATGTTGATATCATCTATTTAGAGTATTTTCCATTGCTGATTTTCATTCAATTTTCAATGTCTCCCCACAGTGAAACTGAAAAATTACATGGGGGTTGAGGGTTACAACTTTCTCCACTGAGGCTGTAACCAAAATCTATATGAACTCGACTCATGTCATAGGCCAAGTAATCTATTCCAAAACTCAGCACCATGAAAATGTAAATGACTTATAATTCATCTTTATTGAAGACTGTTCAAAAACATACCCCCTTTTAGCCTTTTAAACGCACTTGTTAGATGCCTGATAAAGCAATAAAGCTGTCAAGGAATTCAGGACTGTGAGCCAAATAGAAAGTGACTGAAGTAGTTACAGTCCACCTCTTAAAAGATTTTTCTCCACATCCCTGATCTCACTTTTCTGTGTTGCCTTTTAAAAACGGGGTACCTGGGTGATTCAGTCCAACTGTGACTCAGGTCATGATCCCACAGTTTGTGAGTTCGAGCCCCGTGGCGGGCTCTGTGCTGACAGCTCAGAGCCTGGAGCTCGCTTTGGATTCTGTGTCTCCTTTCTCTGCCTTTCCCTCGCTCTTCTTGTCTCTCTCTATCTCTCTCAAAAATAAATAAACATTTAAAAAATATAAATAAATAAATAAATTTAAATAAGTAAATAAATAAAAAGTTAAAACAAGAAAATGTTACTTTCTGATATAAGTTAACAACATTTATCTACATTGTTCATTTAATTGTGCCAGTACTTACATCACTAATTTGAGAAGCTGTGTTAATGCTTTTAATTGCTAGTCTCCACATGAACATTTATTTTGTTCCTTTTCTTTAAAATTTTTAAATGTTATTTATTTCTGAGAGAGAGAGAGAGAGAGCATGAGCCAGGAATCTCAGAGAGAACAGGAGATACAGAATCTGAAACAGGCTCCAGGCTCTGAACTAGTTGCCAGTATAGAGCCTGATGCCGGGCTCGAACCCACAAACCATGAGATCATGACCTGAGCCGAAGTCAGACGCTCAACCGACTAAGCCACCCAGGTGCCCCTATTTTGTTCTTTACTTACATTGGACTGAAGAATAAGGTGTCTTATGATACAATATTTTAATAGTTCACAATATTTGTATAGGTTTGTATTCATGTTCATATACTTAGGTTTAATTCTATAAACTATATGAGATTGTAATTTATGAAATTTGGAAAATAGATTTCATTTTAATATCTTTGATTAGCTATTTGGGCACCAAGGATTTTTTGCATTGTTTCAATATAGGTGATAACTTCTTAACAACCCATTAGGATCAAGATCAGCTTTTCAATTCACATATTATTGTGAGAAATGCTGGAATGTTGGAAAAAAGCTGTGACTGAAAAAAATTTAGAACTTTTGTAACTGTCATGGTTTCTTACTATCAGCATTTCATGTGGTGAAGTGTTGAATACAGAACATATTTAAGTAGCTATCATAACATGAAGAATTTTTTTTAAAAAGTAAGGTTATTTTATATATACCCTTTCAAGAGAAAAAGATCTCTGAAATCTATTTATTAAAAGGTATTTTAATTCCTTAAAAAATTATACTAAATCAACATACAAATATTCAACCATGAAATTTTAACTCTTATCAGAATTAATAGTGCATTTATTCTACTAATTATAACTGCCACAATAATAGAATATTCGTAACTTTTGTGTATTAATCTGTTGCATGGCAGAAAGCAGATGTTGTAAAGAAGTTATCACCTGTATTGAAACAATGCAAAGCAGATGTTGAAGGGCCCGGATGCTCAGCTCAGTGAGCCACAGAAAAAAGGTTCTAGTATTCCAAGCAAGAAGGAAGGAGATGGATAGAGCCTGAGACAGAGTTTGAGTTATCATATAGCGTATCACTCAATAGTGATTAAACCCCAGAAGATTAAAACAACCAGCATTTCATGAGAAAATAAAGAATATGCTTTCTGTTTGGATAGTGTCAGGTTTCTGTGGCTCTGATACTGTCAGCCTGCTACTGCTAGCTTAGTCTGCTCACCCACATCTCTCCCCCCGACACTCTTCACCAGAAACACTGCAAACAGAAGTCAGGATAATGTTCTTTCTTTATTTTGATAGTGATGACATCTGAACAAAAATGTCCACATTCATATTCATTGTAAAGAAATATTGATATATGAGAACTAAGTAAAGATTGTTTACTACTATCACTAGTTTCATGTAACCATACAAGGTACTTTTGTTACAAGTAAATCTTCCTGGTTTCTTCCAGGGTCAAAGCATGGATGAGTACTTTCTCCAGAATGAAGAAGACAGGGTATAATCACACAGTTGTCAGGGCATAAGGAACACAGTCAAAGCAATTGGTCTATATTAATATATATAATACGTGTACACATATTTTGACATATTTTTTCTTATTTACCCACTGTCTGCTAATGGCTTCATCTGAATGCCATGAAATTCAGTTAGTATTAATCAGACTAAGGGGAATATAAATAAACTTGACTTGAAAATTGCATACTCTATAGAATAAAATTTAAAATGCAATAACAATATATTTTATTGAATACATATTGAATTGAATGTATAGCTTTAATTAAATACATTCAGCTCCCTAAAAGTTTTCTGTTAAGAGGAAAAAGGAGGTGAAGTTAAATAATCTCTTTCCATTATACCTATTCCTGGGGTATTGTGGGGTGTAATTTAATCCAGAGAAATCTGAATATTATAACCAAAAAAAACACATTATTCAAAATGTGTTATCAGAGTCAAAACAACTCAGTTCATTGGCTGAATACATTTAAAGGTTTGCTTTTTTTAAATTTATTTCTGCTATATGGTATACATAGTATCTTCTCAATTAGAATTTTATGTTTGTTATCATAGTGAAATTATTTATGCCAAGTATTTGTCACACTGGTTGGTTTTCTTTTTTTTTTTTTAATGTTCTTTTTTTTTTTTATTTCTAGGAGAGAGAGAGACAGCGTGAGCAGGGGAGGGCCAGAGAGAGGGAGTGACAGACTGAAACAGGCTCCAGGCTCTGAGCTGGCAGTCAGCACAGAGCCCGACGCGGGGCTCGAACCCACGAACCGTGAGATCATGACCTAAGCGAAAGTCGGACGCTTAACCGACTAAGCCACCCAGGCGCCCCACACTAGTTGGTTTTCTAACACAGAAAATACAGAGAACCTAACATTGATACAGTGTCGATACAATGTTGGCAACATTAAGCATATCCTTTGTAAACAGATCCAATTTAGATAAACTTGATATTTTACAGTCTGATTTCCTTTTATTAGCAGTTGTGTTTTCAAACAGAATATTCATAATTATAATTCTTTTATACCTTAGGATTCTATTAAGATTAAATTGACATATATATAGTTCTAAGTATGCCTATGCACTATGATATTTTCTGTTTAAATAATTTCTACTAAAACAACTAAATTATGTGGTTTATCTTCATAGAGATTTCTCTCTTTCAAGAAGGAGTTGCTTTCTCTCATCTGATACGCCAAAATCTAGTGTTTCCATTGTGGGTTATAGAATTCAGTTCAAATTTTAGCCTAGTTGGAAAAAACTGAGGACTGGTGGTGTCGTGCCTTAGAAAATTGAGACGGGTTATCTACTAAGAGTCTATATTATTTACATATTTTATTAGTATATGCATTAATTTTTGTTGCATATGGAATTTAGCTTCGAAGTTCGAGAAAGAAAAAACCTATTTATATCAGTTTTGTTCAACATTAGAAGTAATTTCACATTAAGAAAAACCCTGTATTTACTTCAGTGTAACAGGCCACATGAAATACTACCTGGCTTTAGATCTTTACTTTCCCTTATTTGTAAGATTTTAGAATAGTTGTTTTTTAATTTTTAATGTTTATTTATTTTTGAGAGAGAGAAAAAGAGTGTGAAGGTAAGGGGCAGAGAGAGGGAGACACAGAATTCGAAGCGAGCTCCAGGCTCTGAGCTGGAGCCTGACCTGGGGCTTGAACATGAAAATCACAAGATCATGAACTGAGCCGAAGGTGGATACTTAACTGACTGAGCCACCCAGGTGCCCCCAGATTTTAGAATTTTTAAGTCCATAGTACTGTGTCATGGGTGCAGTTAGGGGATTGGTTGTATCAGTAGAAATTACTATTTAATTAAATCCATTTGAGTGATTGAGAAATAAATTCTTAAAACTTTTTGGTACTTCATAGGAACCAGGCACTTGGCAAACTCCCTGAGGGTGTTCTTTATATTTTCATTCCCACAGAGACTAACATTATGGTTCTCTTATCCCATTAAAAGAGATAAAGTAGAAAGTTCTCAATATAATCTCTGGCACATCAGCCAAATAAGGAGTCGTCCAACTGGGATTCCTGGGAAGCTTTATGAGAGAAGTCAGAAGAAATTGTAGGCTGCTTCCCCAATTCTCCAGTCAAATCATATTTTTTAAATCGTTCTTTTAAAGTTAGAGACATGTTTAGACTTATTTATTTCAAATAAGTATGATTCTATAATAGTGATTTTCACACTAGTGTTTTCTTTAATGTAAAAATATTAGCGAGTACTTCCACTTCTTAGACTAAAATAGATTTTATTCTGATATTTTATGCAGACTGATTTATTTTAAAGCTAAAGGGTCTGGCTATTAACAGAATATCTGTCAATAAGTACTGATGACCGTCTTAAATACCATTATATCTGGGTGAGCATTCAGAGTATACGGGAGCAAATTTTTTTAAGTCTTTCTACAAGTTTGCAGAGATGGCACTAATGGAGGTATTGACAACAGAAAGTCAAAAAAGAAAAGATATGCTCTGTCCCTAGTGTCTTTTCCCATGGATAAAGGAATAAATTAATGGCTGTGATTTTCATGTGCTTGGCAGTTTACAGTCGACATTATTTTTTACAGTAACCTAAATATGTCTAATAAGTATAAATTAGCATTCATATTTATAAAAATTAGCAGGAAAGCCACTTCTAGAACCACTAGTTATTGGTCAGTGAACTGTTTAATTATATGTATTGTTTTCTCTCTTACATGGCCACTTTAGGTTGGAATTGTCCATGTTGCTTTTAAAGGTTATATTGAAATTGTAGGAGGAAAGATTCCTTAAAAAGCTGAATTTATAACCAGCATAGGACATATAGGGATTAATTGGAGATCTTATTCCACTGCATTCTGTATAGCAAAACTGCTTCAGCCTTTCATATTATTCTGCAACGTTTTATTTACTTAATTGCTTTTCACTATCATCACCTTGTACTTTTGCTTTTCAAATTTTCCCCCTGTATTTAAGATTCAAATCATGCTTTTCTTCTGTGAACTCGCTGAGTTGTCCATTGGTTCTATACACATGTATTTTGTACCAGGAGATAATAGAGAAGCCATCAAAATTTTTGTGAAGAAAAAAAAAACACATCAAGAATTGAAACCTTCATTGAGATGCAACTTATTCTGTTAAATAAATTTTAGGGGCGCCTGGGTGGCTCAGTCAGTCAAGTGTCTAACTGCGGCTCAAGTCATGATCTCACGGTTCATGGGTTCGAGCCCTGCATCAGGCTCTGTGCTGACAGCTCAGAGCCTGGAGCCTGCTTTGCATTCTGTGTCTCCCTCTCTCTCTTTTGCCCCTACTAATGGTCTGTTTCTCAAAAATGAATAAACATTAAAAAAATGAAAATAAATTTTAAAATAAAATTTTAGAATTTATTTTTAAAATTTAGAGAGTTGAAGGAGATAACCAACAAAAGATATTAATAAGGTGTGTGGTATATTTGTAGGCAATAAACAGGAATGGGGAGTAGGAATGGAGTAGCAAAGCAGGGGCTGATTGGCAAATTTAAATAACAGTAAGAGGGTGACATTAATAGCATGAAGCGAGTAATCATGTGCAGGTCTAAGGGAAGACTGTTCCAGACAGATGGAAGACCATATGTGAAGCCATTAGGCTGGACTGGCTGGTGAATTGTGGTAATAAGACAAGACTGTTACTAAAATGAAGTAAGGTAGCCACCCTGAGGACTTGGGCTTTTTAACCGAGGTACTTGGGAAGCCAGTGGAGAATTTCAGCAGAAGAGTGATAGAGTCTGAATCAGGGTTTTAAAGACTCCTCCTGTAAATCCACTGCATTCCTTAAAGTGTATGTCTTATTTTCTGCACTTGCATCTTACTTTCTTAACCTGATTATATCCTCCTTTAAGTCAAGGACATAAGGTATAATCAATCATTTTATATCCCCTAGAGCATCAAGAATAAAGTAGGTGTTGTAGTGGCATTCAGTAAATAACCATTGATTAGGTTTGGGAAGCTGGAACTGAGCAGATAAAGCATTGCTACCAGCATTAGCAATCCCAGAAATCTTTTCTACACAGATTCATTAGTTTACCTTGTACATGCAAGCAGGCCAATAGCAACTGCTTTTCTGTCTTCAATCTAGAACCAAGAATAAATCGCAAACCCTCAGGATGCCTTTCTATTGCCTTTCAAAACACGTAGTTTGCACAAATATCCAAAATTTAGAACTTAAGCATTAAAGGCACCTCTGTCCTAGAATGCCTATTAGTCCTTTATACTTTAACCAGGAAATTTTCCAATGTTCTCTTCCTTTGAGTGCAGTGACGGCTCTCTTTAACAGATGTAAAATCATCTTTCTCCTATTCATTTCTCAGACATTTATGTCTTGCAGCATGTGAGAAGCATATTAAGCGGCAGTTAGGTAATAGTAGAAAGGTTTCCACAGATAATGCTCGACAATTCAATCAAAGAAAATCAGGAGGAACACTTCATGGAAAACGGGGACTGACAGAAGAGAGGTGAAGTTCCTATGGACATTCAGAACAAAAAAAGTGGTCCTTTGCCTTGCCTTTTCACACTTCAAAAACACAACCGCACCTCCATTTTTACAGAATCATAAATCACCTATCTACTAATGATATTACAAGATTAAAAATGTCCCGTAAAATCCTATTTAATTTAATTTAAAAATGCAGAGTAGCTACTGTGCTGATCATGTGCATGTTTTTGTCTCCATTTATTTCCATTTTATGTCTCAGAAAGCAATATATGGTAATGTTTTACCACTTAAGGTGGTCTGTATGCTTGATCTAAAATTGCAGCCATCAACAATATTCCCTGTCTCTCTCCTCTGCCTTATTTTTCCTCGTTAGTACTTCTCACTATTAACATATATTCTACTTATTCATGTTACTTCCCAGATATTTCCTCCCTACCCCTGTGTAGATGTAAACTCCTAAGAATCAGATGTATATTTTAAAATCTATTTTATGCATTATTTGGTATTCAGAACTTAAAAGAGTGACATGTTGAGCACTAAGTAAATGTCTGATAATCAAATGAATGAAATAAGATATATTTCAGATATCTGTATACAGATGTTTTCAGTCTGTTATCTTTTAATTGTATATATGCTACCCCATGACACAGAGAACTTAAATTTTTGGCCTATCATTTGCTTAATGGTTTATGAGGATAGTATCATGCTTCAAAACAACCTTATCCATAAAAAAGTTATAAAAATACCAATTCATAGGTTCTTCTTCTATTAAATGGCTTAGATCTTACTTTATATTTTTAAGTTATCAAGAATATATTTTATATACAACATGAAGGTGTTTCTGCCTACTCCACTAATCTTTTCAGTTGTTTCAGTATTATTTACTGTAAAGTTTATCTTTCTCATACTATTTTCAAATACTTAAATTGTCTACCCAGGCCACATGGAGACTGTAACCTGTTTCTGGAGTTTCTAATCTTAATTTTTCATTGTTTTTTTTTTTGCCTAATATGGTATTTTAACTTATTATAGATTTAGATTTTTATATTTTATAATTTGTACCACTTAATTGTAGTTAATCTTAATTTTATTAATTCTTCTATTTACTTGTCCAGCTAAATTAATAGTATCTTTTGGTTGATTTTTAAAAAATCCTCTTGAAGTTCTCACAACTCATTTATATAATAATTTGAATACAGCTGCTATCTATCCAACATTGAATTTTCCTATTTCATGAAACATTCTATACCCTTTTAAAATTACATATATATCTCTTTGTAGCTGAGTAAAGTTACCATTTTTTTTTTATAGAAGTCCTGATGATTTCTTAGGCTTATTCCTAGGTGATTATTCTTAAGGAGTTTTTACATCTGAAGGAAATTAAAATAGCTGTTGACTTTTATTTCAGAGCCATATAAGTCTATATAGTAAGAAAATCAACGTTTCAATTCATAATATTTACAAATATGTGCTATATTTTAAAGACCATATATAGTACACTATAAATAATTGATCATGTACTCTTTCTCAGCCAATTTACTCAACTGAGAATTTTTTTTTTTTAATTTTTTTAATGTTTTTTTTTTTTTCTAGGTGAGAGAGAGAGAGACAGCATGAGCAGGGGAGGGTCAGAGAGAGGGAGTCACAGACTGAAACAGGCTCCAGGCTCTGAGCTGGCAGTCAGCACAGAGCCCGACGCGGGGCTCGAACCCACGAACCGCGAGATCATGACCTAAGCGAAAGTCGGACGCTTAACCGACTAAGCCACCCAGGCGCCCCATCAACTGAGAATTTCTTGAAAATACTTCACACCACGCTCTGTGGTCCAACCCTTTAAACTCTGTAACAAAAAGACATTTCTAAGTGGAAATGTTTTTTTGTTTGTTTGTTTCTGTTTGTACTTTTGCTCTGTGGATCAGAAAAGTGTTGCCATGTGGCTGTCCAGGTAGGGGCAATTTGAAATACCAGAAAACCCACTTACCATAAAACAAGTAAAACTGAATTCTAATCCAATCTCCTACTAAGTAAACATTTACCTCACTTCACTTTTTGGAGTCTCTCACTGTCCTAGCTATAGAATTTAAGATAACTGAATTGAAAAGATATTTTAGTTTATTCACTGTGTTCTCTCTGCATTCCTAATATATGGCAGTGAATAAGGCAAAGTCCCTGTCATGGGAATCAGACTCCAGTGCACCAAGAACTCTGCTGGCTCTAACATTCTCTATGTCTATTGCAAATTATGATGAAGTGTGGGGGAGAACTAGTCCTTAAGTTAAATTCAAGAAAGTTACTACAGTCACTGGAATTCAAATACAGTAAATTGGTGGCTATGACCAAAATCAAAAACTCAGATAATAGTATTATGTAATATTCTAGGCTCTGTAACCCGCATACTTTTACTTACATTCAGTTTGGCCAGCGTCTGTATGTCTGTGGACACACTTCTTTCCCTTCCCCTTTTTGAACTTCAGAATGGCCATGTGTACAAAGACTATCATAATATAGAGGCTTAAAAAACTGTGCCCAATAAATGGTAATTTTATCCGTGTTCAACATCCTCTATGATATATTCCTAAAATTGGAACTTTTCTTCACTCATGAATTCTGTTTGGCTGAGGTCAACCTAAAGATCACAATAGATCAAAAATAGAGGACACAAAACTAAGACACAGAAACAGCTCTCTGTTTAAGAGGCTACTGATCTACCAAACACGTCCTGAAAAGGCAATCTCTGAAATGCCACGTATTTAAAGGCAGAGCTTGTTTAGTTGAAGGCTAATTTTGTTCCCATCCAAACTAAGGATAATTCCAACTCTAATCAATGGGAAATCACATATGAAATATCATAATGGAAATAGTGGTGACCTGGGTATTTTGGGCAGAGACATATGCTGAAGTAGAAACTTTAGCGGCTTAAAATGCATTTAGCTCAATCCTTTGTAGTATGTTTTGGTGCAAGCTTGCAGATACAGTATATAGGAACCTCAATTACTGAGTTCCTGTTTTTAGTAAATAGCTGCCCTGTAGGTCACTAAGTGCTATTGCTGACAAGGTTGTATATGAGAAAGCTTTTATTTTAATAACTGGTGGCAACTTGCACTTATAAAGAACCTCACATTTCTCAAAATCCTTCTTTGGTTCAGAATGACTACACAGAATTGCAGCCACCCCTGGAATAGTGATCCTAAACCAATTATTAACACAAGACTAAATGGAAGACAAAAGACTTTTTGAGTATAGTCAGCACCAAAATTTATTCTTATAGAATGTGATCTGAGGGCTTTATGGACACATTGAACAAAGAGAACTTTGGTTAAAAATATTTTTCTAAAGATTCATATGCAATAACCTGCAAATAATTAAGCTTACTTTCCTCAGAGAGAAAAATAAATTAGGGCTCCTCCATGCAGAATCTACATTGTGGTTGTCAGCACTTAGTGCTGGAGGTAGTGCTGTAGATTTAGTGACCTTGGATAAACTATAGAAGTTCTTGTAATCTCTTTCCCATAAGTAAAATTAGGAAAATGTCTTCTCCAAGGACTGTTTCATGATTAAATTAGGTGCTTATATAGGGCATCTTCCTCCGTGTGCAGCATACAGTGTTGGAAAATGAATGGCATCTATAGAGAAAAGATAATTTTGTTAAATGCTATTGACAATTATGAAAGTAAACAGACAAAAACTTATAAGAGGCAATGCTATATTCATCATTTTATATAGAAAACTACAAACATTCTCAAATGACATAAAGAAGACCTTACTATATAGAAAGCTCAACAATGTTTATTGCTTGGAAGTCTTCACACCATAAATATATCAAATCTTTTTAAATGGATTTGTATATTCAAGTGATTAAAATCAAATTTCTAATAAGAGTGTTCACAGATATGTAAAACTTCATTCCTAAATTGAATGAAAAGGGAAAATGGCTAGGAATGGCTAAAATAATTTTGAAGAAAAAGGCAGGAAGATGTAGTATAAAGCTATGTAATTAAGAATATGATGATAGCAAAACACACTAAGTACCCTAATGCAAAAAGACAAATATCTCAATCATATTTGGAAATAGGACCTATGACAGAAGTGGCATAATTAAGTAAATAGTACTATAATACTATTTACTGTACTGCACATAATAACTCACTGTCAATTCCATAGAATGAAGACAATTGTTTTCATAACTTAAACAATTTTGAAGAAAATATTAAAACCTTTCTTTATAGCATTTGCTAAGAAAAGGAACTTCCTAGAAACACTGTCTGTAAAGATTGATAAAATGGACTTCAGAAGTAAAATCTAAGCTACACTATGAGCAGGAAATATTATACGTTACATGTACGTTATGTTAATCTATATGTATAATATCTATATATGTACATATGTGTATAGTATATATAATATGTATATATTATGTTACAAATATGAGAAAGGAATAGGGTCCAGTACTTATATTAAAAAATACAAAATACTAAGAAAAATAAAGCCTGATATAAGACACAGAAAAGAAACACGAATAGGTAATAAATAAACAGAAATGCAAAAATGAACAGCAGTGAAACACCACTTAATATATGAGAGTACATGTTAATTAAAAATATAACAGAATATCAAGTGTTGTCAAGAATGCATAAAAATGGAAAATTTCCTAAATTTCTAATTAACTAAGAATTTATAAAACTGCTTAGAGTAATGTAGCAATATCTATTAAACTGAAAAGATTACTAATGAAATTGTAGTAGACACACAGTTGGTGGTTCACTGTATCTTCTCTAATCACTTAATTACAAATAAAAATGGACATTAACTTCAATGTCTGTGTAGACAGTGGCTGCTGGGGTGCCTAGGTGGCTCAGTTGGTTAAGCGTCTGACTTTGGCTCAGGTATGATCTGATGGTTCATGGGTTTGAGCCCCACATCAGGCTCTGTGCTGACAGCTGGGTCAGAGACTGGAGCCTGCTTCGGATTCTGTGTCTCCCTCTCTCTCTGCCCCTACCCTGCTCACGCTGTCTCTCTCTCTCAGAAATAAATAAAATGAAACATTAAAACAATTTTTTTTAAAGATAGTGGCTGCTGGACAATTGTCTTTCTATTTTTAGAATATGTAGAATTTTTTAAAAATATTTTTATTTATTTCTAGGAGAGAGAGAGAGACAGTGTGAGCAGGGGAAGGTCAGAGAGAGAGGGAGACACAGACTCTGAAACAGGCTCCAGGCTCTGAGCTGGCAGTCAGCACAGAGCCCGATGCGGGGCTCGAACCCACGAACCGCGCAAGATCATGACCTAAGTGAAGGTCGGTCGCTTAACCGACTAAGCCACCCAGGCGCCCTGAGAAATGTAGAATTTTTAACAAAACTTCCTAGCCTAATTTTGTTCAAGTTCCCTTCATGCCTCCCTTTTCCTTTTTCTCTTCTCTCCCTCTCCCTGTCTCTCAGTTTCGAAAAGTAATGACTTTGGAGGATTTGGAGGATTTTATTCAGAAAAAAAGTGATTCAAAACTGTTAAAAATGTAACTTTGAGAAGATGACTACCAAACAAGTCAGTCTATTTTAAAACAGAAGTGTGAACTCAGTAAAATGTGTGTAAACAAAACAAACAAAACAAAATCATTATATTCTACTTTCTGTAGACTTCCAAGACTATGAATTATTGTCAGTGCCCTATGTGAATCCTTGCCGATTAACAGATGCATTGAAAAAGTTGGATTTAAACTAAGCATGAAAAAATAATAAAGAGAGGTATAGAAGTTTTTGAGGGCTGGTAAACTGCAATTAATGTAACTATAGTTTCCTATGATGATATATATTTATATGTTCTTTGATACATACTTAACAAATGCTTTTTAACATGTTAAAACAATATTTAATGAATTTGTAGCACTGTAATCTTATTTTTGTGTCTGTTGGCAAAGATTCAGTTAAATAGGATCAAACTAGTTACCCATCAAAAAATGTGCATTTCTCCAATACATATTCTTCAATTTTAGTATGTTAGTAGTTATATATAAATCAACTTTTGACACATCAGAATGAAGTTTATTTTCTTAACCATGTTCATCATTGACTTTAGACTACCTTGACACATTCATTGTCCCTGATGCACTGCCTATTTAAAGGGTAAGGAAAATCTTTATTATTACAGAGAAAAAAAGCACTTTGGTATATTCTATTCAGAGTCCAGGATTAAAACTTAGGCTATATTGTCATCTCCACATTCAAAATCATAGTGTATTAAGACTTTTTCCACAGCTAACATCCTTGAGGTTGACATCTTCTTGTGACTGAGTAGATAGGAGCAAGAAATTCAATTACAGCAAGCCAGCTCTGTCATTGCACCTGTCTGCTTGCGCAGGAAATGATTTGTAAATTGGGCTTTATCTTTCCCATCCCATAAATCTCCTGTCCATAATTGACACTTGTCACCATAGATGAATAGGGGGAGAAAGAAAACAGAAAGTAAATGAGCAGCCCACCTGGGAAAATGATGTCTTGTTGCCTTTGGGAGTCATTTACAAACAGCAGTACCTATGGGCCAGAGTTTTTATCCACAAGCAGGTGGCAAACATTTTGCTATTGAAAAATACAGTGCCTGAGTTGAATCACAACAAACACCAATCGAGTGATAATTAATGTATAATATTTTCCAGAGAATGTAAACATGTCTTCCAAAGAAACAGAAGCTTTCCTTAGCTATTTTTGAAGCTTTCTTATTGCTGCTGCACATTTGTAAGTATCAGGTTGGTGTCTGACCTGTCAAATGCATTCATGAAGCAAGCATTTTGGCTGTCTTGGGAGTTGATATTGTCACTTGTTACACAACTCAACATCAGTTCAAAGTTGTTTAATACCAGTGTCGACAGATTGGTTTTTAAAAGACCTAAGAATGACGATGTTTTCTTTCAAATGTCAAAGAAAGGAACAAGGGATTTCATAAAGATGATCCTGGGAGCAAGCCCTAACCGTAAACACATGACAGATAAACCTTCATCTCTAATTCTCCTAAATGACTTCTTTAATTTTATATTTCTTTCTGAAGCTTATCTCACGTTGTGAGACATGCATATTTTAAAACAAGAAAAATATTACAGAATTTAGAAATACCTGAGTATTCTAAAGAATCATTCTTAAAATATCTTAAAATACCACCAAGATTTTCAGTTTTAAATAAAAATATAACCATATGTGCAAATAAATTCAAATGACAGAAAAAAATTTTTACAAGTTAAATTGTGAATAACAAAAATCATTGTGTACGCATCATGTATGGCTTTGCAGTTACTTGTGTTTGCTTAAGAGTATGTATTTTATCAATATTTTTAATCATCTCAACTTACTAGGAAAAACCAATTTGGCATTCCTTGTCAATTTTGCAAGATCGAGAATTGTTTCTTTCACCTATATGACTTACACATAGTTCTAACCAATAAGGTAACAGCTTCGGCACTCTCTTTGCTCCCACAGATGAGCAAATTATAAAGAGTTTATATTTTTCCTAAAATAGGAGCAGAGTGTTAGAAATGGAGCATTGGCAAGAGCATAGATTTGACTTAAATACCTCTACACTCTTTACTGCCCCTGTCGCCTGAGATTCCATGGGTTGTTTGCCTATCTACCCAGCATTTACAGAAGTTGTAAGCACTCTGTTATTTGTGCTACAAAATGAAAATTTGTCTGAGGAAATTAAGTTGCTTCTCTGTAGATTTTGGTTAGTGTAAAATAAATGATTTATTTATGCCCACTTTAGTATGCTGAGCTTGTAAACACAGCAGTGAATTTCTTGGATATTGATCTAAAGCAATAGGCATTTATAGCATAATACAGTGGTACTCCATAACCCTTTATCAAGGTCAGCTTTGTCATTTGGCAACTGAACTGAAGAACAAAGGAAAACCTTTCAATACCAGTAAGAGTGTTACATTTTTACCAGCCTTTGCTTAAGTCAGCGGTTTTCAATAACAAATACATCAGCTCTTGTTACCTAATGAGTATCATTAGACTGGACACATGTATTAAAAATACTCAGGTGATATCAACAATATCAGCCAGCATTCAAAGTAGAGGCGTGAATATTGTATTCACATGACAAATCATTTTAAAACTTCTGTAAGTAGATGCATTACTTGTCCAAATCTCAAAAAAAAAACAAAAACAAAAACAAAAAAACTTTCAATTTGTTCCACAGACATGTATGAAGCACTTCCTTTGTGTCTGGGACTGTACAGAGTCTGGATATAAGCATGAATAGATACATAGTCCTTACCCCAGTGAAGCTCATATGTGTACATGAACTACACACCAAGTATGGAGAAGATGAGCCTTTGGTTGTCTTGAAGTTATGAGCAGGAGGTTCCCAGCAGGCTGGGGTATAAGGATTCCCAAGTAGAGGAAATCGAGCAGCCATAACCATGGAGTAATGTAATAGCATGAACTGTTCAAAAAGAGAGAGATTTTCCTGTTAAAGAACCTCGAAGGCATTTTACAACCCTGACATATAGATACGGGAAGGAAATGATGGGTAGTTGGTCCCTGAGGAGTAAACAGAGGCCAGCCGGGACAAACCTTATATGCTGTGCTAATATTAGGACATCTTCTATCCATTCTACATTTAGTATGCTAAGCACTTCCCATCTTTTCTCATTTTATACTTTCAACAGATCAATATTATCTTAAAACTCAATGTTGTCTCTGTTTGAGAGGTGAGAAAACTGAGGCAGAATGAAATGAAATGTGTCCAAAGTAACACTCCTTAAGGTACCAAATGTGACTCATGTGACTCTTAATTGGGATTTATTAAAAACAATTAAAAGTATCAGAATAACATAATGAAAATGTGTTTTAAAAGGTTCTAATAACATTGCTGGGGCTCCTCAGTAGCTCAGTCGATTAACTGTTGGACTTTGGCTCAAGTCATGATCTCATGGTTCATGAGTTAGAGCCCCGCATCAAGTTCACTGCTACCAGCACAAAGGCTGCTTTGGATCTTCTGTCCCCCCTCTCTCTGCCCCTTTTCCCATTTCCTGTCTCCCTCTCTCTCTCTCTCTCTCTCTCTCTCTCTCTCTCTCTCTCTCTCTCAAAAATAGATTAAGAAAGCATTTAAGAAATAATAATAAAAATAAGGAAATAAAATGTTACAATAACATTGTAAAGAAGTGTTAAGGTCATAAATCAATTAATTTAAACAAACCAACATATTAGCAAAGAAAATTCCCTGTATCAGAAAATATTAGAGTTTATAATCTGGGGGGGTTAACATATAATACTTTATACAGTGAATGTCATCCTAACATTATGATTTATATGGATGATTTCAAATTTTGTAGAGCATTTACCAAATAATGTTCAAAATAATAAATTCTGTAGGACATAAAAATTACGTAAGACACTACCTCTCTGGACTTCAGAAGGTGCGTAAATATAGAATATCCCTGTGGACTTAAATTAAAATGTTCAGGGTTCCAAGTATATCACATTTAAAATATTTGTTAAAATTTAAAATGCCAGCTTACATTAAAACAAATGCAAATACATGTAAATGAACCGCATAGAAATATTTCTTGTTGTATTGCTTTGTAAAGTCATTTGGCATATTTATTTCTTCCTTAATTTCTTTCTTAATAATACTTACATGTACTGAAAGATGGCTCATTGCTAAGTATTGTGCTAAGTGATTTACATTCATTGTCTTTCTAAATCCTTGCAACACTGTTTTTATTCTCATTTTATTCCCATTTTGTTCTCATTTTATCCCCATTTTGCAGATGACTCAGAGCAGTTTAGGAACTTGAGCAAGATGACATAACAAATCAGTGGCAGAGCTGGGATGAAAGCTTTTCTGTGGGACTTCAAAGCTTGTGGAATTGGGAGTGGCATCATTAGCAATGCATTGTCTTTCTGTTTACTATAATTACCCACATATCCTTATAAAACAATAACCAATCTTATGTTGTGGTGATGGTGGTTAAATTCAAGCATGAAAAATCACATTTAACCTACACTTGTGAATAGTTTTTCTTCTAACTCTGAGACATGGAGTTACAGTTTTTGCATACGTCGGCGTGTGTGTGTGTGTGCGTGTGCACGCGTTATCACCAAGTGTCTCACATTCAAATTACCTTTTCTACCTTATCGAAGGACTAATGTACAGTTCTCCAAATAAATATTGGGTAGCAGCTAACTAATGCTTTTTATTTCTTGAACGCATAATCTGTAGTCTGGTACCAGAAAATTATTCCTTGTCTGTTATTAAATGGTAGAATATTAACCTATTTTGCAACTTTTATCAAATATTTTATTTGATAAATAAATCAAATAAATTAAGCTGCATGCTTAATGATAGTTCTTTCTTTTGTATTTAACTAAAAAACCCAAGACTATAAAAACAGTGGACTCCTGTTAAATTCAGGAGTTCTTGGGGCACCTGGGTGCTTCAGTTGGTTAGGCTTCCGACTTTGGCTCAGGCCATGATCTCATGGTTCCTGAGATTGAGCCCCACGTTGGGCTCTGTGCTGACAGCTCAGAGCCTGGAGCCTGCTTCAGATTCTGTGTCTCCCTCTCTCTCTGACCCTCCCATGCTTGTGCTTCTCTCTGTGTCTCAAAAATAAATAATTGAAAAAAAAAGTTATTTTATTTTTTTAAGTTTTACTTAAAATCGAGTTAGTTAGCCTACAGTGTAATATTAGTTACACATTTACAATATAGTGATTCAACACTTCTATCCAAGTCCTTGTGCTCATCACAATAGTGTCCCTAATGCCCATCACCTATGTCACCCATTCCTCCACCCACCTCTCCTCTGGTAGCCGTCAGTTTATTCTTAGTTAAGAACCAAACATTCCTATTTTAAAATACTTTGCAAGAAAACTTCTTTTCAAAATAAATTCTTAGTAAGTACAAATCATACAGAATCTTCCTTTCATTTTTCATTGATATGTACCACAAAATATGTTACATTGATTGGTTCTGTTTACCATCCCAGGCAATTTAGAACAAAAATAAGTAGTGTGTCGAGAAATATGATGGAGTTTTCCAGGCAAGTGTACCATTGGACACATTTTAACTGCTGGACAAAACAGAAAATGTACACATTTTAAAAAGCAGTTAAACACCTGTTGGCCATTGAATTACAAATATTAAGTGAACACCAGCAGGGTACTGTTTGCAATCCAGACAATTGGGATATGTTTCAGTGTTGTATTCATTGCCTGCAGTTGCGTGTTTTGTTTTGTTTTGTTTTATGGTGATGATGAATGAGAGCTGTATTAACGAGGAAGTAGAATTGCCTTTAATGAATCATTCATGTGACTTTCTGCCTAGACTCTAATCTTAAAATGCCTGGACAGTGAGGATCTAGAGGAGCCTTGCTGTGTCACTGAGTGAGATAAGATTGTTATGTAATGGAAGGTGCTCATAACCCCTCACCTCTTCACTTCTCATGAAACAAAAGTTGCTGAGTCTTGGTAGTAGTTTGTGGAGAGTTTGCTGATTTAAGGTGAAAGAACTGTTATACTGAATAATTAACCTAAAACTAAAACTGAGAGAGGAGGAAAAGGAGAAGAAAGAAATCTTTCTATTCCAGAGGAAAATTTTCAGTCAGAATTTTGTAACAATTATGAACTATAGTGACAATAGTCCCTTAAAATTAAACCTGGCAAGTTGACCCACAGAATTGAGGAAACACCTAATGCTATTTCTCATGCATGGACTATTGTTTGAAGAGGGTATTGAAGTGTTATCTATGCCATACCTTTATTAAATATGAAGTTTATTTTTAGAAGATATTGGCCAATAAAATTACTGAGACTGCCTTCCCCAAATGAGAAATATCTTTGAGAATGTATAAATCTTTTATTTCAAAATATCTTTCTGTAGTTCTCACATGAGGGAAATTAGTAGCCATAGAATTAGTGAAATATGTTGGTCATAATTTGCTAACTACAAATATGAGGATTTTTTACACAACATTCATTATATGTATGCATATTTATGTGTACATATTCTTCTATATGACATGTTTAAAAGTCATTTTTGTGACCTTATGTTTTAGATACTATAAATGAAAGACTAAGCATTTTAGTATAAGGATAGTTACTTAGAATAAACACTTAAAAGGTAACTTTTATAAATACAAGTATATATATCATTTCAGACAAAAATAAGAAAATAGGTATAAACCAAAGTCCAGCATTATAATAACCATTTAAATACAAATCCATGGGATTGAAACTAACATTTTTCCTTATTACTAATTTTTAATTGACATATAGTTAACATACAATGTCTCATTAGTTTCATTTTGATGAGCTTTATTACCAAGTGTGTATAACCAATGATTTTATTATATGTCCTACTTGATCTCCAAAGTCCTATGCAGGCACATGGAACAACAGAAGATGAAAGAACTTGGTTGCGTGTGGAAAAATTTTTTAATAAAATAAAGCCCCAGAGTATCATAAGCAAATTTATGCTAAGTACTTTAAGAAACTGTTAATTTAAAAACCATTGAATTAATAGTTTGAATTCATTGGTACCAAATTTTTCTAAGTTATATACTAAAACTAACAAAAATTCATTGCTGACTTTTCAGTTATCCTAATTAACAGATTAGTATCCCTGATTTATTTATTTTTTTAAATATTTGGAAATTTATGATTTCTCCCCTGAATAATCACAATATACATTGCAAGCAGTAGTAAGAAAAAATGAAGTCTTATTGTAAGGTATATATGCTACATTACAAAGTTCTATGTGATATTTTAGCACTGTCATATGAGAGAAGAACTAAACTAGAAGTAAAGAAGCAAATTTGCTTCCTAGAGGGAAATTTTAGATAACTGAGGGTTATCATACTTGTTCATTAACCAGAATTTAATGGATACCTAGAGACGGGGAAAATAGTGGGGACATATTGTTTAGCAAAAGCAAACATGACCTCCTAACATTATGGGACTTACAGTTCAGTGGGGGGAAACAGACATTCATCAAATGATTTTACAAACACATGTCCATTTCTAGCTCTCAAGTGCTGTTAAGAGGGATTTCCTAATTCTAGGAGAACACTTAATGGGTTGGGTTGTATCAGAGAGGAGAAGAGAAATTGGAAATGAAACTCTAAGGGGAACAGCCACAATAATGTTTTAACTCAGTGCGAAAAGAGCTTGACACAGCTGAGGAATAAAATGGAGTACCAGATACACAGAATAAGGGTGACCAGGGTGAGACTGGAGAGATAGATAGAGGTCAGACAGGAAGTCATGTTCAGAATTTTGATTCTTATTGTAAAAGTCATGAAAAGCCTATTTTTAACAGCTTTCATTAGATATAATTTGCATACAATAAAATTCACATATTTCAAGTGTATATAAATAAGTGATTTTTAGTGAATTCATAGAGTTGGGTTACTCTATAGATTTACAGAGTTCTTACCCTAGTGAGATCCACCATACCCAGTTACAGTCACTTTCTATTCCAATGCCTAACCAAATACTAAGCTATTTTACGTCTATACAGGATCAGTAAGAGTGGGTCTTAGTCTGGGTCACATGATAACTTTATATTTAACCCATTAAAAATTGCCAAACTGCTTTTCCAAAGTAGCTGTTCCATTTCACATTTCCACTAACAATGTATATAGAGTTCATTTTTCCACATCCTTGTCAACACTTGATATCATCTATCTTTTTATTATGGCCTTTCTAGTGAGTACCAAGTGTTATCCTAATGTGGGTTTAATTTGTATTTCCTTAATGACTAATGAAAATGAGCATTTTTTTATGTAAGCTCGAATAAATTTGACTTTTTGTTGAGGAGAAGGGGCTTGCAAAGGACAAATAAAAGAATTAGCCACACAGAAAGCCAGGACAGTGTGTCATGAAAGCTAAGGAGAAAAGGAGAGAAAGATTAACAATATTAATGTTACTGAGAATCTAAGAAAGATGAGGACTGCAAACAGTACTTTCATTTGGTAGGTGAGGGCATTGGTTGCTGTATCAGTAACTCGCTGGATACAATGAGGTGGATTGAAACCAGACTGGGGAAGGTTGGAGCATGAATGGAAGTGGAAGAAATGGATAAAAAACATATGGGCAACTTTTTTTTGACATATTTTCTATAAAGGGAAGAAGAGAGATTCCTCAGCAAGTGGAAAAGAATATAGGCTAGAGATATAATTTAATTTTCATGGGAGAAAGTTTGGTTATGTAAAATCTGTTAGGAAAAATCCAATGGAGAGAAAGACACAAGTTATATAAAAAAGAATGCATGGAGCGCTCAGTTGGTTAAGCATTTGACTCTTAATTTCGCTCAGGTCATGATCATGGTTTGTGAGTTCAAGCTCCAAGTCAGGCTCTGCCCCACTCTCATGCTCTCTCCCACAGAAAATAAAGAAATGAACCTAAAAAGAGAAATGATGGGTAATTTGTAGTATAATAAATTTATCCATTTATTTAGCGTATACAAAATACCTAAAATATGCATGGTGGAATATTTCTTGTTAGCGCTGTGAATCAATTTGAAACCCTCTTTTTTTCACATAAGAATTTGTCAAGTATAAAATAATTAAATGAAATAATATCATTGAAAGGTGTTATTATAAAAAGTCTGTATTTATGTTGGTTGACATATTATTCATGCTGTCTAGTAAATGTCTTCTCTAACCACAAATATATTTAAATCACTTGCTGTAACCTTTTCAGGTCTGCTGTTACTCTGATCATTTTTCCTACAGCTTTCTGGTTCTATAGGGAAAAGCCCTGTCTGAAATAACTCCCCTATGTAGCCAAACAAGGAAAACATTTTTTCCCTCCTTACTCTTAAAGGTGACAGATAAGGACTTAGTGGTGTCATTAACATGTCTCCAAGTCCTAACTTATATAACCATACTTTTGTTCATGATCTAGTGCCTTCATTTAGGAATCTGAATCACTTCCCTTGGTCCTTACCGTTCTATTTTCAGAAGAGAAATTAATTGAGCAGGTTGGGGATGGGGTGGGAATCAAGTTAAGGGAATGACTTCCATTTCTTCTGCTGTTGGGAAGATGAAGGTGGCAGACAGTGCTAGTTTCCTCTTTAGTAACAAGTTCTTTCTTCTTTTTTTTAATTATCATTTTTTAGGACAGCAGTACACCCTGCTTAAATTTTAAAACTTCATTTCCACTGTAGGGAATGAAATGAATGAGATGTAAACAGAAGATTGCCAGAACTTGCTGTAAGAGTTGGCTTTCCTTATTTAGATCGTAAGCATTCCACATTGCCTTTTTATTGCACGCCAGCAACGTGGATATGAGGGTTGTAATAGCAGAGGCGGCAGCATCTTGCTACCACGAGGGAAAGGCTGGGAACATCATCTGTAAATCCTGGAGCCACTGAACAAAATATAGCAACTGCCCATCTGCGGAGTACGTGTGTGCGCGTGAGCGCGCGCACGAGGAAAACAAAAACCTTAAACCACTATTTGTTTGTTTCCTGTTTGCAGCCCAAATGTTCGAAGTAAACTTTATTCATAAAAATAATTCACTAGCCAGATTTGGCCTATGACCTTTGACCCCTGCTCTAACTGATAAAAGGTATCCTAACTGTATTTATTTTCTAGTTAGTTACTGGCATGGTTATTTCTAGGTGACTGGATACTATATAGGAATAAAGTAACAACTCATATTAGGAAAGAGGACCAGAGAAAGCAGAAGGCAGCCAAAGTTGATCAGATTCTGTCTCTGGCTAAGAGACCTCAGAATTTTAGGAGGATTTCGGAAGATCTTAAATTTTGTATTGAGTACCATTACTACTGAATATAGTAGTAATGACACATACATTGTACTCATTGTATTGGTTTTTCTGTTTTGCCTAGTTGCTAGTATTAAAATAGGATTATTTAACCCCTTCTCTGTATCCATGTACAATATTTTGGGTCAAATACATGTTTGTGTGCTAACCTGGCAATCAAAATCGCATTTGTGATATTGTTTCTATGAGAAATGAAGTCCAAATTACATACAACTAAACCTCAAATTAACTTTTGGAACCAAATGCTCATGAATTGGTAACTCTCCCTGCCTGTAACTATCCATTATAAGCTAGATTTTCCCAGTGCATAAAAGTGACTCCTTGGGTATTAATTGGCCAGTATAGTAAACTGCATTAATTTTCTCTTGGAACTAAAATATTATTTAGTGAATAAATGCTGCACCATTGGCATCATATATGTTTATGGAATTCAGTGTGGTTTTCATTTATGCCTAACTTCCTAGGCAGTAACTTATACATTGTGAACAGCAACTTTAAAATACAAGCTGCAATGCTAGTTGAAATTATTTAGCAGATTGTATTAAGCCAAGCGCTTAGTTTGTAGTAAGTTCTTGATTGAAGTAAACTAATAAATGATGATTGATACTGAGAACCTACTATTAAGCAATATGAATTTGTTAAGCTTATGCACTGTAAGAGAAAACATATTCAGAATACCTGGAGCAGATATATTTTCTCCACAGTGAGATAAAATTTTGCACTTAAACATTTTAAATGAAGTAATTTTAATGAGATACTTTAGGTCTTATTTTTTTCTTCTCCTCCACTTTATTCCATTCTTCCTTCCTTCCCTTTCCCTTCTTTCTTTTTCCCCTTCTGGAATAGTTCAGTTTATAATAGAATGGGATTAAAATCAAAATGAATTGTGAGGAACACTACCGGAGTGATGATTTGGGGGAAAAAAGTAAAAAAAGGGAAAAAAAAACAAAACCACAAATGGAGAACAATTTTCACACACAAAAAAATAATTTTAGATAATATTTCAGAAGGTAGGATGGTTTGGATACATGAGAGTTCAGGCCTGGAGAAAAATAAAGTCAAAATCAATTCATACCAGAGTAGAAGATGCAAAGAGGAGAGAGAATAAAAAGAAATTGCAAAATAGAAAAGCATGAGATTGATAGCAGTCAGAATATAATGGACTTGATTTTTCTCTTCAATCATCAAGAACTTTGAGATAGAATAAAAGAATGGTGCACTATGAAACGGTCAATCTTTTATTTGCTGCATTAGGTTTTGTGTTATATGACTTTAAACACATGTATGTATCATTCTATCAATGGATATACCCTCAATTATATACCATATAATGAAGTGGTTTTCAAAATTTTTTGATATAGTTATTAACAGTAATCCACAGAAGCATATACTATGTCTTCACTTTGGCACATTCATACACGAACACTTACATATGAAACATTTTATGAAACTGTATCATCACATGTGATTAACAGTCAATTTATTCTCTTTCATTAATTTTAAAAATTTTTGGTAGCAATGCATTATATTGACTTTATAATGATGAAAAATTGTGGTATACTGGAAAAGGATTTGGAAGCTCTAAATGCAGTGGGATCACACAGTAAGCAGTGGCAGTCAGTAATGCAAGTTTTATTCTAATGCAATATAGGATTTATTCTGGATGTATATAACACACCACTATAAGGCAAAACTGATGTCTCCTCTTTCTTTAATATGCTTCTTATTGACAGTGTTACTCTTAGCAAATAACTGACATGTTTAAATACATGCTTACCTGCTCCTGAAAAGTAAGTCAAATCTGTGGATTAACAGAATATTGTTATAATATACTGAATAATATTTTAAATATTGTGTAGATATTTAGGAGAGGAACTATGTCAGCTTGCCTGGCACATAATCATATATGTGAATTTATATAAAAGTATATTTTATTATGTACTTTAAGAACAGTCACATGATTTCATGATAGTATATAAATGTGATAGTATATAAATTAAACTTATTTATCTAAATAAGGAATTACATTCATGTACACATTATAAGAAAATGTAGTTACGGTAATATAAATATCAAATATCCAATAATTTAGACAGTCTTTATTTAAAATAAATTAATTGAAATATTATATTCATGTTGTAAAGAATTTAGATAGCTATGAAAATTATAGTAAAGGTGTTTATAACATAAACATTTGGACTAAATTAACATTTCAAAAATTGTCACCTGCTATTACAATATTGTTCTGATTGAAATCCAGCACAATTCTCTATTTATAATAAAACATGTTCTAAGACCAAAGAAAATAGACACATCTCAAGTGTTGCTTTGGTGACATTTATTGGATGTTTTGGTCATTAACAAATATGTGTATATAAATAAATATAGGTATTATATATTTATTCTATTGAAAGGTTCATTTTCATTCTTAAAAAGGTCTAGTTGTGGGCCATAGTCACATGTTGGCCTTGTAAATAAGCTAGTCTTTAGCTGTGGATTCATGAAAAATTAGAGATAGAGTCAAATTACCTGATAGACCACGTGTGATGTTGGCTTTAAAAAAATATCATTCAAAGTTTTTTTTTTTTTCTATCATCCAAAATAAAGACATTGCTTCATCTACATTTCGTTCTCAATTCAATATATAGAACAGTATTTTGAAAAATAAATGTGTTGTTTGGGTAGTTTTTTTCATTTTTTACGGTAGTATGCTCCTTCTAAATGGCTTAACATGCATGTCTTTCTGTGTAGCTGGTACATATAAAATAATATAAATTGTAGAAATTGGTCACTTCTAAATTATAGAAATTGAATGAAAACTCTCAATATAATAAATAGCAGCATTTATTTTGAAGAGCCCTATAATTCCACCTTGAAATGACAATTTATGTTCCTCCCAAAGCTGCAAAGAAATTGTCCTCAAACTCAGTTGTATGTTAGCTTCATCTGAAATGAGTCCCAGGCCTCAGTAAATCTAATACAGGCAAAAAATTACAGGAGACTGATACATAAGATATTGTTTTGAGATCTTAGTATGTGCCAGGAATGGTTTTAAGTATTTAATATGTATTTATATATTAAATTTCTAGAACAATTCTATTTATGAAGTATGCAATCTGATTATGCTATTTTTTAATGTTTTTTTTTTGAGAGAGAGAGAGCATGAGAGTGAGTGGGGGAGGGGTAGAGAGAGTCTGAGACAGAGAATCTGAAGTGGGCTCTGTGCTGACAGCAGGGAGCCTGATGCAGGGCTCTAACTCACAAACTATGAGATCATGGCCTGAGCCAAAATCAGATGCTCAACACACTGAGCTACCCAGACACCCCAAGACTATAGCTATTTTAAAGCTGAGAAAGCTGAGGCACAGTGAAGTCCAGTTCCTTGTTCAAGGTTGCACAGTTTTCAAATAAACAATGAAACTCATCAGCAAATCTAGTTCACTAGTTCACTGGGACTGTGTCCTTCACTCCTACACTCTGCCACTTCTCTAAATTTCCTGTCTTCAAGGAGCATCAGAGTAGCAGAGTAGATTTTTAAAAAAAAACTACAAAATAAATGTTACATCATGTAGAATTGTCAACAAGGGAAATAGTATTTTAGGAAAAAAAGTAATAGTTCTACACTAGCTGAAACAGAGGAAGAATGATTCAAGAAGTTGTGACTTATTGGTGGAGGCCACTAGAAAGAAATCATGGGCCTGGTCTTGAACCTGGCTCTGCTATTATTTAGTTGATATAAAGTTATCTCTTGCAGATTATAGACTTGATGACAACATTCCTGATGATTAGTTTAAATATGTGGTTATACCAAACACGGAATTAGAATTGATTTTTTTTTTTGAAGCAGGCAAAGTTTTTGTATGGCTGCTCCTGACTGCCTTTCAATAACTTCCTACACACACATGCTTGATATCTTATCTATGGTATTGTACTTACTTGTGTATTCAGAATGTGCATATTCGCATGTTAACTCATTTTCTACATTTTCTATGGTAAAATCTCCTTGAAAGTGAGAATGTTAGCCTCATCATCTTTGCAGTCCTTACAATTCTTTGTTTATACTATATTCAGTCATGAGAATTTTATGTTGAATTTATAAATGAATGAAACTCTCATCAGAAATCAATGACAATGTTGTTAGAGTGATCTTGCCTTCTGGGCATTTTAATATAACAGTGAAGGGTACTTAAGACTAATGCTAGAATACTTTTAAAAGACATTGCTACTCAGAATGCTAATATATGATAAGTAGCTTGTCCCAGGAAGAAAGTCATCAAGGAAACTGCAAAGAAAAAGAAATGCTTTTCTCATAAAGAAAGTTTCGCTTGGGAAAAAAGATGTCAACTGAGCGACAACAATAAAAAAGTCCTTGGTTTCATAGTGGGACATCTGATACAAACTCCTCACCTCCTCATAAGCCACCAACTTGCAGCCGCACTTGGGAGTAGCCAGTCTGCATTCAGAGTGTCACTGTCTTAAATATTGAAGTGATGATAAATTTATTTAGTACTCATTTCCTTTTATGAAGCAATGATTCCAAATGACTTTTAACATGGCAACATGTTGCCTATTCAGCCCATGTAACCTCACCCACCTTTTTTCACCTGCAGGCACTAGACTGCTCTGAAATATGTTATTCTCCTTAGAGGATTCATATTAAACGCTGGCTTACCAGCAGTTTCATTGCAGCATAATGTATAAGAGAAACAGATGGGGAGAGGCCAATGCTTATTGATAAGGGTCTGGTCAGATACATCCTAGTACATCTGTATAGGGGAACATGACACAGTTGAAAGAGCTATGCAGATCTGCATATGTTCCATAATACGATTTTTAAAATGAAGTAAAAGTGAAAACATCAAGGTTTTGAACTGTGCTGTTAGGATATCATTCGTTTAAAAGATGCATATACTTGTACACATCTAGACTGCTTCTGGAAGGTATCAAAGAAACTGCTATGAATGGGTTGCTTTAGGCAAGGGTAACTGTGTCATGGGACCAGATTGAGAGGGAGTCTTTCTTTTTGCTCTATACTCTTATACCGTTTGCATTGTGCCGCATATACAGGAATTCACTCTTTTTTACAAAGATAGTAACTAAAGAAAATTTCTACTCAGTTTGATTGCTTTTGGTATCTGCAGGTTCTAGGACTATTGCCTATGGAACAGGTCCCTAAGGGCCTCTTCATCCTTATGGCACATCATGGAATCTTAGCAAATGTCAAATGAATGAATGACTGCTCAGCTTTCCTCCTTCCAGTGTCTACTCTCACCTGGAGTGATTGTTCTGTAGTTGAAAACAGATGGGAATTAGAATTTAAAAACAAGAGATTCCATCTAAAATCTGCCCCTTTCTGATTGCATTCTGCTTAATTTCTGTAACCCTCAGCTTCTTCACCAACAAAATAGAACCTACCTACTTCACAGGGTTGTGGTAGGAAAGAAAGATTATACACATATATTATATAAAGAAGATCATGTATGTATCCATTGCAACTGTAAGGATCTGTAGAAATGCCACAGTGCCCTGCAGATAGTAAAGGGCAAACAAATACATGTTGAATGGAGCTGAACTGCAGGCGGTCCCCAATTTACAGTGGTTTGACTTAATATTATTTGACTTCCGTTTTTTTTTTTTAATTTTATCAAGGACAAAAGTAAGACATACTCAATAGAAACTGTATTTCAAATTTTGAATTTTGATCTTTTCCACTCTTGTGATACTGGTCAGCAGCCTTGCCCTGCAACTCCCATACAGCCATGCTACCACAAGGGTGAACAACTGCTATGCTTACAGCCATTTCTGTTTTTCACTTTCAGTATAGTGTTAAGTAAATTATATGAGATACTCTACTTGATTATAGACTAGGCTTTGTGTTAGATGATTTTGCTCAAGTGCAGACTAATACAAGTGTTCTGAGCACGTTTCAGGTAGGCTGGTCTAAGCTATGATGTTTGGTAGGTTAGGTGTATTCAATGCATTTTCAACTTATAATATTGTCAACTTAGATGGGCTTATCTAGACAAAATCCCATTGTAAGTTGGGGAAGATCAGTAGTAAAAAGTAGCATCGCTTATTGATTACAAAGGTGAATAAAATGTCTGACTCAATATCAAGGGCTCTTTAATCTTTCTGAATTGTTATATTAGGTCAGCATTTAGTTACTCCTTTGTAGGTCTGATTGGCATGACTAGTACAGCTAGTTCTGGGAAGCTGCCTAATGTATACCTACCATTTATATAATATTTTATTTTATTTACATGAAGAATTACATTTACACTGTGATTATATGAAAATCCAAATGCACCAAGAATTACAAATTAACAAATCAGTTAACATTTTAGAGGTTAACAGAAGTTCCAATATGTGTTTAGGACCAACCGCCACAGTAGCTTTCTCGGCAACCCTTGCCCTTAAAGCAATTTACATAGAGATTTTGCCAGGAAGTGCTAACTCCTACGGTAATTAATTAAACATGAAAACAATTGATTGGTAATCAACTGATGATACCAGAGAAGAAAATTTTATTCTCAGTAAGATGGCTTGTCAGATCATTTTTACAAAGATGTTGTGACTCTTCTTTAAAGGACAAGGCCATTCTTAGTTGTTCAAATAATGGAGTGGTGTCTTTTGTTGTTCCTGTTATATGTTTTATTATCCTACTGAAAATGTATTGACTTGACTTACAGATCTCCTTGACTTGGATACCAATCCAACACTTTCCTTACCTGCACTGTCAGTTCAACATCATATTCACTTATTCACAGAACTTTCAGATCTTATTTTTAGCTCTTAGTCATCTTTTTAGTAATTGTTTTGAAATATATTTAGACATCTATTCTATGATGCCTATTATTTGTTATATTGTATATTTTACATTTTGAATAAAACATCACCATCCAAATTGGTGTGTTGAATAAGATAATGATGCAAATTATGTAATTTAATTTTGAAAAAGATTAACTGATTTTTTTTCAAATACTTATAGACTTTGTTTAGCCATAGATCATGCTTCTATCCAACCAAAAGTACTTTTACAGACATCTATTGCAAATGGATTGTTCGTAATTGCTACAGACTCAATTACCCTTAGTCTCTACACTTTTTCTTTCATATAAAATTTTATGTTTATTGCTCATATTATTAGTGGTTCTATTTCTTTCTCTACCAGGAAGAAATTGAAGTTTAGTGAAATCACATGTTAGAATTTTTTATGTATCCTAATATACCCTAAAAGTGGAATTGAAATGTTACATGATACTCCACAGAATCATGTATACTTATAGCCTAGTGTTTATTATTGAAATAAATTTCTATATATTTTCATATGTTTGTCCCACAGTGTAAAAATGAAACATATGTGGGGAAGAATAAGAAAGCTAGAAGTTGTGTTATAAAATACTAAGCTCCTAATAATACACATATTTGTTATTTCAAGGGATTGTTAAAAATGAATTCCATACTGAATAGCAACAAAGCATTAAGTAAGGACTGTTATTCTGTTGTCGGATATGCATTTGACTGTGTTCTAAAAATGTCTTCATTTTCACTTTTGGATTTACCTAATGGAAATCTAACAAATGTCAGTAGATTTAACAACTTGAAATGAATATTAAAAGGTCATTCATGCTTTTTGACCCATCCTATCTCATTGTATTGTTTAGCAATACAAATATTATTTTTTACCCACCATTCTTAGAGGTTTTTTTAATTTTTTAATGTTTATTTTTCTCTGAGAGAGAAAGAGAGAGACAGAGCATAGGTGGGAGAGGGGCAGAGAGAGAGAGGGAGACACAGAATCTGAGAGGCTCCAGGCTCTGAGTTGTCAGTACAGAGCCCGACGTAGGGCTCAAACACACAAACTGCAAGATCGTGACCTGAGCCGAAGTTGAACGCTCAACCAACTGAGCACCCAGGCGCCCTAATTTCACCATTCTTTATTGAAATTCACTGAGAACATTTAACTATAATAAAAATAATGCTTAGTATAAAGAAATTACTTTTAAATCCAAAATCAAATTCATGAGCTTCATTGAAATTCTACCATGCATACAAAAAATGTTTCTTCCAAATGTATGTTGGAGATTTTTTTAAAAAAATTTTTTAAATGTTTTATTTATTTCTAGGAGAGAGAGAGACAGCGTGAGCAGGGGAGGGTCAGAGAGAGAGGGAGTCACTGAAACAGGCTCCAGGCTCTGAGCTGGCAGTCAGCACAGAGCCCGACGCGAGGCTTGAACCCACGAACCGCGAGATCATGACCTAAGCGAAAGTCAGATGCTCAACCGACTAAGCCACCCAGGCGCCCCGGAGATTTTTTTTTATAAGACATTGCATTTTGAGTCCTAATTAAGATCAAAATTCCATGACTCTATGCTATTTCAACATAAAGTCTGATAGATCACATTTTTAAACAGTCATACCACTAACCTTTGTTCATAGACTTCATTAAAATACTAGTAAGTCTACTTATATATTTTTAATATGTGTATTAGTTTTCTATTGCTACCATAAAAAACTACCACAAAAACCTTAAAACAACACCCGTTCATTATTTTCTAGTTCTGTGGGTCAGAAGTCTGGGTGCAATGGGGCTCAACTGAGTTCTCTAAGGCCACTGGCTGAAATCAGGTCATCAGCTGGACTTTCTCTTATCTGGCGATTCTGGGGAAGATCCATTTCCAAGTTCAGTCACGTTGTTGTCGGAATTCAGGGCCTTTGTACTGATAGAATTGTGGCGTCTATTTCCCTTCCTCTGTGAACCAGGGTCCATCTTCAGTCCCAAAGTCGGCTACCATATTTTTTCATCTTTCTCGTGGCTCCTCTAGCAATGGGAGGTTGATTTTCTTTCATGTTTCAAATCTCTCCGGCTCCTCTTTCTGCAACATCTCTCTGACCCTGGCTGGAAAAATTCCTCTGTTCCTAAGAGCTGATGTGATTAGATTAGGCCCACTGGCAGAGATCCAGAATAATATCTTTATCGTAAGGTCTATAACCTTAATTACATCTGCAGTGTCCCTTTTGCCATGTAATTGCATATTCACGTGTTACAGAAATTAGAATATGGACATCTTTAGAGGGCCATTTGCCTATTATACAATATTTTTAAATTGTCTTTTTTCCCCCTTTCATGCTCGGAAATGTTCCCATGCATGTAGGGAAATTTAATATTTTAGTGGGAAAAAATGGAGCCCTTATGAATATTGTTCCTCTTGTGATTTAAATATATATGTTATACTTGGATTTTAATTAGAAATTGTTTAAGATCAAAAATAATGCACCAGTGCATGAAACTCAAAATCTGTTAAAATGTTGGTTGGTTGAGGTCTATACATAAACCCACCATTCTTACTGATTATTTTTAAATTCAAAGCCTACCACTAATAATTGCAGCCCACAGATTTTACCTTTTGGCCTGTTAGTAGACTTCTGATTTCCTTTTGCATCAACTTTATCAACTTTGTTCTTAGGTTGTTGAGATTTTCTATTTTGAATCACAGAAAGCATTTTCTGAATTTCCTAAGATTGTCTTTCACTGTCAATTATACAGATTCCATATATGCCCCCACATAAATCCTGAGAATATTTAGAGGCAAAGAAAAGTTTCTTCAGTTGAAATTAATTTTTATGTTTTAATATTGCTAGAAACTTATGTGAGATATGAACCCGATGATCATTTGTTAGAAACCCTCCTAAAAATTCATGCATAAAAGCTCCCATAGTATTTGCTTTACCACATTTTACAATTTAATAAATTTATTATTGTTGTTTACTATTTATTAGCTTCACATCAATCCCAATTAAAATAGATTTTGTTTCACTTTGCTAATTACAAAAATGTAATTTAAATGTCATCGCACCTAATTGGGTCTTAAGTATGTATATCATTTAGTTGCATACATTTCTTTTAAAAATGAACTTCAGATTGTAGTTATTTGGATATTTTGGTGTAAGAGTGAGTATATTAGCGACATTGTTACAATGTGATTAATTTAGATCAAACATATTAATCATAGTAATCATTTAAGATTAAAGAACCTGATGCCAATTCAATTTTACTTTTACATATAACTTTATTTGAAAAAAGTGATCCTGTTAAACTCTGACTAGCTTAGAGATGTATTTGTTTATGAGCTGCATATCTTCATACCTAAAATATTGAAACTCAAGGGAAAATATCGGTTCTCCAGCACCAAAATGCTGTACTTGAAGGACGTAAGACAAAGATATTTCCTATCATGTAATTTATCTATTCTCAAGGGCCATGTGCTAATACTTCTAGCTCTGACCCTTTTAAATGTGTGACTCGGTGTAGTATCGGCATGGGACACATTTTTAAAAAGGAAATATACTGAAAATTAGGAGAATAGTCATTCACAGAGGACTCCCTGTACAAAAGAGGGAAAATACATTGTAGTAGAGTTACTTTTAATGCTGTGATAAAAATACTATATATTACAAATGTATTTTTGATATCCCCCCCCCCCCAGTCCTCGGTTACCATCATTTTATTGGTAAAAGCTTTTTTCCAGGATGAAATAATGAACATAATTTTAGTGTGTAACCTGCAGAAATCAAATCTCATTTTATGCTTAGATATTGCTGCGAAACTAAATGAGGCACATCTATGTGCCCCACGACTCCTCCATTCCTTGGGGAATTTGGTGTCTCTTCACCTTACTGTTTAGGATACAAACTAAGAAAATGTGGTATAGTTTGCTTTATGTTGAAAATCACATTCAGCTGTGGGTGCTGTTTGAAAAGGACCTAGATGGCAGCTCCTAGCTCTGTACCTATTTTCCAATACTTGTATTTCCAAATGGCACACGTCATGTCCTAAACCCTGATCCAAGGCCAGCAGCCTTACTGAGTAATTCAGTGTTACTGACTATTGCAGTTTTCTTACCCGTGCTACATTCTATGTTTCACTAAAATTTAAATACAGATTTTTCAGAACGATCTTAAATAAAATAGGTTATTGGAAATTATTTGCTAAGTAGAATTGCACCTCAAAATTAGTTGGGGTTTGTGTTTCCGCGGGCTATAGCTTGCAGAAGCAGCCTCTTGAACATCCCAGGTGGCTAAAAATATGCTAAGCATGTTCTGGATGGAGAGACAAATCACTTTAGAAATAAATTCTTCTTCACTGCATATATTCAGGTTTTAAAAGTCATGGCAAAAATAAGAGTTCTTATTAGAAATTTGTTTCATTGGAAACCTATCAGAAATGCATTTAGTCTGTAAACACAGTCTGTTGAATACTTCAGCTGCATCCCCCTAAAGGGAAAGTTGTTCCACTTAATCTGCCCTAGTTATGCTTCTGTTAGTAATCTGAGAGGAAATGGGAATCATGCATCATCAATGTCCTTCCCTCACAATCGCAAAGCCGGAAAGAAGTGAAAAATGTGTTTCCTAGACATTGATACAAGAAAATATTAAGAAGTAGAAGAAACAAAATGAAGTCAAAGGGATAAATATCAGAAGCCTGCTTAAACAGCCTTGGCCCCGTATAATTGCTTTTCTGTCAGCAAGATTATTAACAATTTTGGACATTTGAAAATTAAATTAACAGCCTGAAAATATTTTACAGAACGAGATAGAACATGATACATGAAACATAATGACCCCACTGAAATTCAGCCAAGCCAGTGCAGCTACTCATTTAGACAGAGGAGACAACTAGTTAATCATCACCGAGCAAATTAGACAGAGCAAATTAGTTTGCTACATTCCACAGTCTTAGCTACCAAAAAGAGTATATGCCACTAATTAGAATGAAAGGGCTCTCAGCATATTATTATCTACATAGAAAGAGAGAGCAAAACCGTGGCTTGAATTGCTTCTATCAAAGCTCGAAACCTAGGTTACGTACATAGAAATTACATGTGCAAGAACGTGTGTGTGTGTTCACACACGTATTGAAGTAGCAGCAGCTTTAGCGTTCTCTTGCATCTTGACCTAATGAAGTGTAAAAAATTTTTCCCAAGGTTAATTGGAATTCTTTGGGAATACATACACACACACACACGCGTGCGCGCACACACACAGGCTCGCACACAGTTAAAACTTAAAAACATTTTTTAAAAAGTGCGGTCTCTTGAATTGAACACTGAAGTAGCCATTTCAAATAATTTGTATTACACAATATTAAAGGGCTTTTTTCTTTTAAAAAGTGTATTGCCATTGCATGTGAAGTAAATATTTGGACTTAGTTTATCACTGGAGATTAATCTGAAATCATATTTTGTAGCCTTAATTAGCATACATTTGCTTAATTGTCATTCTCAGCCCCATCATTTCCATTTTTCACTAACTTGAACAATGCTATCTTCTGCTGTTTGCACTTTAATTTAAATTTCTATTAAGGTTTATGAACAGTAATAAGGTCCTGTTTGAATATTCATTAGCTGCTGAATTGTGAGCTCTGAAAAGGTGCTTTCTTTTACCTTAATGAAACTGGCACAGCATGGGACTGATCGGTTGTGACATTTGATTTGAGGCATCCAGCGAATTTTCTCATTGTTTATTGACATGTCTTGTCCAAACAGCTCCCTCGCAAGTGAGCGGAGTGATGAAGGAAAGGGTGCTGCAGCGGAGTGTGGAACTTTCCTGGCAGGAGCCAGAGCATCCCAATGGAGTCATCACGGAATATGAAATCAAGTACTATGAGAAAGTAAGTGCTAAGAGCAGCTGAAATGTGTAGCCGATGTGTCTCGTGTCATCCTACTGCAGTATAGCCTAAACTTGGTCATTAGGACCACTGTTTGGAGCTGTTGTGAAATTCGGAGTGAATTTTAGCCATTTTTAATGACCGTCTTCCTGCATCTCAAGTTCATCATTATAATTACGATTGCTGTGTATTCAGTGCCTGTATTACACAGAGGAAGATATTCCACTGGTGGTATATTTGTTCAATTTTTGATAAATAATTAGATGTAGGATGTTTCAGTACCACAGAAACCATACAGCCCAGTGCATTTCTTTTCTCAAAAACAGTTCTTTTAGGATCCCTGTTTGGACCCTTATGATTTCTTTTAAGTATATAGTTTCACTGGTAACGATGGTGGCCTCAAGTAACTTAGTAATTTTGAAAACATAAAAATATTTTCTATAAAGAATGTAGTTTCTCTAAACTTCAGAATCAAATGATAATACCCCACTCCTTTAAATTCCTCCTGAAATTTATTCCATATATGTTATGTTAATCATATATATCTACCACTTCTTCACACTCCCTTCTCCATGAAAAACAGTATGGCTGAAACCCAAGCACTGCCCTTTCATCTCTCCATAATGGCTGAATTTTAGTAGAGATATAACTAAATGGTATGAGTGCATTCATTTCTGAACTATCTGGAAGGGGGTGGGCAACCTTTTCACAAATTATTATCTAGGCTCTACATCATAGAAAGATGTGGTTTAAGATTTGAAACACAGAAATTATTATTATTATTACTAATACTTTTACTACTATCATTGTTAATATTACTAATGTTAATTAGTAATATTATTACTATATTATTAACATATAATAAAATATATAACATATAATAAAATATATAATAGTATTAACATTAGTAATATTAGTAATTAATAATAATTACATTAGTAATTAATATCAGTGTATTATTAACACAGTGTTCCTTATTGACTTAAGTTAGCTAAAATGCCATAATATGCATAACTGTTTAACCATTTGGACAGAATTCCAAAATAGGAGGCTAATGCTTTGGAAAAACTTGGGGGCTGAATTGACTTGATGGAATAATTTAAATGCATACAGTGCATTGGCAATAGATATATTATTTCCCTTTGAAGAGAATATAGTTTAAGATTAGTTTCAATGTTCAGATTAAGTTTACAGTATTTTTGCTTATTATTTTCATTATGCATTCATGACTTCCATGGCCAATCTGACATTTTAAGTACCTTATTTTTGTACCAGGGAATACAGTTTTTACACCATCAAATGCTCTCTGAGGGAATCATTGGTTTTAATGTTGGTTTTGCTATATATGTTTTCCAGTAAGCTCTAACAGTTATAGTCCCTTTTGAAATTTCGTCAGATTTCAAGAGCAATAAAATGCTTTTTAAAAATATGTTAGGTGGTAAATGAGAGTAAAGTTTCTCACAATGCAACAAAATATTTTGCAAATCCTTCTTTGGGAGTAAATTTGTTCAGATGGTTTCTTTTGTATTTTTCATGACAAAACCAGAATGTATCTACATTTGCTTAACTTACATATTAGGCAATTATTAGAACAGAATAATAGTATTGCATTGTAACATATGTAAGTATGTGATCTTTATATGTCATTATGTCATCTAATATCAGTTATGCCTAGTTCTTCTACTTGAGATAAATATATATTTATAATACCAACAATCATTTCTATAAGTGATTATAAGTAAGATAGTCACAAATCAGCTTCACTAAATATAGCTTAAGTGTACATTTATTTATACTTTTGCAAATATCAGTGTGAAGGCAAATCAAACAACCAGACTGACATTTCAGATTTCAATGAATAGTTTTATTAGAAACAACTCTTTATTTTAGAACAAATAAGAAACTCTAAAGTTGAATATTTTGATGGCTAGTTTTTATAGATTTTTAAATAAAAAGCCCATCAGAGTCATATCAATTAAGCTTTAAATTTTTTCATTTAAATATTGTTTTAATGGAGTATTTTTATATTCTTGAATTTTTATACTATTTTATTCTTAATTTATCATATGTAATATGGAAACACATTTTTAAACTCTGCAAGCCTCAGTTTTCATATATGAAAAGTGAGGAAATTAAATGAGTGTTTAAAATATTGTCAAAGCACAAATTTTATAATATGTTAACTTTAATATTGATAGCTTTAATTTAAAATATTCCATTAAATACTATTTTGTAAAAGTGGTTTTATTCTGCGAGAAATGTACTTTTTAATGAAAGCAATTGATATGTCAGTATGGTGGTGGTATGCGTTAAATTTCTTGAGTTAATAGCTTTCTTCATTTTTCACATATGGCCTTTCTTTGCTGAATAACATTCAGGAAAAATATTAAAAGAACTACATTATGAAGGGAAGACCTCTATGAACCCATAGATTTTATAAGTGTACCCAGGTTTTGCTCAATAGGACATTTGATTATATTTATGGCTAAATAGTTCTTGCCACTGTGCCCTCTATCAACAAAGCAAAAGCTCAAAACCATATAAAAGGTCTAACAAAATTATTTCTCTTTGAAATTTATAGAACAAAGGCATGTGTTCATATTTACATTTTATATTATCTTAGAAACAAGTCAGTGTTACCGTATTCCACAGGGTACAATGTAGCCTTTATAAAAACAATGCAGTAAATTGAAATAAATTGCAAGAATTGCCTGTCAAATTGCCTGGTTGCAATTACAATTAAATATTCCCTGAATATATTGTTTCTAGGATCAAAGGGAACGGACCTATTCGACAGTAAAAACCAAGTCCACTTCAGCTTCCATTAATAACCTGAAGCCAGGAACAGTGTATGTTTTCCAGATTCGGGCTTTTACTGCTGCTGGTTATGGAAATTACAGTCCCAGGCTTGATGTTGCTACACTAGAGGAAGCTACAGGTAAAATGTTTGAAGGTAATTACCACCTTTGGTTTGGATTCTTACTCTCTATAACTGTCATATTTTTTCCAATATTGAGAGTGATGATTTGGTTCAAGATTATTATTATATTTAAAGGTGAATATATGTGCATAAATATGTCCTTTGTAAAGGTTAGACAGAATAACAATTGAAAATTTGCTGTTTTGTGTCTCAGTGTTAGAATTTTGTAATTTATATTAGTCTTTTTAATCCATACCGGGCTTATTTGGAAAAGATGACGTTAGAAATAGAAACAGGACTTGTTCAATTGTGTGTTGACACAAGCTGTTTTTGCAGAATCCAAAGCAATATTACTCTGGTTCTGCCGGTCAAAGGTGATCCTTCCCAGAAACCCCCAAATGAAGCCAGGATTTACACAGGGTGGGCCAGAGAAAGATGGATCTGTAAAAATCTGTGTTAATGTAAGCCTCTTGCCTGTTAGCGATGATTTCAAACATTGCAGTTTTGAAAGATCTTGGAAACTGTATTTATTTTTATTTTTATCATCTCTTTTCATCTTCTATTAATGTTTCAAGCATACTAAATTAAAGAATATATTCAAAGTATATACGAAATATTAATAAGAATTAAATGAATATCTCTGTATCCACTTAGCTTCAAAACAGAACATCACCAGTATCTTGCATTCCCTTTATAATTTTGTTTGCTTTTCAGTTCTGCATAAGATAACAAAAATGCATGTGTCTATATGTATCACAAATAAGCAGATGTATGTTGGAATGCATGTCCAGAGTGCAAGTTCAGGTTGTTCCTCAGCTGGCTGAGATCTTGGGGTGTGTTTCTGTATTTTGGAGTTCTTGATTTCTCCTGATGTTATTGCTCAGGCACAGGGTTCCCCAGCTGTTACCTTATCATCTGCTTGCCAATGTAGTGTTCCCACAAGGATCTCTCTTTTTCTTTTAAATACTTATTTATTTTGGGAGAGAGACAGAAAAAAAAAAAAATACACGTATACTTGCAGGAGGGCCAGGGAGAGGGGAAAGAGAATCACAAGCAGGCTCTGCACCTTCAGCATAGGGTCCAGTGGAAACCACAAACTCACGAACTGTGAGGTCATGACCTGAGTCAAAATCAAGAGTCAGATGGTTGACTGACTGAGCCTCCCAGATACTCCTCTCACAAAATTCTGAACAAAGATGAGCTAAAAAACATGTGATTTTTCTTTCCTCAATTTCTAAGAAAAAGTTTTTAAGTAAATTAAATCAGTACAATTTTTATCAGTTATTTTGACTTCAGAAAAATATTTTTATAGAGCTTTAAAAAGGCAGATTGACAAATATACTTTGATTAGTGAATGCTTGTTAAATTTGCTAACAGTATTCCTCTTCCAAAATATTTTGTTATATTTTAAAATTAACCAGTAACTCTCAGGACCTCAAATAATGAAACATACATTATAATAAATTTGAAATATAAATTACTGATGTAGAATTATAGACACAAAAGCATCAACTGGGAAAATGTCATATAATTTTGTGTGATAAACTTAATGCCATTATTCTTTATTATCTTTTTAAAATGCAGTATCTAAGATTAAAAATGAGAATATCTAAATTCAGTGGCCACATAACCTTAAAGCCTGTTAAGATTTCAACATTTAAACATTTGAGTGGTCTTGTATTAAATGTGTTCTAGTAGTTTTCAACTTAGACTGATCTCATGATGTTACTTTATAATGTCTAATATAATAAAATACCTAAAATGATATTTTTCATATTTATGAAGTTTAATCTTAAATTAGAAACATTAATTCCTTATCTCTAGTCATACTTTATTGGTCAAACCTATTTTGAAAACTCAAAATAAATTTGTGCATTGTGCTGACTTCATAATTTGAAAATATTGGGACAAACTATTTTATATTGAGATTCATAGGTATTATTTTATGCTGAGATTATCGTTAGTTTATGCCGACATTCATAGATGTTAATTTCATTATTTAAAAAAATGAAGTAAATAAGATGAAATAGTAGAACCTGAATGATCACATGAAATGAATGTTAAAATTGTATTTTTGTGTTAGAATTTTCCATTTTTATCATAATATTCTCTCCCACTACAATGTAAAGTTGTTGAAAGAATTATCCATATCTCTTTTCCTTACTCTTGTCTTGTCAGTGCCTATTATTAGTGCCTGACACATAGAAGGCACTCAGCAAATAAGCAGGGAATGAATACCTTGTGGTCATCAACATGGAACAGACTATCACTTTCGGTCGGTGCTCGTGGACACATTCCTGGTTTCTCATCTCAGGTCTTCCATGGCCAATTGTCAGACTTCGCATGAGTACCTTCTCTGTACCCTAATTCTGGGATAGCAGTACCTAACTCACAGGGTTTTTTAATATTAGCTAGGTTAATATACACAGAGTACACACAGAAAATCTCAAGTCAGTTTTTATTTATTATTTAACACAGCCATTCTCAAGCTTTTGTCCTATTAAAAAAAACATTGAAGGGCACTCGGGTGGCTCGAATGGGTAAGCATCCAACTCTGGATCTCGGCTCAGGTCTTGATCTCAGGGTCATGAGTTAAAGCCCTGCACTGGGCTTCCTTCACCCTGGGCATGAAGCCTATTAAAAAAATAAATTGAGGGGGCGCCTGGGTGGCTCAGTCCATTAAGTGTCGACTTCGGCTCAGGTGATGATCTCACGGCGGTTCGTGGGTTCAGGCCCCGCATCGGGCTCTGTACTGACAGCTAAGCTCAAAGCCTGGAGCCTGCTTCAGATTCTGTGTCTCCCTCTCTCTCTGACCCTCCTCTGCTCATGCTGTCTCTCTCTCTCAGAAATAAATAAAACATTAAAAAATTTTTTTGTTAATAGAAAGGATCTCCAAAGAGATTTTGATTATTTGTATATTGATATTGATATCGATATCTATTGGTATTCATTGTTAGAAATTAAAACAGAAAATTTTAAAACACACAAACACATATTTGATTAGCCACCAGAGTAATGTTTTTGTCACATGTCATGTAACTTCTGGAAAACTCAGCCATGCACCTATGAGCATATGAAAGCAAAAAAGGCAAATAACATTATATCATATAAAATAATTTTGACCCTGCAGATCCCCTGGAAAACTCTTGAGGGACCCTCAGATTTCTAGACTACCCTTTGAGAACTGCCAATTTAGCACAAGATGCCGAGCTATGAGTTAGGGATGCACAGAGACATCTGACACAGTTATGCTCTGTTTAAATGTTAGTGAAAGTGGAAGACTGGTGTACAAATCCTACCATACAGTTTAGCACTGGTGCAGTGCAGGGCCCAATCCTATCAAAGTGTTAGGACACAGTGATTCACCATGGAGAGCAAAAGAGAAGATGCCATCAAAGAGAAGTCATTGGAATAGTGTTTGAATAGGGAAATTAAACAGATTATTCTATTGCATTTATATCCTAAAATCCCCATCTATTCAGAGTCAATACTGCTTTTTTTACAATTTTAATCCGTGGTGTGGTGATTATGACACTTACAGATTACTTTTAAAATTTATTACCCATGAAATAGATGGAAATATTAACCATAAATGTTGACTGTGGAAAGATTAAAATGTGACCCTGACTGTATAGTAAAATGTATAAATATTCACCAATGTTAATCATCATTCACTCGCATTCAGTTTGCTCATTGGAGTTCTGTTTCTGAAGCTAAGGCAGAGCTGAGCCTAAGACAAGCAAAGAATTAGACCCAGGGGCACATTGATTGGATGGAAACAATTTCTACACATATGTGTATAGTTTTTTCCTCACTCGTGAACAGAACTACTATTTATACATATATATATATATATAAATGGGAGGGGGAGAAAGATAAAATTGTTTTTTAAAAAACAAACAAAAAGACTTGAAATCTTCTTTGTTGAATAATAATAGGCTGCAATTCAGAAATTAAAGTATGAAAGTTGTTTTCTTTTTCTTCTTCTTCTCTCCCCTCACCCCCCCACCTTGTTTAATTCCCTTGAGGAACAAATCAGCAGGTGCTGAGTTAGGAAGTGTGTATATACCTTTGCTCGGAAACTGTCTATTACACCAGAGCTACTTTGCTGTTTTCCAGTCTAAGACCTACCTATAGTTAGCAGAGGTATACAAAATTAAGAAATGAGTTGTCAAAACTAAAACATAGATAAAATACAGAAAACGAATCAGAAAAAACTTTATGCAGCCTATTGTGGCAAAACATACTCTGCCTATGTATAATTTACTGCTCTGGAGACTCAGTCCCTTGCCACCACCAAGAAAGAGTAGTATTTTCCATCCTACCTCATATTAAAGATTGCAGCTGTTGACTATTTTAGCAGTAAGCAAACTATATTAGCCTGACATTATATATTAAATAACATTCTGCAACTGGATCATTCATTGGAATATACATTTTGTTGTTTTTATATTCCTTTGATTGTCTTATGAAGTCTGTGCTAGTATTGGAAATATAATACTCTAGGGAAAATATGACTATTATAAATTTTCATATAAGTAAAACTTTACTAATTTGGAAAAATGGAAGTGGAAGGGCTTGTGACATGATGAAGAATTGGAATCTGGGGCTGCTTTGAAGGACACAAAAACACACACTGTCCCCAAAGAGACTCTCAGAAAGGTCCGGCTGGGATTGCCTTAAGAGGCATAGAAGAATCACAGCATTGCACAGGAAGTTTTTGCAATTAGATAATGCTAAACTGTTTGTTAAAGTACTTGCACCAAGTCTTCTCTTTTATAAGTAGCCTACCTCCTTTGTAATCTTACACTCTCAAATGTGTTTATTGCATACTTTGTCAAATTAATACAAATAATTCTCATCTTGTCTCCTAAATTATGATAGATTATAAATTCATGATGACTTACTATGATTCCATGTTGGTTTTTATTTTATATTGATTTGAGAGATAAAGCACTTAAGGTGCTTTGAAAAATGCAGAGTATCTGTTTTGTTTCCTTTTTACCTATCAGAAAAAGAGACCCAGAGATCAAATGCTTTGCTGGGAGAAAGAAAGTAGAGATTTAATAGCAACTGCAGATCAAAGATCTCTCTCTGTTGAGTTCTAAGTTTTCAACAACTAAGCAGGGAATAGCCATTCAATAAGGCATTTTATGGTTATCTTTTACAGCTGAGGAATATAAAATAGATGAAAGTGTTGTCCTTACCCTCCCCTTAAAATGCAAAATATAAACATTTATTTAAATGCATATCATTACAATGTAATGCATTTATTTAAAATTAGAGGTAAATTAAATAGCATAAATATCTCTTATTTCTAAGATTTTGTTGACTCTCTCCAGTTCTTGCATGGTACTAAGTGTTTCTGAGCCTCTGTTCTCTGTTTGCAGCAACAGCGGTCTCCAGTGAACAGAACCCTGTTATTATCATTGCCGTGGTTGCAGTGGCAGGGACCATCATCCTGGTGTTCATGGTCTTCGGCTTCATCATTGGAAGAAGGTAGAACATAAATTTGCTCTAATCTTGAACACCATATGTATTGATTTTTCAGAATTATTTTATCCTATTACTGTTTAGTGTATTAGAATGTTACATACTAAAGACAAACATTCTTTGTCTGGGATGAGATACTAAAGGTTAATAAGTTTCCATTCTCCCAAGGTCAAATACAGTGTGAGCTTAATCATTTGTTGCCTTTAGTTTAAGAGGAATGAGTATCGTTAAGTCCTACTGGGTGTATTTTTATTAGTTACTTTCAGCTAGGTTTTCAGTTATAAATACAGGAGCTACGTAGAGAAAAATTCTCTCTTTTAGTTAATGGTTTGTGGAAACCATCTAAAATCCGCTATTGTCATTGTTGTTTTTCAGAAAAAAGTATAAGCAAATATTCACTCATTGATAAATCTAAAATCTGTGGCATACATTTCTTCTATGTTGTCTCACACAAAGACTTTATATTCTGTATGTTTTTTATGCATACAAGTTGCTGTATTTTATTAATGAGTTCATAACTAGAGGCAAGAGGTTTTTGCATTTTGTTTATTGCTCTAACTAGCAAGTTGTTAAAGAATTAAGGTTTATTGTACTGAATTTTAAGTGTAAAAGATCATTGAGAGCTTCACAAATTTGGGTTTTTCCTAGGCACTGTGGTTATAGCAAAGCTGACCAAGAAGGGGATGAAGAACTTTACTTTCATTGTAAGTGTTTGGCTTTTCTTTATTATTTGTACCCCAATTAATACAAAGAGCTGGTTGTTAGTATTGGCATGAATCAATTCCTAATGTATCATGCTTGAAAGTACCAATGAACTCAAAATGTTGCTTTAAAACATTTGAACAAGATATTTAGAATGAAAAATCATATGATGTGAATTTTAAAAACAAAATATATTCAGAATGTAATCTCTCCTGAGAAATTTTAGTATAACTGCAGGATATTTAGCTGCTTTTGTGTCACAATTTTTCCTTTTGCAAACTTTGCCCAAGCGTTTCATACCATTCTAACAAGAATTCATTAACTGTTGCATGGCCCACATTCTAGTGAAGGGATTCATTTAAAATTAGAAGGATAGACCCATTTTTCCCATCCAATGAGTGATGCTACCATGAAAGCCTAAGCCAAGGAGCCTCTTTCTCTTCAGCCACTATATATATTGTCTGTCTGATAGATGTTTCCCCAGACATAAATTGCATAATAGGATTTAATCCTGCAGTGTTTTTCTGTGGCTTTGGGTTCCCTGATTCTTAAACATTGATTTTGGAACTCATATTCAGAAGAGGCCTTGGGAAACCAAAGAAAATAGCTGCCCATCTGCATTAATATTATTCCTATTAGAATGTAGATGGCAAATGAAAAAATGAGAGCTATGCAAATGAATGTCATTCTTTCCTCTAGACAAAGTAAAAACCTCACAATCATATGGTTTTAGTTCTAATGATTAATGATGTTCATATCCAAACCTGTCATTTTTATTTTTAAATCTTGGAAAAATTAAAAAACAATTTCACTTATTTTTCTTGGTAGCATAATCTTTACTAAGATTGCTCTTGGATAGATAAATTTCCTAATTTGCCCATGAATTACATCGATTATTATGTTATTTATCAAATTATTATGCCAGTATGTAAGAAGATATTATCATGTACCCATCCTAAAGTTACAAAAAAAATGTATAAACATCAATCAAGAAAATGTATGGTTTAAAGACGCAAATTGTGAGCACTATTATTATCGTTACTATGATTCTCAGTGAAGAGAGTGCCAGAGGCAGTTTATAGAGATACACAGAAAAAAATGACGGGTACATTTTTTTCTCTTTTACAACATGAGAGATTATTTTTAACATTTCCCCAACAGAAAGGAGCGAGTTGAAACTTGAATGACTAAACTTTTATATCTAGTAAAAAATGTATGTGGAAGAGTAACATATAGTGCCTAAAATCTCCAATTCTACCCATTTGTGAATAATTTGATGACAGAATAATTTAATTTTGCCTTCAACTATTTGTCACTTTTCTTTCCTTTACTGAATATATCTAAGACATCCCCAAATTATCAAATATGTTTTAGTGTATTTGCCTTTAGCTTTCACGTTAATGCAGGAAGTAAATTGAAACCTGGCTTACTTAAAACATGGTAAGCCTTATGCTAAATTGTCATCACTCAGTTTTAATATTTTGATGCCATTTGCTTTTTTTACATTTGACATCGAGTTTGTAATTAGAAAAGATAGAGCTGCGTGTTTTACTTGCTGACATAGATAAGATAAGCCTGATATATACAAACTATTTTCATCTCTAGAGCAAAATATCAATGGTGGTTTTAAGTTTTGTAACACTCATGAGAAATGTAAATGAGATATTAGAACACAAAAAAGCTCATTCTCCAAAATTGAGAGAAACAACAAACCAGAATATTCAGAAATATGTCAACACTTTCCTTATTTTAAAACATCCATTTTTAAGTGAATAATGAAAAAATAAAGTGCACTTAACAATATCCTATCCTAGTAAATCCTTGATTTTTTTTTGAATCACCTTTTTTTACAAAGATATCTTTTCTTGTCATTTGATGAGAACCAGGCACTTTATTTGATTTTACAGCCATATCTAAAATACGTAAAGTACAACTCTGTGATCACCAGCTGTTTACAAGTTGGTATCCTTTTATTTCTTTAGTATACAGACAATTTTCTTAGGTGCTAAGACACCAGATTGAATTTTTACAGAAACATGAAAGCAACCATTTAACTAGCTTTTAGAGTGCTGAATTTAATAGAATGTCCAGTCATTTGTATCAGGCGCCCTCAACTCTCCATGGCCCCGAGTGCTACATTTAAAGATATAAACACAATGGAGAAGTTTAGTGAAGCAATTCCAATTTACATTTTGTTTCCTCCTCCCCTTTCTTCTAACAATGTCTTTGAATCCAAGCTGGGCAGCATTTCACGTTTTTATGCCAAAATTGCTCTGGCCTGTCAAAATGTTTTACGACAGCTTGAATAAGGAACCATCAGAGACCCATTTGAGATGCAGAAGGTTACCTCCAATCTAGCTCCCTTATCACAAAACAAAACAAAACAAAACAAAAAGATAAACAAAAAAAAAAGCAAAACAAAAAAAAGAAAAAAGAAAGAAAGAAAGAAAATGAAAAGGGAGAAGATGGCTCATTCTCCATCTGCCTGCCAATCTAGGAGGTTAACCTATTGTTTTCTTCCCTTCTCTCTTTTTCTCTCCCCCACCCCTTCCCTGTACTCCTTCTTCTCTCTTTTCTCTTTCTATCCCCTCTCTCTTTTCTTCTTGTGTTTTTTTTTCATGTTCAGCTTTAGTAACAAATGAGCATCTGTCAGTTTTATAAACTGCAACAATAATTGTTTAAGACAATCAATTTTGGATAAACAATCAACTACAGCAGAATAAATCAAGATTTTTAAATCCCATTTTCCTTTATACATTCTGCTTCTTTTTGTTTGTTATGTGTTTATTTTTTAAATATAATTTTAATTTAATGTGATGACATAAGCACAGTTAGGCTGCAGTGTAATACATAAATATATTGTTTTCAAAATAGTAATATTTAATGAAAAGATTGTTCAGTGGCTTTGTTAAAACAATAAAGTTTTTTTGAGGATATAGTGTAATTCTTTTTATTGCATTAATATAACCAAATATATGCCTATCTATCTTATCTTTGTCTTTAACCAAATGATTAGAGATGGAATACATTATTGTAACTGGATTTGATTTAAAGTTGACATAGCATTATCTGTTACCTGCATGCTTCTGGGTGCATTTTAAGAAGATTTTAACTTTTAAGATGATTCTATGTTGTTTGAATTTGACTACCTTTTCTGAGGCATATTGGCTACCTCCTTCCAGAGCCTTATATTTGAAAGTTCATATAAACCATTCCTCTTTCAAATTGCTGGTACACATGGTTAGCAGATCCCAGGAATATTGTAAATTTTCTAACTTTACTCTGCATTTTGTACATCTGGCCTCTATTGCCCTTCAAAGTGAAGATGAATCTGTGTCTTTAGTAGATCTCTCTCTGATTCTGTGATAGTGGTCCCTTACATCTTGTACTAATTTTATGTATATGTCAACGGTGGTTGGTCTTTAAAAAAATAAATCAAAAGAATAAGTAAGATGTCTAAATGTTTTTAATATTGCTGTCAGTGTAGTAGGCTACCTGTAAATGAAATGTCTTCTTTTCCCAGTGTATTAATTTGATTGATTGACTGACTGATAGATTTACAAATGTGTTTCCAAGTCCATTACAAACCTCAATATGGCTTGAACTATGCCATGATAGCAGTGAATTTAATTAAACCTCCAGTCTGATAAGAGTCATGTCAGAGAAGTTTGGTGATGTCTTTTGTTGATTTACTGGAAAAGCAATTCAGTTAGTAACCTATGAGCTGGATCCTATGTTACCTATAGAAGCTTGCAGATAATACCTATACGCCAACAGACTGAAGTAGTCTGTTAAAACTGCTGTGAATCAGGTGATGTGGAAGCAAGTTCACTGTTCCAAGGAGCACTCTGCATAATGAAATTCCTGGGCTGACTGCACAATAAGTGCTTTGCTTCATCACAGTCATGCTTTCTTACATCATTACAGTTAAATTTCCAGGCACCAAAACCTACATTGACCCTGAAACCTATGAAGACCCAAATAGAGCTGTCCATCAATTCGCCAAGGAGCTAGATGCCTCCTGTATTAAAATTGAGCGTGTGATTGGTGCAGGTAAGGCTGTTGTAGCTTCCTTGTTCAGCTGTTCCATTTAGCCAGGATCGAAAGTCATACATCATAATGACAGGCAAATAATTATACCTCAAGTATAGAACTTTTGCATTTACCTGAACTGTTGGAAGCAATGAGGCTGTACTTGTTTATGAGATCTCAAGAAAAAAAAGTGAAAAAGAAGCATGTGGCACAGAAGCATGTGTCTTCTGTTGGATTTTTAAGATATCCCTCTTTGATAAGCTACTGGCTTAATAGTTCTGGCCTGCTGTTTCAGAAATGATTTAGTATTTTTTTTAAATTACAGTGTTCCTGAAATTTGCTGGAATATACATTTCCTCTTACTTGATTTGCCATCTTCTTTTCATTTTTATCTTTTATTCATGCATTTGTAGGTGTTAGTTAGCCATTTAATTCCATGCAGAAAATTAATATCTGTGACTTATTTTTTAAATAATAAAATATTATATTCTATGTATACAGTATATATTTTTAAATGTTAATTAATTTATTTTTGAGGGAGACAGAGCATAGGTTGGGGAGGGACAGAGAAAGAGGGAGAGAGAGAATATCGAGCAGGCCCCGATACTGGGCTTGAACTCAGGAACTTTGAAATCATGACCTGGGGATCAAGAGTCAGATGCCTAACCAACTGAGCCACCCAGGCACCCCTGTATACAATATATTTTCATAGTAATTATGCATTTTGTATTCGACTCCCTTAAGTTTAGCAGTCCTAGTGCATAGGAATTCCAGACTTTGAAATCTTCAAAAAATACTTGCTTCTCAAACTATAAAAGCAATAGCAATGTTTAGAATTTGCAAATGGGTCCTCATGCTTTAATCACCAGTGTACATTATGTACTGCATTTCAAATCTAAAGGTTGTTTCTAAAAAAGTTTTTGCTAATCCAGTTAAAAAATTATAGCTGCTTAAAAGTGTTTTCTGAATTACACATTTACTTTGAAAGAAGAAATATTTTTGAGATTAACATACACCTGCCTGTTCTATTACTTCAGGAGAATTTGGAGAAGTCTGCAGTGGTCGTTTGAAACTTCCGGGGAAAAGAGATGTTGCGGTAGCCATAAAAACCCTCAAAGTTGGTTATACAGAAAAACAAAGGAGAGACTTTTTATGTGAAGCAAGCATCATGGGGCAGTTTGACCACCCAAATGTTGTCCATTTGGAAGGGGTGGTTACACGAGGTAGATATTGATACCTTTCATTTATCAAGTGGACTGTCAGAAATTAGTGTTTTGTACCTAATTAAAAACTCAAATTATGAACATATTGTGTATTCTAAATGAATATTTTTTCTTGGTATATAATGGACTAAATTCTTCGTTTATGTTACTACCTCTGAAAAAATCAGGATAAATGAAGGCAAGATTAGGGTAAAAGAATAACTGTTTATCTGCTTATCAGATAAACAGATGGAATGACTGATATTTTCATTTAGCCTCAACAGCCATAAAAGTGATACACTTTAAGGTTTGATGTTTTACATAAAGTGTCATTTTTTTCTGGGTTTTGTTCACAAAGCGAGAGTCAGAGGAACTCACTGATTTTGTTCTTTAATTTTGTGAAACATAACTATCTTCCAGACAGACATTTAATAACTCCAAGCTTAGCAGCACTGGGGACATTAGAAACACTCAGCTTACCCATTCAGCCTTGCAGAAGAGCACCATGCATTTTATCAAGGGTGAAAAATGGGAATAAGCCTGAGGTTTATGTTATGGCTCCTGAAGCAACACTTTTTGTCTTATACGTATATATACATTTTTTTAATTTTAGGGAAGCCAGTCATGATAGTAATAGAATTCATGGAAAATGGAGCCCTAGATGCATTTCTCAGGGTAAGTAACAGAATCATCCTCCCATTAAATATACTACCCATGCTACCACTATAATTTTTACTATTGTTTACAGCATAAAATGTAAACATTACAAATTTTAACAGATCAGAAAATTGCCTTCACAAAAAAGCCGATTAAATTAAAGATCAGAATCCTAGTCTAGATTGAACTAGAACTTCTTGACCACATAAGTGGTACAGTGTAGTTTAAAAAAATAGTTTTCATAATGCATTCCCTCAGATGTAGAGCATACTACTTGAAGCTCTTTACTCTGAATACATGGTGTAGAGTGACATTTTACCTTTGCACTACAATTATAAATTCAATACAAAGGTAATGCAGAGAAGACTAAAAAGTGATAGAACTCTTCAGTACTGGCATGATGATCCCAATTCTGTTCTGTGGAACCATTTCATATTGCTGTGTGAACACTGAGCACAAAAGATAGAATTACTAACATTTTTAGAAATTAATAATGTGTGATTATTTTCATAATAATTCTAAATATATAAACATACATATTTTTGCGCTGAGACTTTCACCTAAGAATATAAACAGATGTTATCCTTATTCCAAATGGCAAGGAGAAGCTAATCTAAAGAATGAGAGGACATGCAGTATTATCATACATAATCTGCAATGATAGATTCAACTTAAATTTATAAGCAATGAGAAGATTTAGGGAAATCTTTATTAATGTGTAACTATCAACTCTTGGGAATAAAGCATCACCTGGCAGATTTATCAACTCAAACCAATATCTCCGTGCACTGTATTTATAATTCAGTTGGAGAAATCTGTGAGTTAGAAATGGGTTAGAAATATGGGGCTGCCAGTCTGGTTGCAAAGAGCTCTCGATCCCATTTGCTAGTGCATCTGGTTTAGAGAATCTTTGTTGCAGGTAATGTTCCCACCAGTAACAAAACGGGGAAAAATATAAAAAGCAAACAAAGTCAGCCAGTATAATCATTTTTTTCCTTTCCCTTTTTTATCAAAAATTTTCTCCTTTCCCTTTTTTATCATTTGGAGAAAAAAATCTTAATATATATGTTCATCCCCTTATATATTTCTAGATTACTTCTATAATATTTTAGCGAGTGGAAAAACTTTTGCCTCAAAAATCAGTGCATACTTTTGGGCCTGCGTAACCTGATTCTGTTTTTAATCAATATAAATAACATATCAATGTAAATAACTAAACAATTCCCAAAAGTTTATTTGGTATTATTTGACTGTCAGTTGTATCAACACCTGTTTTGTTTTTTTTGTACATGTCTGTATTCAGTAGAAGATTAGTTAATTTCTATTATGCTCTAGTAAATCACTAGTGTGCAGACATTTTTAATGATAATTTTTCCCTTTGAAAGTAGAGTGAAAGGATGTTTATTCTTGTCTTCCTGTAGAAACATGACGGGCAATTTACAGTCATTCAGTTAGTAGGAATGCTGAGAGGAATTGCTGCTGGAATGAGATATTTGGCCGATATGGGATATGTTCACAGGGATCTCGCAGCTCGCAATATTCTTGTCAACAGCAATCTTGTTTGTAAAGTGTCGGATTTCGGCCTGTCCCGGGTTATAGAGGACGATCCAGAAGCTGTCTATACAACGACTGTAAGAAAAAGTCTCTTACTGCACCTCTTCGTATTCCTGGGATTTTCCTACCAAGAAAGCAGGACTTAATAATACAAAACTGAACGGTAGAAAAGAGGCAAATAGATCTCAGCTTTTTGTTGTTACTGGTTTTCTTTATTCCTTTTGGAAGAACCATATTTGTTTTTCCACTCTGCATACAGACGAAGAGAAGTAAGATAAGAATGGCAAGAGGCTTTTGTCGTATCAGGGTGCTCACGTATACAGCGTACGGTTGTATACAGTAACACCTAGTTGCTTGCTCTCATAATTGTAGCAGAGAAATAGAGTCCCATTTTAAATAAAGATTTCAACAGAATATTAACTATGCTAATTCTTATAACTTTTGGGACATTAGCAAAATGGAAAATATATGAGGATTTAGTTGAACTTCCCCACATTTCATTCCATCTTAATAGTTATGTTGCCTAATTTGTCATTGTCTTTTGACTAGACTCATGGCCTAAGACCACCTAAGGGCCCATTAAATTGAGTGGCCTTAAAAACGAAAACTTGTAATGACATTTTAAAAACAGATTAGTAAGTTTAAACACACTTAGAGAGATTCAAGATGGATACTGCTGAATTGCTAACCAAATACACAAATGTTTAACTGTAGCTTTATAGTTCTGCTATAAATGATTTCTAAGTTATTATGCATATTTAACATTTTAATTTCTTTGTATAACAGGGTGGAAAAATTCCAGTAAGGTGGACAGCACCTGAAGCCATCCAGTACCGGAAATTCACATCAGCCAGTGATGTATGGAGCTACGGAATAGTCATGTGGGAAGTTATGTCTTATGGAGAGAGACCTTATTGGGACATGTCAAATCAAGATGTAGGTGTTACACTATTTAAACAGAAAGGATTTTGTACATTAATATCCATTGTTATTGGAACATGTAGGTAATCAATGGCTCATAAGAAGAAACTTTTATAGCATTATGAAAATATGACTGCTGAGTTTTCACAATCGTTCCCACAAAATGACCATAAATTAGTGGTTCAGTTAAGTTCACTTTGAACATTGCTTTTTCTTTAAAAAAAAAAAAAACAAAAAAAAACTCTCTCAATATATAGAAGCTTACAAAGGATCTTTATCCTGAGTGAAGATAATGATGCTGTACTTGTAGAGCTGTCGTGGGAAAACCACATGAGCAAAGGAGTCATTTGCAGAGGGGAGGAAGGAAGCCAGTGTTTTATTTTGTCTTTGAAGCTTCTCTCTCTTTTTCTTTTAATGTTCTCAGTAAACCTTTTTAACTTGTCTACTGTTGGTTGATTTGATTAAATTTTAATTTCATGAGACAAGTTAAATCTTATGATCAATGCTGTTACGTGTTCCATAGTGATATTTTAGAATCTAATCACAATGGGAGTACTTTTGGAAACTCCTAAAAAGTCAGTACTTGTTAAATATGTATCCCGTTGCATACTAAGGCATAAAACATGCTATGGTCCATTGAGAAAAGAAGATGATGGCAGTTCTAGAGGGGATACATCTCACACCAAGAGGCCACTGACAAAACAGCACAGCATAAATGCAAGTGAATATTTGCTTCTATTCGGTTGAATTTTATGAAATGGACATTTTTGTACATCAGAAACTTTCAAATACTGACAGATTTATTTCAGTTAAACTTAACTGAAAATGTGAGTGAAATCTAGAAAAAAGTAGGGCAAGTATAAAATCTAGGAACATACTCTGGGTTTGAACTAGCAATCTGGAGAAGACTTCGGTTCATAGCTAATGAAAGAATTTTCCAAAGAGGCATATTGGATGGTCCAGAGGCAAAAGCTTAGCAAAGCATGTGGAGACCAACCAAATAGATACCCCATACTAGCACAGAGCTCTGCACGCTGGTAGCGATTCGATCTGCAGAATAAGTTGGGGCAAATTGATGAAAGGCTTTTATGAAGGAGTTTAGAAATGGTACAAATGCACAGTCATGAAGAATAAAGAAATAAGTGCTACTTGAGGAAAGTCTAAATCGCAATTTAAAAGAAGGCTATGACCAACAAACTGGAAAAGTCAGCTTGCAAAGTACTATAAACATGGACAGCAATAGAAGCGGAGTAAAATTAAAATTGAGTTATTTTTCAAAAAGATGTTAGGAACATTGTTACATAAAATCAGTATTTTGGATTTGAGTTTAGAATTTACCATCTCAAAATCCTATGGTCTAAAATTTGTAAATAGTTATTTTTGACACCTAGAATCAGATTGTTTTTGGTAAGGTTGTTTTCAGTAAATCTCCACCCAAATTTCTGAATGAACTGCAAAGTTCACAGCCTGACAAGGTGGCGCTTTTAAGTCATTTAAATCTTTTGGTGTTTTGAACTGAGGGATGACATGAAACTTTTTTGTATTTTTGGTTTTGGTTTTTGTTTTTCAAAGATAAAAGTCTATATGATGAGTCCGTTTGGCAGAGGCAAAGTTGTTAGTATTTGACAGGACTCAGTGTCAAAGATTTCATGGACTGTCAAAATGTAGGCAAACAAATCCTTGGGGCAGAGAAAGAGAAATATTTACATTCCCCAGACACTCAGTGGAGTTTCATTTCTTTTGACACCTTCCTTCTGTACTAGATTCAAACATAACGGGAATGACAGGAATATAAGATGACTTAAATTCAAACTTCACTTTACTTCTGAAAACAAATATTAGAAATGGTGAAGAAGAAAAAAAATCTTCAATTTTAATTTTTAGAATTCCTTAAATATTGTCTTTCCTGAAAATGAAACATGAAAAATATATAGTTAGTATATCAAAAAATAATAAATATTTGTACTGATCAAGTGAAATTATTATGTCTACAGTGATTACATCTGATCTAGAACATTTAGCACCAACTTTCTTCTTTTTTGTAATTTTGAAGGTCTGAATTATAAATTCCTACACTAGTTTGTACATAGTAAGGGATTACCTACATAGCTCAGGTTTTTAGTGAAATTTATATTACTGTTCCTCTTGTAGGATAATATTAATTATTTTATACTTATGCTGTTAAAGCGCTATTTGAGCAATTATATGTATATGTTTCAAAATGGAAATGATGAAAAAATGAATAATTCAAAATAATGAATTTCATTCTGGCAGAAAATTCTCTATATAAGAGCTTTTTTGCTTGAAATCTCTGGTAAGAATTCATGGGAACACTGAAGAGATCTGACAATCCCCTTATGCATGTGAAAATCCTGTATATGTGTGAATAGATTGTGGGAAGTTTGCTTTCAACAGATTTTCCTAGATATTACTTTTTTAAAATTAGGTTAGATTCATCTATTAAGTGAATTAAATTAACTGTATATTGTTCAGATTTAGTTTCTAGGAGTTTGTCAGGAATTTTAGAAAGCCTTCAAATTTCAAATGCCTTGGATTTAGAAGACTTTTCATAAGACACCATGAAAACAAGATGTAAATTGATGGTTTCTAAGCAAATCCACAAAATTCCAGGCTGAGTGCTGAAGGGAAGTTTCTGTTATCTTTCTGAACAGACAAGCATATTATAGAAGACAGTGAGGTAGATAGTTTCCAGAAGGCTTTATCTGCATGCTAGGCAGAGCAATGAGCGAGAAAAATTTGGGAAAAGGTAGTATGTATGTGTATGATGATACCCACATTCAAACAGGTTACCACTTGATTAACACTTGAATGGATTCTTATTGTATTTTGACATACTTGTTGCTTTCTTGAAATTTCACTGCAATGGAAGCAGTTAGAATTTAGTTATTTGCTATTAAAATAACTAATATTGAGAGTGAATATCCCAAAGAAATTTCTCATTTTCATGCTTAAAAATCTGCAGATGTTTAGCCCTTTCCTTAATGGCTTTTCAAAGAAAATTCTTTATATATGTAGATTCAGTCAAACATAATAAATATTACAGAAATTGAAGATATTATTTGGCATTCACAGCAGCTATGCTTTAATTAAATGTATGTCTTAATTAGTTCAAATAAAATTATTACCCTCAAATTTTCACGTTCTTCAGATAGATTACATTTTTTCTGTTTATAGTACTCTACAAAGTCATTTGTTTCCTCTTTAACCTAAGCCAATAAATTGTTAGTTTAACTAGTAATAGTCATAAGGATAGTAAAGAAAAAGAAAAAAAGGAACATTCCATAAAGATATTGTACATAAAGACAAATTCTTAAAGTGGGTCATTAAAAGACATTTAAGAGCTTCAAAAATATAATAATACACCTTAACTAAATTTGCTCTCGGTTAAATTGTGAGCCTTCAACTTTTCCTTTTGAAAGTCACCACTAATTTACGACTTTGTATTTTTTATATTATGATAGCAACAAAATTGTGATATTTTTTTTGGTAAAACTTTGCTATAATCCCATATTTGGGGTCCAGAATATTTTATTTCATGAACCGTGAGTCATACATTATTGTGAGGTTATTGGAATAGAGATGAGCATGAGCAGAGAGCTCAAAGATGAAGAATTCTAAATGTTTTTATGAAGACTAGGAGAGCTGTTGAGGAATATTAATGTCAGGAGGATTATGATCAGATTTAGATTTATACTTAATTTTGTTCTTTTAATTTTATTTTTAAGTAACCTCTATACCCATCCTGGGGCTTGAACTTAACAATTCCACGATCAAGATTTGCTTGCTCCATGGCTGAGCCAGCCAGGTGCCCCTAGATTTACATTTTAAAAGATTATTTAGAAGGAAAGGAAAAAGGAAAGATCACTTTACATGCATTGTTTCTTTCTGGACATCTGAACACAAATCACAAGCAGGGACATAGATTAGAAGGTGATTAAAAGTTATAAGGATTGCACAAATGTTAGCATGAGAAATTGTCCTATCAAATCAGAAAGCTACTGCTTATGTTCAAATACAAACAACCTCAAATGTAAGGAAAGCTACTCTTTTCCCAATTAAAAAAAATGCCTCTCAAGTATATTGTTCATTTTGAATACATTAAATTTTAGAAATTGTTTATTTACTTATTCAGTTTAAGTCACTGTTTAAATAACTTAACTGAGCTTTCCAAAGTACATCATTTTTACTTGTATTCAAGTTTTTTAACATATCGCCCCACTGAATCCAAGTATAGGGCTGTCATTGGACTGTTATACAAAGCCATGGGAAAGTCTATGCATTTAATAATAGTTTTTTAAATTTAATTTCTCCTATAATTATATATTTGTGATTTTTGCAGAGTTACCATTGTATTTGTGTAATGTATAGCTGTCTGAAGTCTGATATTTTATTTTATTTTTTATTTTATTTTTTATTTTTTTAATGTTTATTTTTGAGAGAGAAACAGAGTGCTTGTGGGGAAGGGGCAGAGAGAGAGAGAGAGAGAGAATCTGAAACAGGCTGAGCTGACAGCACAGAGCCTGACATGGGGGCTCGAACTCACGAACTGTGAGATCATGACCTGAGCCACTAGAAGCCTAACCAACTGAGCTACCAGGTGCCCCTGAAGTCTGGGATATTTTAGAGGACTGCTTACAAGATACATAACCTTTGTAGCAATGAGATCATAAACAAGGACATTTTTAAATTTTTGTCCTTTGTCCTTCATTAGCATTCAATACCAACACTGATTAAGGTCACCTAAGGCTAAGGCTTTTATTTTTCTTCATAATTGTTATTCAAAATAAAGTACTTCTCCTATGGTTTGAGCATATATATATGTTTAAGAAGAAGCATCATTAGAAAATGGTGACTGATGACTAGAAAGGCTATTAATTGATTAGTAAAAGGTTTTAAGGAAAGTGAGAAATTCAGTTATAAATAGGGTATGAGATGCTGATGGAAAATCCAGTTGAAGGTATCTAGTAAACCGATGTATAAGACATACAATATAGTAATCAGGAGAGAATTTCAACTGAGAATTATATCTTATAACACTTTCTAAAAATTAGTGTATTTAAGTGAACGTATTTACCTTTTAAATTTTATTAATTTGCATATAGAGATTTTTCTTAGAGTGTATTTTTTTCTTATACAAAGGAATTTCTGTAAAAATTGTTGAGGCCAGCTAATTTATTCATTCAGTTTTGCAACCTTTTACATTTTAATGTGTTATTCTGGAATGTCGCATCTTAGTGATATGTTTCCCTACAAATATTAAGTTAATCAATATCTATCTATCTATCTATCTATCTATCTATCTATCTATCAATCTATCATCTATCTATCTATCTATATTAAGTTTATTTACTTGTTTTGAGAGAGAGAGAGAGTGCAAGCAGGGGAGAGGCAGAGAGAGGTAGACAGAGAATCTCAGGCAGAGCCCAGTGCAGGGCTCGAACCCACCAACCGCAGGATCATGACCTGAGTTGAAACCAAGAGTCAGAAGCCTAACCAACTGAGCCACCCAGCCGCTCATGTTAATCAACATTTCTTAAAGTCAGCATTTGTCTACCTCCTCTTGCTTTTATTTTCTTCAGAAACCTTAGGTTTCCTCTTTGATTTTTTCCAGAATCATTTTTTTTATATTTCTACTGCTATTTTGTCAGTCAATATAAAAAAAAGTGATTTGTTAATCCCCCTTGATATTATTCTAAAGTTTTACAAGTCCCTCTTATTTGTGTTTTTTGCCTTGGTAATTATTTTCCTATGCTGTTCAGATTTGTAACAATTTCTGGCTTTTAACGTCAATTTTTGCTTTCCATTTAAACAAACAAAAAAAAAGTCTGAATAATAAACTTTAAGACTTTTTGATTGCCATGTACCAATGTTTATGGAAACTTATTTTCCATGAAAGCTTGATATTGTGTTTAGGCTGTTACTAGATATAAGCAGACATCAATATGCTGATTAAAGTTTAACAACCAGCACTCTGACTGGGAAAGCCCTAACTTGTAACCTTCCCCACTTTCCTGGTATAACTCTCCTTCCGTCCTCTTCCCCAAGGCTGATTTCAGTCTGCCAGTGTGAGATCAATAACTTGGAGCTGGAAAGTGATGCTGTCACCTTCATGAACCACTGTATGCTATTCACGCCAGCACATCACTATTTAACACTACATATTTCATAAGTATATAGGCTCTATGGTATTTAAAGTAATAGTGGGCTTGGTAATATTTTATATCATAATATATTCTGCATTTTGATACCTTGTTTGTAAGTGTCATTTGAACTCTGCAAAACAGTGACACTTTTGGGGGGGTTAAATTCGGGGTAACTGATACCTTCTTCTTACAACTTGAATTCATAAATTTATGGATAAATATGTACATGTTCAACTATATGCAAGTAAAATGCTTTCATAACATATTCTGCATTCAAAACCTATGGGATGACATTAATAGTTTTCTATCTATTGTACCTTGAGTGACTTTAATCGCTGCTCCCTATTGCAGAATTAGCCAGGAAGTGTCATGATAGCATGCTCTTCATGCAGCCCTTGCTAACATATTTAAGGTTCATAGATATTTAGGGAAAAAATATGTCTTTTGTAAAGCTTCACAATGTGCTTCAATCTTTTCTGATTAATAACTTTGCCTACTGAATGATCCATTTTATTATCATTGAATCTCAATTAATAATATTTTAAATGTCCCTTTGGCTATTAGGTTATAAAAGCAATAGAAGAAGGTTATCGTTTACCAGCACCCATGGACTGCCCAGCTGGCCTTCACCAGTTGATGCTGGATTGTTGGCAAAAGGAACGTGCTGAAAGGCCAAAGTTTGAACAGATAGTTGGAATTCTAGACAAAATGATTCGAAACCCAAATAGTCTGAAAACACCCCTGGGAACTTGTAGTAGGTAAGAAATACCTAAGGGAATGGACTCTGGGAGACATTCAAATACTCACTTAAGCCATCTGCCTTCCCAGTCTTAACCCAATGGCAAATTGACATTTGTGTTAAACTGTAAATCATGTTAAATTTATTGTGTTTATAAAAGTATTTTTTTTCTTTTCAGATATCTGGCTTACCTTTATTGAATTAGTGTTTAAAGGAACCTATTGTTATTGTCTTTTGTTTTTCTTAAGAGTTATGGTAGATATTGCTGGCTTTCATTTTAGAAGACTTTCTAAACTGGAATTTTGTGTTCAGGTGGCATTCCCCATTTTAAAATCATCATTAATATTATGTGGGATTTTATTATCACTATTGCTTTACTTTTTTGCATCCTATATTTTCTTGTTTTGCTTTGAGTTATTTAGTAAAACGATTCGTGAAGTTAAAAGTTTATGAAAGAATTCAATACATGATTAAAGAGATGTACTCACTAAAGAGAGTCCAAAGCACTCTATTCATTCTTTGTGTTTGGCTTGCTCTATTGAAGGTGTCTTACAAATTAATAAGCTTCAGCTTCCAGTTAAGCCTGATGCTCTTGTCTGTCCTGGTCTTCACGCCCCTGTGGAAGTATATTCACTGGGAACTGCAAGAGTGTCATTAGTACAGAGAAGACATAATGTTCTCAGTTGCACCACATGGTCTGAGCAAGGTAGCTGACAGCCAAATGTGCTTCCCTTACTCCCAGTCACTTTTGGCAAAGCAAATGAACAAAAAAATATGCACTAATTACAAATACTGTTGGTGTGCTTTTAAAAATATATAGAAGATGCAATCTGGTGGTCATCAAATCCAAACAAATTGTAAGTTTTGGATTTTGTAGTTATTGGGCCACCTTCTTTACACATTAGATTTTTTAATTTTTTTAATGTTGATTTATTTATTTGGAGAAAGAGAGGGTTAGAGAATGAGCTAGGGAGAGGCAGAGAGAGAGAATCCCAAGAAGCCACCACACTGTCAGCACAGAGCCTGACATGGGGCTCAATCCCACAAACCATGAGATCATGGCCTCAGCCAAAACCAGGAGTCAGATGCTTCGCTGAGTGAGCCACCCAGGTGCCCCTACACATTAGATTTTTGTTAACGTATCTGTTTATTTTTTACTACAACATCAGTTAGAATATGTAATTTTACTCTTTATACCCTTATACATTTTTGTGAGCCCAGACATTCTTTAGTCGTTCATGAATAAATTCACTTTTCTGTTTCATTCCTATCTAGGCCAATAAGCCCTCTTTTGGATCAAAACACTCCTGACTTTACTACCTTTTGTTCAGTTGGAGAATGGTTACAGGCTATTAAGATGGAAAGATATAAAGATAACTTCACAGCTGCTGGCTACAACTCCCTTGAATCTGTGGCCAGGATGACTATTGAGTAAGTTAAAGCTCTCAAAATTCTATTTAAGCATTTACTAGGTACAATCCAAGCTTTATACATCAGGTCATTGTCCATGAATTACAGAGGTGTGAACCACAAAATCAGAGAGAAAAGCATCTCTTTAAAAAGAAGTGTCCACTCTGTGCCAGGCATTATGCTAAACAGACCTTTGAACTTACAGTATATTCTTAAACTCTCACAGCAACAATTCTATTATGTCGATAGTTCTGTACACAATAAGGTGCAGGCTCAGAGAATTTAAATATTGTCCCTAAACTGACCCAAATAGTAAGTGGTAACTAATGTGTCTCCATGGCCAGTATTCCAAACACTGCACAGTGAGCCGCCTTCTTTCCTTAACCATGTATCATTTAGGTGCCTAGTCACTGAGGAAACTTTCTCCATTGCAAGGGAGGATTTCTTTCACCACGTTTGTATGACATTAAAAACTCAAAGCTTCATACCCAATACCACATTCATCATGACATCCACTATGATTACTTTCCAAAGAAGTCAAAGGAAGCTTAATTCAGTTAGCTATAACTAAGAGTTTCACTTCTGTTTTGGAAGGTGTGTGATCGATTCACTTTTTTTAAGTTCATTTATTGATTTTGAAAGAGACAGAGAGCGTGAGTGAGGGGAGGGGCAGGAGAATTCCAAGCAGGCTCCAGGCTGCCAGCACCGGGCTGACATGGGGCTCAAACTCACAAAACTGTAAGATAGTGACCTGAGCTGAAACCAAGAGTTGGATGCTTAACCAACTGAGCCACCCAGGTGCCCCCATTTTTTTTAACCCAAAGAATGACAGTAAAGCAACTTCTAAAATTGCTACGAACTGAAAGTAAAAAGAAAAAATTTTCCTTTGTGGTTCCAACACAGATTATGTGGTCCTATAGGACATCTACTTCTTATCTCTGAACTTCAGCTTCACTTGCTGCAACGTAACTCTTTCGGGCAATGAGGTTCCTCTCAGTCAGCGTGTTTGAAAATGAGAAGCAATTATCGAGGTCCCATTAGTGGATCCAGTTTGTGAATTGCTCGGCAGAGGGTTTCACATTTTTCAGATGAGAAGGCCGGCAATCACCTACTCTTTCCTGGCATGCCAGGAGGGGGCACCTGCGTGAATTTAAGCATGTGCCTGCTGTCTTGTTCGGTTCATTCTGAGTCACCATGTGGGTAGAGCTGGCATGATTACACCTTCTCTCTCCAAGACAGTCTACTTCCCTGAAAACCGATGTTTCTCAAAGTCTTCTTAAACTTTGTTGTACTGTTGCTATACTTTGGCTGCTTGCAAATACCTAAGCTCAGTCTTTCTGGCTATTAGGAAAGGTAAAGGTACATACACAGATGCAGTTAGTTTATGTCAAATTTAAGCTGTTGAACATTTGCACATTTTAGAATTTTTTTTTTCTAAAATGGAGGCAAACAAACAAATGGAGTTGAGGATACAAAGTTGAGGATACAATCAATAATATGCACAGAATTGCCACGTGATAATTTAACCCAGTATAAATCTTTTGTGATCCTTGAAGACTCTTGATTTACTAGACCCCAAAACATTTACATTCCTACTCCATCCTAGTGGAACAGTGAACAATTTTGAACTTCGCTTAGGTTCAAGAATACAACATTTCAAATAACATTTCCTAATCTTAAGTTGATAGTAATTTTAAGACTTTGATAATTTCTTGGACAAAATTTCAAATCAGTTTAAAGATAACTGATGGCCAATCCATAGCCTGTAATGTTAGGTTCTTATGAAGGAATGAACTGATGAAGCTTGCCAGTCAGACCCGCTGCTGGGATGTGATCCTAAAACCCAAGACCACTAAGATAAGATCTGTTTACCCAAGATAAATAGATGTTTTAAGTAAAGAGCTGATGACAGTTTCATCCTAAATACATTCTTTGAAAGGTAACTAACAATGCGTCTGTCTTTTTCAGAGACGTGATGAGTTTGGGGATCACACTGGTTGGCCATCAAAAGAAAGTCATGAGCAGCATTCAGACTATGCGAGCACAAATGCTCCATTTACACGGGACGGGCATCCAAGTGTGATAAGCATTTCGCCCTCGTGAGGGAGATTCTGGGCTGTGAGCGAACAGTGCTGGCCTTCGGCATATGCATAAGAGATGCTGCTAGAAGACAGTTGATGTCCTGGGTCCTTCCGACATGACCTCGAAGACAAGATTTAAGAAGCACCTACAGACTTGAACTCCTAAGTGCCACCAGATTACATAAAAAAGGGAATTTAGGATCCACCCCCGGTGGCCAGGAAAACAGCAGTGACAATAAACACAAAGTACTACCTGAAAACATCCAAACACCTTGAGCTCTCTAACCTCCTTTTTATCTTATAGACTTTTTAAAATGTACATAAAGAATTTAAGAAAGAATATATTTGTCAAATAAAATCATGATCTTATTGTTAAAATCAACGAAATATTTTCCTTAAATATGTGATTTCAGATGATTCCTTTTTAAGACCATTTGTGTTTATTCTTCATAAGGACTTTGTTTTAGAAAGTTGTTTATAGCTTTGGACCTTTTTAGTGTTGATCTTTGACATATTACTACACTGGGTACCTTTGAAAGAATCTCAAATTAAAAGAAAAAAAAAAACATAGCATGATTGAAAATATATCTCCGTCAGAACATTGGTATCCTTTTTTGTGCCATTTTATTTTGTTTAATCAGTGCTGTTTTGATATCATTTGCTAATTGGCAGGTAGTCAAGAAAACGCAAGTTGCCAAGAGCTCTGGTATTTTTTAAAAAGAAATTTTTTTGTAAAGATCAGACAACACACTATCTTTTCAATGAAAAAAGCAATAATGATCCATAAATACTATAAGGCACTTTTAACAGATTGTTTATAGAGTGATTTTACTAGACAGAATTTAATAAAAAACAAAAAAACTCAAATTGTAGGTTTATGACTGTAAAAAAAAAAAAAACACGAGGCACTTCATCTAAAGAGTGTGGGTGAAGACAAGTCTCTGAGAGCAAGAACTATCCAGTGTTATCTAAAATTTAATCTGAGCACATCAAGATTTTTTTCAATGTTGAGACATTAGGAAATTTAGGAGAAATAGCTGACGTATATTTTATATCCTATTCTGTTTAATGCAGTCCAAACGTGAAAAGAAAGGAGTAAGTTTTATATGAGAACTCTGAAGCCTGAGAAAAGGGGCAGTTCACATTTTCACCTCCCAAAAACAAATTTGCTGCACAGAATATCACCACTGCAGTTTTTAAAGAAGTCTTTTATTTGTGAACGCTGATGTAAGAAACGTATTAAATGAAAGAACTCTTTTTACCATAGGAGGAAGAGGTGAAGGATCTGTTTTGTTTTTTTTTTAAGCTTTATTTATTAAACCATATTATTTGATTACTGTGTTAGAATTTCATAAGCAATAATTAAATGTCTTTATAGATATTTCAGGAATGTATACATATTGTGAGTCATGCTTTCAAAGTTACGAAAATCATGAACTACCCCAGAATTGAACTGTTGTACTTCCAAAGAGAATTGGGCTGTTTATAATGATTTTAATAGAGAAAGATCCCAGGGATCGGTCATAATTGGTCTTGTTTGATAATGTGGGCATCCACAAACAAACAAATAACAGAAACAAAAACCTGTAAATGTTCCTTTGTAAAACTTGTAAATTTTATTTATACTGTGTTGTTTTGTACACACATTTCTCTGTAGTGGGCTCTGAATACATTGAAAATGCACTATATTTTTCTATTTTACTTGCAGAGCATCACAAAAGAACAGGTATTTTCAGTGCTACATAATGTGTTTTCCCACATTTAGGACCAAAGATGGCTATAGAAAAAACTCAAATGGATTGCTTCCCAAACCCCTCCCCACCCTTTTTTTTTTTTCTTTTAAATCACTGTACAGTGTTATTTGATATTTTAATTTATTTTTCAATTGACTAGAAAAATCATTTTAATTTCACCAAAATGTTTTTTGTCCCTAAGGAACAAAATAATCTGTAAAATAATTTTAATTAGCGTAATACAGTCACCTAGACACTTCCATTTGTAATCTTTGTAATAGACTGTAAATATATTTTTGGAACTATAACACAATGTGCTTGAGGGTTATTTTTCAGTGTCTGCAGTGTATACAAGTGTTTATACTGAGTACAGCACTTTACAATCCTAATCAGTAGCATTGGCCTTTGAGAGAATGAGTGAGAGAGTTTGAGTGAGTGTTCCTAATTCCGTTTGGATTCTAAACTCACTAATAATGAAGTTCTTTTCCTGTTCATAGCTTAAGGTGCTTATTTTTTCTATTAAAATTAAATTAACAAAAAGCCATTCTAGAAATAGAAGACATAGTATGGTACATGCAAACGGTGTCTTTCCTGCTTTTTTCTAGCACTAGATTTATAGTTGAGTAGTCTTTCTTGCGTAGAAGGGCAGAATAAAAGTTTTTTTGAGTTTTTTTTCAAAAATAACTTTTTTCTTCAGCAATATACCTCATCTGCCTTAAATTTTTTACAGCTCTTTACAGGGAAAGGGGAGAAGGGATGGGAATGTCACACAGCACAATAGAAAGTGTATGAATACATCACTCTCTCATTTATAGGTTTCTTTTCCTGACCAACATTATGATTTTGAAATACATGTATGTGAAACAAATATTCAGAGAAAAAGAATTAACATTGTAATGCTGATTGTAATACTCTCTTCCAGAAAGAGATGAAGTGGTATAACGATAAGAATGTACAACTTGCACCTTGAATTTTTTTTTTTTTTTTTTTTGATAAATTAGTGCTCAGGGGAGGAAAGGTAGAGAAAGCAAACATCAAAAATCGAAATCAAAAATTATAAAAATGCAAAAGGAAATGGCCTCCTTGTTTTAATAGAGCCACCTTTTTTTAGAATGCTGTCTTCACACTCGACTTGTGTTTTGCATTCAGTACTGAAATAAAAGTCACTTTTATTACATCTGAATCTAACATTTTCTCAGCAATTGATCGGCCTTGTTTACTAGGACTGGTGGTTGATGCTTGTCAGAGCACTATTAGTTGAATCACATTGTATACTTATGTAATCTACATTAGCTAGTACTATTTAGGACTATATTTTAATTGCTCCTCTTATCCGTGTTTTTAAGACAATTAAAATGGTGTAACTCACCTTTTTTTTTTTATTTAGGTAATGCCGATATTCTCCCTTTTGTTTCCTGAGTAGCCACAATGGTGCTGCTCACTGATGTGCATGTTCAAATAAATTACTGATGTGTATTTTTTTGCTCTATGTGGAGAAATCATGGGGAACTCGGGGCGAGATGTGCTTTTTGTTGGTTGAATTTGTCCCTCCTTGCCTAAGAATTACTACAGGGGTCATCCTTTTATAAGGACAAACTGCTTTTGAACAGTGTCTTCAATGTATCAAGCACAAATAACTCTTTCTTCAACACGAATCATAAGTCTCTTTTTACCAGCTTAAAATAATAAACGAGTCTATTAGACAATGTAAAGAAAATCCTGTCTCCAATCATTGGCGGGTTCCTTTATGTCCCTTACTCATTTATTTTTCTTACACGCTATCATGAAAGGAGAGGTCTTGAGTGAGGGTTTCATTGAAATATTTCAGTGGACCAGTCAGAATAGGAAGAAAATTAATAGCCACCTGCTTCCCTTCATCTTTTTGCATAGTGACTTAATTCTACTCTAATTATTACAGAATAACAAACTAAGACTGTATCTGCAAAGAGCCATCCTATCAAACACTGTAGTTAAAACCTCTTATGTCCTTTTCTTGAAATTACAACTACGTGGGACTAACAAGAATATTTGCCTGAGAAGGGAGATATTTTGTCATTAGACCCTGACTCATATTTTAGAAATTTGATATAAAATGGCAACTTGTGGAGTATCTGCACTTAAGATGCTGCAGGATGCAAACATAGGATCCAGAGCAAACGGAAAAGGTGATAAATCTGGCCGGCTGGCTGGCTGCCTGGGATGTTTGCCATTGACCACTGACACCGACTCAGTGATCATTCCAGCTTGACCCTGAAATGAAGAAAACTAAGCACTCTTTATTTGACAGCAGCACCACTTAAAGATCAATAAACTCCTAACAATAATCTAAAAATGTTTTCAAAAATGAGAATAGACTAACACCCATTGAAGCACCATCAATGCTCATCACTTGTGCTGCTGAGGCTCAGGCTAGTCAGAACTGAAATGCAGAGTTTAATCTTGAAGTCTTAGCTATCCCTCAGTATTCTATAGGCAATGCACTCATGAAGTTCACAGAGTAGTAATTCTACAGCTCAAAACACCGATGGGCAGTCATAGGATCCCTTAAAGCCTGGACTCACAAGTAGTCCAAAAATATGCTGTCCTACCAGCACTCATTTCCCTATAAAACCATAAAGCCATTAAGGATATACAAGTCCTATCACTAGGGAAAAGATAGATGTTAAACTCATGGTGATCATCAGTAATAATATTTTATTAAAGCACCTTTTTTTTAATGTCTATTTTGAGAGAGAGAGAAAGAGAGAGCATGCACATGAGCTGGGCAAAAGGCAGAGAGAGAGTGAATTCCAAGCAGGCTCCACGCTGCCAGCACAGAGCCTGGTGCGGGGCTCAATCCCACGAACTGAGAGACCGTGACCTGAACCCCAATCAAGAGTCGGGGTGGCTTAATGGACTGAGCCACCCAGGTGCTTCTCTTGAAGCACTTTTAACTCCTATTTTTACCTTTTCTTTTACATTATTAGCTGCAGTGAAAATTCAGTATCAATTTTGAAGAAAACTGCTGAAAAGGAAGACACATTAAGCCCAAAGGTAATCAGATTCCTGAATGCAAAAGATGGTAACTACTGATACTAACGGATGATAAAAGACAGTGCACGGGGACGATCATACCTTCCAGCTCCTCTGAGGGGAATACCATCCTCTTGGCTTAGTGTCCCTGACCCCTCAATACCCGTTACCCGCTGCTCTTCCTGCTCTGTCTAGTACATCTCAGCTTGAAGAATATGGGTGAGAGAATATAATATTTCAATAGGAATGCTTCTGTGAGCCTCATTAGAGTTAAGTGCTGTAAGGGGATTTTTTTTTTTTCAAGTTCAATGATTGAATGTAATTAAATCTATAATTAAACAATAAAAGACCTCTTCTGATTGACCTTGAGGTTAAAATAAATTTAATTAATTGATCTAATTTAATTGGACCGATTGCACAAAGTTTGGTAAGTAGCAATAAGTAGCTTAAGTGTTCTGTGGGTATGGAACAGCACTAGAAATCCTTTAAGTGTGTAAAAGTAGTAGCAATTTCTAAATTCCCAGCATTTGATGATTTGGAGATAGTAACAAGTGAGATGTCCTCTATTCCAAACCTCCAGAAGTAGCAAATAGAGCTCAATCAGATACACCCTGCCATATGTACATCATTATTTCAAATATCCCAGACTGCTACTGCTGAAAACTATTCTTGTTTTCCTTTTGAAATTCATGGGCTTTAATTAAGTATACTTGTGGATTTTATACATAATTAAAGAATGCACCGTATATTTTTAAAAGATGTTTATGGAAACTTTTGTTTTAAGCACTGTTGGGCCTAGTTTAGTAAAGAGTAAACGTATGCTGTTCAAATCTGACCATCTCATTGTGTAACCAAAACCAATTAAAGACAATGACTGGACATCAAACTCTAGGAAAACAGGTAGAGAAAAGTAAACGATATATGTAGAACGAATGTTCATATAAGTCACATGCTTTTAAAGATATTTTGCAATGCATACAAATGAGGCAGACAAGAATGCTTTTTAAAAGTGATGTGAATTTGCAGACACTTTCTGCACTGATAGGATAGACTATAGCAAATTAAAAGAGAAATTTGTAAATTTAACTTGACATCCCTCTGTCAATTTGCTAGAGATACATACATTGTTAACATAAAAAACAGAACATAATATGAGGCTAAAATGTGCTCTTTCCAGAGGAAAGAGACCCGCACATTCCTTCAGCTCTGACATTTGCAAAGTAGTTTCAAGAATGCACTGGGTGGGGCATCTGATGGCCATGCATTATTGTAAATTTACGTTTTCACTAGATCTTCGCCAGTTGCACACCAACTGTATTCACCAGAACCCAACTTAATGGGAAAAAAACAGGAACCTGGTGCCACAAACAGACCTGCTTAGCTGAAAAAATGGAAGAGAGTGAACATATGGGCTGTTGCTGCGAGTTCAAAGGCTGCATTCATCAAAAAGAGGTGTTACCTGGGGTGCCTGGGTGGCTCAGTAGGTTCAGCATCTGACTTCAGCTTGGGTCATGATCTGGTGGTTTGTTGTGTTCAAGCCCCACACTGGGCTCTGTGTTCACAGCTCAGAGACTGGAGCCTGCTTCAGATTCTGTGTCTACTCTCCCTCTCTCTCTCTCTCTCTCTCTCTCTCTCTGTCCTCCCCCACTTACACTCTGTCTCTGTCTCTCTCTCTCAAAAATAAACGTTAAAAAAAAAAAAGTGCTACCTATTAGGTCAGGTGTGGTGCGGAGCCAACAAAACGAGGAGCCACTAAACCTCCTCTGATCTATTTACAGACCAAAGCCAGAAAACGCCAAATAATACCATCCTTCATATTTTGAAGTGTATGTAAAAGGCAGGGATAAATTACAGGAAATCCAGAGAGTTGGAAGGGAAAGCCGACTTTAATGAAAGAGGCAATGAAGAACTACTGGCAATTCTGACCAGGAAAAGGCTGTGATAGGAAAGGAGTTTAAGGGACCACAGTCTGGCAATGTTATCTGAAATATGAATTACTCTTTATTTTTGGATAAGAGCCATCGAATGTACTCTGTGCTTCCATACCTTTGCTCTCCATGTTCCCATTCCCCCTTACTTTTCTAATGGGGGAAATCCCTTTCTTCAAGACACATCTCACAAGTTTCTTCCTTCAAGTCTTCGCTTCCTGCCACCCCACAACCAGAATTTTCTTTCCTGGGCTTTGCTTACCCTGCTTCGCTGTGTCACATTATCTGTATGTGTATCTCTTGCACTGGATCAAGTACTCTTGGAGGGCAGAAGGCAAATGGAAATCTTTGTTTTAAGTCCTTTGGGACTTAGCAGTTTCTGGCGCTCTGTACACACTCTATAAATGTTTTAGAATCCTTGAAGTGCAAATTAATTCAAATTGTGTTCTTCTTAAAAGGTAGTGAGGATCAGGTGCTCTGAAGGATGAATGGGGTGCAGCAAAGGTGGTAGTGAACCGGGTGTCGAGGGAGAAAACTAATTTCAGAGCACGGTTGGCTGCTCTTGTGATAGGTTGGGGCAGCAGAGATACCCCAAGGGACCCAGAAGAGGAGCACAGAGATGTGGACACATGTGAGAAAAGGAGGCAGAAAGAGCTGATTAGTAAGCAAGACCAGGATGCACCAAATGCAGGATCTTGCAGATGTTGGAAAGGAGGAGGTATCACTGGTTGTAAATAACAGAGCAAGATGAAAGAGGAACTTGAAATCAAGCAGAAGAAATTGGACTTGATGAGAGAAACAATGAAGGGCTATTTACCAATATCTGGTTTGATGAGGCAAAGGCACTGCAAAAATGTTTTTCAGAGAACAGTAATCTGCAAAAATAAATGAAATGTGATTGTGACTAATTTAAAATCAGGCTTAGATAAGGGAGAAGAGTGGTTTTCTTCTTCTATAATGAAAACACCCCTCACTCCAGCTCTCAAACTCAAGGCAGTGTCAGTAATTCTATAGTTAAGTAAATTTATAATAATAAAGTTGACTTTTTCATGGATCAGCCTGTAAGTCTACTTACGATTTATTTACATTTGAAGAGGCAGTGGTGGGTGATGGCAGAGGGATTGAAGATAGACCATGTGAGACTAATGCCTATCACTACATGGGGAACGTGGGGCAAATGATACAATTTCTGTTTCCAGCTTCCTATCTTACCTGAAAAACAGACATAAATAGCACCCACTTTAAGAGTTGTTGAATTTGTCATTTGATTTGGAAAGTACTTTTTAACAATAAGTACTCAATACATGTTAGCCCTTATTATTTTTTTGGGAAAGATTTTTGTTTATATTTCTAATTATTTAACAAACAAACTTATAAACACACTGCTGTGGATTATGATCCAACACACAAATGTATTTTAGACTCTAAATTATGTTTTTGCCCCAAAGTTCACTCTTATCCTTTTCTTTCTTCTTTTTTTTTTTAATTGTCATTAATCATATCTCTCAAGTCAGTACCCAAAGAGTCAAACTTCACTCATCTGACCATAAACAATCATTCACTATGTCCAACTGATTTTACCTCTTTGATACCTCTGGAATCTACCACCATCCTCAAGGCCACTGCCCTAAATTAGGTTTTCATCACCTCTCACCTAGACTAATGTCACATCCTCCAATCTGTTTCTCTTTCTCTAGTCCTTTTTAATTGCAACTTTCAGAGCTATTTCTCTAACACATGTCTGACTGATCATGTTTACCCTCAGTTTAAAAGACTTTAATGGGCCCTCACTAATTGGAGAATTACATTCAATTATGTAACATAGCATTATCAGTTGGGATCCTGCCCTTGTGATCTTCACCATTATCACCTCCTGCTGGATTGAACAATTGTGTCTCTGGCATACAAAATTCTTTCACGGACTCTTGTCATTATGGGTTTTCTGAAGGGGGCTAGTGAGTGTATTTTACTCCTGTTAAGCCCAATACAGATTTAAAGTTTGGAAACAGTTTCTATTTCTATACATCAAAGCAAGAATATGTAATTAACTTTAAGACAAATATTAAGTTTGAGGAAAAACACATAATCTCCCTCAATTTAGAATTGATATCACAATGTCATTTTTTCCACTTTTTATACATCTCCTTCAATAACTTGAAAACACCTCTGGCAATTAAGAGACAAAACAGATCATTTTGGTTAATAAACAGTGCATCCTGAGTTATAGTGCAGAATTATATCTTTATGCGTACATGCTAATTTACATTTTGTTTCGTCTAAACATACATTTTAAGTTTTATCTTTCATTGCTTTTTATTGAAGAAGTGGTGGGGAGATGTCTGCCTGGCTTTATTCTACCATCTTTTCAGGAAGTTGGAAAACATTCTCTAATTTTTATTCACCCAGTTATATAGTATTTTACATTGTTTCTTTACCTGTCAATTACCTTGCCTCAAAGACAGGATTTCAAACTTTTGTGTCCAGCTCACATTTCTATTCCAAAGCTTGACACAGTGCCGGCACCTTGTAGATTCTTAAGAGGCATGTGTTGATTGAGAATCATGTGACCCTCAAGCCCGGGACTCTGATCCTCTAGAAGTAGGTCCCAACCCAATGCATGAAGACCATTCTCCAGACCTGAGCCTCTTCATCACTCTCATCCTACTAAAGAGTGTCTTTCTTCAATGTCACAGAGGTTTCCCAGATGCCACCCCGTGCTGTTCCTCACGTGGCCCTCACCTTGGACCTTAGAGCTATGTATAACCCCATCAGAAGCCTCAAGACCATAGTAACACAATGACCAGGTGCTTCGTACCAACACATAATCGAAATGACATCAGCAATTGCGGGTCACATGTTAATTTTTGATTGGAGAAGCCATCAGATTTAGGGGCGCCTGGGTGGCTCAGTCGGTTAAGCATCTGACTCTTGATTTCAGCTCAGGTCATGATCTCACGGTTCCCGAGTTCTAGCCCCATGTCGGGCTGTGCGCTGACAACACGGAGCCTGCTTGGGGTTCTAGGTCTCCTCTCTCTGTCCCTCCCCAACTCCTGTTCTTGCACACACTCTCTCTCAAAATTAAATAAACTTTAAAAAATAAAAAAAAAAACATCGTATTTATATTTAGTTAACTGCTCACAGACTTTTTTTATTGGAAATGGTTATATAATTATAACTTCCTCATTTCAAAATACCATTCTGACTAGTTAAAATATGGCAACTGCCATAACATCTAAATATTTCTTCTCCCCATCTTTTACTACATAATCAGTGAACCACTTTATGCATTTTCCTAGCCTTATCGCTACTTCTTTCCTTTAGCAAGATGTCTGTATGGCCTTAGCACAAGGCAATATCATACCATGTAGTCTGTTTTCTTGACGTTAACATTCTTAAAATGCATACCTGCATGCTTTATCATTTATTTATGCATGTAAGCTGAGTCAAATAGGCTAAGCATGTGCTTCTCTAATTCTGACTCTATCTCTATTACCTGTTCCCAGGGCAGCAGCAGACCCTGCTCCTTTCCCAGGTGGTATGTTTGGGAAGAGGGCTGAAGTGTCTTTGCCTCTGCTACCTTCATACATTCAATGCGTTAATGATACCAACCAAAATCTGCTAATAGAGACATGTATTCAATTATATATGTTTGCCATCTTTTAGGAGTAAATATATTATCATGTTTCTTACTTTCTTTCCTGTAATAAAAAGAGATTTAATTTCCTATTATCGTAGTGCAAATTTTCTCTATGCATGAATTGTGGCCATGGAGTTGCTGCAAGGGAGCTTCCCTTTCCTATATTTACCTAGCATTGCCTAGAAGCTGAAAAAATAGTGTTTGCACATGATAGGTAGTAATCAAGAATTTCGACCAAATGAACAACAATATAGATGCCATTGGGGATAAAAAATACATTTCAAGTATAACTGAAATACAGTTTTACTTACTTGATAGTATCTCAATGTTGACTACTAAGAGTTTTTGTTTTTTAATTTTTAATCTTTATTTCTTTATTTTGAAAGAGCGTGCGTGAGCAGGGGAGGGCCAGAGTGAAGGACAGAGAATCTCAAGCACGCTCCATGTTGCCAATGCAGAGCCAATGTGGGGCCAAATTCATGAAGTGGTGATATCATGACCTGAGATGAAATCAAGAGTCGGGCGCTTAACTGGCTAAGCCACCCAGGCGTCCTTAAATATGACGTCTTATCCAATCAAAACTCAGGCTAACCAGGTGCCCCTTGACTACTAAGCTTTAACTACTATCATGTGTAACTCCATATAAATTTAATATCAGTGAAGAATTTTCACACTTAGGGAGGTTAAATAAGAACCAAGTTAGAAGGAAAATGTAGAAGCTTTCAGGTATAGAAGTATTAGTCCTGGTTTCGCCATTTACTGATTCCTTGACCCTGGCAGAACGATTCAAACCTATGAAGCTCAGTTTTCTTATTTATCAGATTAGATGTATCTGCCTTCCTTTTTTTTTTTTAAAGAGCAATTTTATGAAGAACATAGAAAATAAAGCAGATAAGTGAATTTTTATAACACGGCAAGTTTTAAATTAAAATTAAGATGATTTTTTTTTGGAATTTGTTATCTTCCTGTCACTTGCTTTTATAGAACTTACAGTTAGCCTGAAAAATTCTAAATGTATGTGTGTAGAAAAAGACACTAATGGTTTCTTATTTATTAATGATTTGAGTATATGTTCTTCTAATCTGGGTTGGCATTTCCTAATTTCATTGTGGCTTTTCAAGTTTCATGACTTGGGTGTTATATAATCTAATAATTCCTCTGCTTTTTTTTTTTTTCATCTCAGTGGCTTCCAGTCAAGTGAAGGCTCAAATTGAAGCATCTTGGAGAGTTTCGTTTTGTTTTCGTGTTTTGTTTCATTTTGTTATGTTAGCTTCTGAAGCTTCCTGCGATCTTGCAGCCTGTAACCTGCAAGGTCTCTTAATCCCATAAACTCTAAATCACATCCCCTACTCTCCAAAGTACATACCATTTATCTGTTCTTACAGCCCACCTGGAGTTTCTTGGTCATCAGGAATACTGTGTGTTGGCCCCTAGGTCATGGGAGACGCGTGTTACTCAGCACACATGTAAGCTGCCTAAATTTAACAACTATGACTTCTGCACGAATAAATGATGTCTGCTTGTTCAGTAGTGCTCCGGGGTATAGTAAATTTCGATTTCTCTGTTTTAGTCTTGTTGGTACGCATGTCTAATTATGCTTGTTGGTTTAGCACCATGTGGAGAATGGGAGGTAATGTTATTATTGAGAGCTTGCTCATCTTGAAGTGTCAGTCACAGAACTAGCACGGAATATCTAGAGTTGAAACAACATGACTAAGATTGGGTCAACATTGCTTCCAGGCTCTGTATAATTTTAGAGATTTATAACTTGGATGTAAATATTCACATCGAGCTTAACCATGGCAGGCCTTTTCTGACCCTTCTCACTGTGTTTCAGATGATTTCCAAATCGAGTGAGAAGATGACTGGCATTTGGGGGATCATTTTTTGTTGTGTTTTGTTTCTGGTTACTCTCTGGATTTTCAAATGGCTCATTCCATTTAAAAAAAGTAAACTGCATGACTGTTTTTTTTTTATAAATATAAATATTTTTTTTATAAATATATTTCAGACAGGTAGAAATGTATATGCATTACGTGGGGCGCCTGGGTGGCTTAGTCGGTTAAGCGTCCGACTTCGCTTAGGTCATGATCTCGCGGTTCGTGGGTTCGAGCCCCGCGTCGGGCTCTGTGCTGACTGCCGGCTCGGAGCCTGGAGCCTGTTTCAGCCTGTGACTCCCTCTCTCTCTGACCCTCCCCTGCTCACGCTGTGTCTCTCTCTCTCCTAAAAATAAATAAAACATTAAAAAAAATTAAAAAAAAAAAAAGAAATGTATATGCATTACGTATAAATACTAATGCCTTCAAGCTTCCCATTTCAAAACTATTGTGACTGGATCAGTTAATCCATAAATGCTATTGAAACTAAAGAAATGCGTTTCAAAGAGTCACTGAAATGACTTTTATTTACTTGGTAGTGTCTCCATCTTTGACTACAAAATTATAATTATTATCATGTGCAGATTCATATAATCTTTTTATAATATAGGGCATATTGTGTCTTGATCTGCATTTTGCAGTTTCCTAAAAATCACCTGCAATTCTGTTTCTCTAAACTCACCCTTTTGATTAACAAGGTTGCAGCATCTTTTCTCAAATTAACTTTTCGAAATCCTATGGCAAAAGGTACCAGTTCTGCCAGTTTTCATTTCAGAAGTAGATGTGTGAAGTTGTTACCTCTGTGAGATTCTGAGATATGATGACTAAGTCTCTCCTGTTCTCAGCCAAACTCAACAAGCTCAAGCAAGGTAGGAATCTGCACGTACGTGCGCTGGGCTGGAGGAAGAGTGTAGTCCTGTTTGTGACCGAAAAAGGTAAGAAACTCTTTTGTTTCTTCTTTCTAATACAAATCAACCCACTAGTAGTGATGTGGCCTTGGGCTAGTTACATAACCACTATTTGGCCCATTTTCAATTTTGTTAAAATGAAAATGATGAATAGTACCTGTTTCATAAAGTTGCTCTGAAAGTGAAAGAAGCTAATGTAGATAAACATCTTAGAAGCATGCCTGGCTGTTACTACTTTAATCTTTAAGCTTTGTGGCTAAAGACCCTTTAGTATTTTTAAGAGGCAGGAACCCATCAGAAGATGGTTTGCCTCATTTTAAATATGCAAAAATTTCTCTGGAAGCACTTAAAGGTCAAGCATTTTGTTAGGCCCCAGAGCCCTAAGATCATGGAAGAGTTCATAATAGAAGACAGAGAGAACCCAGAAAATAGCAGTAGAGAACTTTAAAAAAGGTTTTTTTAATGTTTATTTTTGAGACAGAGAGTGAGGAGGGGAGGGGCAGAGAGAGAAATGGAGACACAGAATCCGAATCAGGCTCCTGGCTCCCAGCTGTCAGCACAGAGCCCAACGCGGGGCTCAAACTCACAGACCATGAGATCATGACCTGAGCCAAAGTCGGACGCTTAATCGACTGAGCCACCCAGGCGCCCCAGTAGAGAACTTTTTAAAGAAGAATCTGTATCTGAATATGCAGGTTTCTTGGAGTAGAGCATAAACTTTTGGGCAACAACCTGCTTAGGCGCTGTCTTGAAGTACAAATGTGAACTGTGGATTTCTGGAACTCCTTCCTCGTTAGTTGCAGATGAGATCATTCCACAGATACTGAAGCAAGACACACTTCGCTTATGGCCCATATGTGGCCACTCGTGATTTTGAGAAATCCTCTCAAATTATTTGAACCTGTTACATGACCAGGTAAGTGAGGCTAAAATACCTGCTTCAAAGTGTGTCTTTGAGAAAAGAGAGACAGAACACAGCATACTATGTACTAATACAATGTAACGTTTATTTACTGTCCTCACCTTGACTCCCACCAAAGGCTCAACAGGACACAGTGAGGTAGAATGTGCGTTTTCCCTGGTCTCTCGGGCTCTGTCCACAGAGATAGAAATGCTGTAGCCCAAGCAGGTGTGGCAGTGAGTATATCTCCTCAGCATACAAGAATACCCTGGCTAAGGGTGCCTGCCGGCCTAGGCTGTCACGCCTCCGACTCTTAATTTTAGCTGTTTCATGAGCCCTACGTCAGGCTTAGTGCTGACAGCAGGGAGCCTCTTTAGGATTCTCTCTTTCCTTCTCTCTCTTCCACACCCACTCCTATCTCTCTCCCCCGCCTCAAAATAAATAAACTTAAAAAAAAAATAAAAGACTACCCTGGCTAATCGTTTTTCCCAAGGAAGCCAAGGGAGTAAATGTTTCTGGTTTATCTCCACCCAAAATTATCCTCTTAGTGAAGAGCAATCAAGATGCAATACAGCCTAGGGACGCCTGGGTGGCTCAGTTGGTTAAGCGTCCAACTTCAGCTCAAGTCATGATCTCAGGGTTTGTGGGTTCGAGCCCCATGTTGGGCTCTGTGCTGACAGCTAGCTTAGAGCCTGGAGCCTGCTTCATGTTCTGTGTCTCCCTCTCTCTTTGACCCTCCCTGTTCACACTGTCTGTCTCTCTCTCTGAGAATAAACAAACAAACAAAAAAACATTAAGGAAAAAGATGCAAAGAGCCTAATCCCTCATTATCACCACGCCTAGTTTTTGTCACGATTAGCAAAAGTATTTCTGGAGGGAAGAAAAAGTGAAACATCCAGTCTGCACCAGTAGCTCCCATACCAAAATATAATCAGGATACCAAATTGTTAAAGATGTAGCAAAAATATTTGAATTACTCCTAATTGACGCTTAGTATATTCTAAAATTCAGCCACATCACAAAGGTACAGACTCTTAGTAGAAAAAACAGGGAAAAGAAATCAAGGTGAAAGAGATTAAAAGCCAATTATTTGCTGAAACAGAGGTAAATTGATGCAGTACACACACACACACACACACACACACACACACACACACACACACACAAGAAATAAGCTCATTGAACAGGGTGTTTGTGTACTGATAAACTGATGTGTAGAATTCAGTCCAATACCACTGGTACTATGGATACTAGTTCAACTCTCTACCAGAACTATGGGATACTAATAGAGATGAAATGTAAGGCAAAGAAAGCAAAATGCCTAATTATTATTTTTATAATTCAATTTCCCCTTTTGCCCAAATTCCCTTTCCTTTTACTACTACCTATAGAAAGTTAATTTCCAAGAAAGTAAGGCAATAGCCTGCCTTTCTAAAACTGCATAGGTTTACAAAACCCATTTCTTTCCTATTTTCTAAATAGCTGTAGGCAGAATCATGAAAATTATGGAAAAACACAATCTTCCTCTACTTTATCTTGATATGCATTCTGTATTGTGTCACCGGTAGGAAAAGTAATATCTTGCCTTCATGCACAGTTCAGCATAGAAAAGGTAATCTATTTGAATAACTATGCAAAGAGCTTCAGCTAAGCAATAAAAGCAAGTCAAGAAAGTATCTACACCTCATCCTTCTATGAATGCTTTACAATGGGAGCATGTAAACGTCTGGCTGAATAGCAGGAGGTCATCAGACTTAAATTTCTGGCCAGGCTAATGTTGTATAGCACAAAATCCACACTTGAAATATAAGGTTAAGCAAAAAAAAAAAAACCAAAAAAACAAAAAACAAAAAAAAAACTTCCTGTAGTTGGACATCTCTGCTTTCCCTAAAAATTATGAAGCAAAGTATTATCTTGACTTCTGTATTGTACAATTCCAAAGATGAGTCTCTATGTTTTTATAATTTTTTAATCTCCATTTATTTTTGAGAGAGGGAGACAAAGTGTGAGTGAAGGAGGGGTAAAGAGAGAGGGAGACACAGAATCTGAAGCAGGCTCCAGGCTCTAAGCTAGCAGCACAGAGCCCCATGCAGGGCTCGAACTCACCAAACATGAGATGAGACTTGAGCTGAAGTTGGAAGCCTAAACCTACTGAGCCACACAGGTGCCCTCCCTGTGTTTATTTCTGAAGCATTTCCTCCTATTTATCAACCTTTCAGTGTTGGATGTTTCCTAATTCCTTTCTTTCATTTGGAGAGAAGTACTTGGAGCTTAACTTTTAGTATTGAAACTATTTCCGAGAGAAAAGCCATGTGAATTTATTTGTAGAGATCCAAGGAAAAGAAAGGAGAGTTGGCCTTATTTTTTTAATTAATAAAAATAATGTCGTAAGCAAACAAATTACACAGTATTAGGTCACCCAAGGTCATCTTGACAGAAGTACAATGTCCATGTTTACCTCATGTAATTTTTATAGCACTATCAGCAATCATTTGTAAATTGCTTACCTCTCTAGAAATGATGAGAAGGCACATTTGGCCAAAACTCCTCTGATAACTGGGACTTCTCACACCATCACCAGATTGGGAGTCATCTGTCAAAAACCTTGAGGGACCCGGGAATTTTAAAAAAATTCATTTTACTTCAAAATACTGAAGGAGAATAGCCTTCTTGTTTATATTTGGAATCAGAGTTCCCATTGCCAAATAGGCTATAAATTAAATGCTTTAAAGGACTGTCTAAACCCAAACATTCCAACTCTCTTACTGGTGACATAACTGCTAACACCCCATGCCCTGTGTCGCAGCTTTGATTATGTTGCTCACGAGGTTTGAAATCTTGCCAGATAGAAATACCTTAATTATTTCCCACTTGGGTATAATTTCATACAAAAGCTACAATTTATAGAAAGGGGCCAACCCCAAATAATTTTGCCTAAACGTTTGCTTAAGTGTGAAAAACTTTTGTTTGTGAACTGATGTTACATATAAAAAAAGAGATCAGAGCCTAGGACTGAGGCCTTTAAGCTCCCAGTGATTCCCAAACTTGGACACAGAGGAATCCACTGGGGGGTCTTTTAATAACTATGGTGCCTTACTCCCACCCGCAGCCTTTTGCTATAATGCATTGGGTTTGCAAGCTACACGTAGAGACTTTTATTTTTTCAAATCCAGGTGACTTTATTATATAGCAGTTTGAGAACCACTGAGGGGAATGTGGATTTACAGGCTTTGGGATGGACCAGAACAACACTCTTCCAGCTCTTTCCTCACTCAAAAGAAGTTGTATAAATGATGATTGTTTGCAAGTTTCCTTTCCACTCCCACCCCTCATAACCTCAGGGAAAATGGAGCCATTGCCTCTGTCTCATGATTTTTCATAAAGCTTTAGACATGTCTACAATGGGGGAAAGTACCAGAAAGGATATTCATCTTAATTATGTTAATCCTCCTTAGCCAAGAAATGGGAAGTTGAGATCATCCCTCTGGATCAACAGAAATATGTTTATCATTGCCACAAAACTGTTTGGCGGCAATTTGAATACATCCTTCAGGTTTGTAAAAAATTCATGAAATAGCACTATATTTCCCTGTGGGTCACTCTAAACCATGTAGAATACCAAAAGCTCTGACTTAAAAAAAAAATGTCCCAATGTTATCATTTCAGAATTCTAAGTGATTCTGTATGTGTACATCAAGTTAACTCTATAGTAGTCACTTTGATTTTTGCCTCTTCATCAAAAGTATTTTCAACTCTATCTCTTTAGCAGGATTTTCAAATAAATGGTAATGTTCAAATATGTAATAATAGGGCTTTGTAACATCTTTACAAGACAAAATGCAGAAATGTTTAGAAAGATTGATTTTTATTAGACACTTGTGAGGTAAATATACTTTAAAATTTTTTAATGTTTTATTTATTTTTGAGACAGAGAGAGACAGAGCATGGGTGGGGAAGAGGCAGAGAGAAAGGGAGACACAGAATCTGAAGCAGGCGCCAGGCTCTGAACTGTGAGCAGAGAGCCCAATGTGGGGCTTGAACCCACAAAGTATGAGATCGTGACCTGAGCCAAATCTGAACACTCAACCAACTGAGCCACCCAGGTCCTCTGAGGTTAATATGCTTTTGAAACAATTTTACATGGGCTAAAAATGAGACAAAATGTATTTCCTTGGGGCGCCTGGGTGACTCGGTTAAGCGTCCAACTTTGGCTCAGGTCATGATCTAATGGTTCGTGGGTTCAAGCCCCATGTCGGGCTCTGTGCTGCCAGCTCAGAGCCTGGAGCCTGCTTCAGATTCTGTGTCTCCCTCTCTCTCTGCCCCTCCTTTGTTCATGCTCTCTCTCTCTTTCTCTCTCTCTCTCAGAAATAAAATAAAACATTAAAAAAATGTATTTCCAGAGATTTCATAGTACTGAAATTGGTTTGTGATTTCTGGCATTTTAAATATTAGAAGTCTTCTTAGATATACATAAGCATAGTGCCAATTTTTGTCACAGTCTCTACAACTTTTTATTTATTTATTTCAGTATAGTGGACACACAATATTGCATTAGTTCCACGTATACAACGGAGGGATTTAAGATCTCTGTGTGTTACCCTATGACAATAACATCTGTCACTATTACAACATCATTGACTATATTCCTCATGCTGGGCCCTTTATTTCTGTCTTATTCATTCCTTAACTGGAAGCCTCCTCCTTATCCCATTTTGCCCATCCCTCACTCTCCTTCCCTCTGGTGAATTTAATTTATTGACTATATCAGGAACTAGAGAGCTTATCTGCTTTCCTTCTTTTCTTAACTAGTATTAACTAAACTTACCTTCCACATATATTTAAATATTCAATAATAAAAATAATAACAGTTAAAGTAATAATAGTAGTTAACATTTTGTTAGGAACATGCTAAACACGGCACATGAATTATTTCAATGATGCCTTCTAACTTTCAGTAGGCAAGAATTTTTGTCATCCCTATTTCCTAGATGTGGAAATAAGATTAGAGATATTAAATGATTTTCCCTAGTTACACACAGAGTAAAAGATAAGAGCCAGGATACAAACCTAGGTAACTTATCTCTTGAATCCATGCTCAATGTAACATAATAAAATTAACACAAGAGCTTAACTAAATGTGTAACAACTAAACATCCTGAAAGAAAGCTTAAAAGCCATTCATAATATGTTATTTGGCCAGTATAATATGTTGTTCAGATATTTAGAAACATGAGTGCCTATGGATTTTATTTTATTTTATTTTTAACCAAATACTCGGTAGCACTTACGTGCAGTTCTTGTTTTTACATAGTGGGTTGATAATTAACAATATCCGAAAGTTTTTTTCATAATAAATACATATACATATTTTAAATACTATTTAAATTATTACCATCTGTTTATGCATTTAGTGAGGCTCTTAAGAAATATGAGTTAATATATTAAATAGAAGAATATTTATTGCCCATTCAGGGTGCAAAGCTCACATCCTTTCTGTTGGCTGACAATCACATGAGCATTAGGGACGAGGATCCTTAGAATATCAAACTCAAACAGCTTAACCCATAACTGGTTCCTTTCAAGGACTTTTATTTAAAAACCCCAGCAATGTTAGATTTTCCTTGTAGCTACATTCACAGGACGATATGTATTCTGATGCACTAAGACAATGCCTAGAATTCAACCATTCCTCTTGTAAATTATTATCATTCTATAATTACAGATATAAATTGGCATACATTTTAGATGGAATATCTAAAAAGTCTATAAATTCTAAAAAGAAGAATTAACTTTTAAAAATGAACTCTCTACATTGTGGACACAGACCAAAAAACCATGTAAGAAGTCGTGATAAACATAACAGAATTAAAATTGTCCTTAATTCAGAGAAGATGCTGGGGTAGTTGAAGCTACTGAAGATACACACAGACACACTCTCTCTCACACACACACACACACACACACACACACACATTCATACATCTTAGAAATATGAGGAACGTGCAGGATGTTGTAGTCTTTTGACAAGACAATAAAAAACCATATAAATCTAATAATTAAAGGTTGATGGATATTTATGCCTGACATCATTACATCATTGCCATCTACAGGGGAGCACACTGCTAGACTCAGTACGTCAGTCTCTTTATCTACCATAATTCTATGAGACAGATACTATCATCATTGTCAGTCCACAAGTGGGAAAGCCAAGTTCTAGAGCAGTTAACTAGCATATCCAGGATCTAACATACAGACTTGATAGCTATACTTGATCTGAAACATCATGCTCTTTCCTGTGTACCACAGTAACTTAAATTATCTGTTTTTGTCTGATTCTAAATGGGCTCTTACCTGAGCAGAAGAGAAATACAGGCGTATATGTGTGTAATTTTGTCATAAAAGTTTCCAGAACCATAAAATATGAATATCATACATTCTCCATTAAAAGATCAAAAATGTAAATTAAGAAGCACTTTTACTAAGAACGATCATTATTTCAGGCTTGTTAGTGACAATTTGAGTCTTTCAAATAAGTTCTAATTAGAAACATTAATGAAGTTTCATAACGTGCAGTTCTCATATTAGCCATATGATTTTAAAATATTGAAAGAAATACGTAAATAACCTTCAGTAGGCAACATGAAAACATTTTGAAAAGTGAGTAATCAATACAAATGACCCCATCTTCCCAGTACTTGCTGCAAAACTTAGCCCTTGTCTCTCAGGTGCTGGAAGGCATGATGATTTATGCCATTTGGGGAAAAGGAGCATACATGGCATAAAGTATGAGAACAATTCCAGGCAACTTAAAACTTTAAATAGCAGAAAAGACTATAGCAACTTTTAGAGTCATTAATTACAAACACCTAAAATTAATTTTATTAATGCTCTAAAGTGGGAGCAGAATGTTGGGACTCTGATAATAATTCAAGACTGAAATCCTCAAGAAACACATGATCTTACTGCTGTGGTTGGGCCTCTTTGCTTGCACCCTACAGACTTCTACCTCTCCATTCTCACTGACACTCTTTAAAGAGAAGTTATCACTTAATTCATAACTCAAGTTCCAAATTTAAGCAAATGCTTAGGTGTGAAAAGAATAAATAGCACCAACAAAAGAAACTTGGTTTCTAATTTCACTTTGCCAAAAATAATGAATCTGGTGAGCTTCAGTTTTCTCATATGTCAAGTGGACTTTTGCATTGGATCAGTGGCTCTCAGACTTCATTGGGCATCACAATCGCCAGGAGCACTTGTTAAACAGACTATCAGACTCTACCAGAGTTTCAGATTTTTTGACTTTTTAAAAATTTTTTCTTATAATTTATTTATTTTTAAGAGACAGAGAGACAGAGTGTGAGCAGGGGAGAGGCAGAGAGAAAGGGAGACATAGAATCTGAAGCAGAATCCAGGTGCTGAGCTGTCAGCACAGAGCTTGATGCAGGGCTCAAACTCATGAACTGTAAGATCATGACCTGAGCTGAAGTCGGCCACGTAACTGACCGAGTCACCCAAGTGCTCCAGATTCTTTGACTATTTGAGGTCAGGTGGGGGAATTTACATATCTAACAAGTTCCTGAATGATGCTGATACTGCTGGCCTAGGGAACACACTTTGAGAACCACTGAATTACATGACATCTAAGGTGTCTATTATGTCTATCATTCTAATCTTTCCATGTGAAGATTTCAAATTATTTCCCCAAGTTTTCCTTGAACAATACAGTAATACCAGCCTTTTCACATCTTTATTATACAAATAATAGAATAACTGTATCCTTATATTGGACACTCATAGACACACATTAGTATTTTCTGGCATGTTTTTAGGAGAATGTACCTATACTATGACTGTCTTTTGTCTATTGTTCCTTTTATTAACATTATAGATATGAGGACAGAGAAATTAACTTCCTCAGAAGCTTGTGAGTATATATATATATCTATATATCTACTTATAGATATATACATATCTATCTATATAAAAAACAAAACAACAACAACAACAAAACTTGAGTTAAACTTGGCTTTATATACCTACATGTATATCTGTCTATAGATAGATATTTTTTGCTTTTTTTTTCTGGGTCAAAAAACTATGCCTTGGCTCAATGTTATTTAAAGATGTGTCCAATATTGTATCTTTCACTGAAGAAAGGTTTTGAAAATATTTCGGTATCTCTATCTGCTCTAGACATGAATAGATTCAAATCTGAATCAACACAACAATCTCAAGGTGCAATTTTTCTGGGTAATAGTGTGAACACAATGATACCAACAGTCAGAATAATTATTATCACAGCCCAGCATAGTAGTTTGAATGTGTATCTGATGTGTCAGCTTTGGCATGAGTTCTGGGTATAAATATCGGTTCCGTAATGCTTTTTTTCTTTCTTTCAAAGAGACAAGTTCAACAGGAGCTCTTTAGCAGTCATGAGGCTGGGACAAGGTTATATAGTTGCCTGATATTTCAGGCGCTCTCCTGCCATGCAGCTCTTACTGCAATACTTAGCAAATAATTGTCTGCAAAAAGCATGGGGAGGAATGCTACAACAGACTTAGTTACCAGGGGGGTTATTCCCTCACAACAGCTCTGGGGCTCAGGATGCTTCGATAGCTTCCTCACAGCAGATCCAGATTAGTTTTCCCATGTATAGAGGTCAATATGAAAAGATTGCATTGCCTTTCACTCCTTTTATATTCAAACCACAGAAATGACTAGTGTCTGGATTTGGACTATGTCTTCTCTACATGGAAATGAATCACGAGTATAATTTAAGTCATCTTCTTATCAGGGCAAGAGTCTTTTTTTATGTCCTAACATCCTGAGGGAGCTGTGAGACCTTCACTTGTCTGGTCTTGAACCCTGAGCTGGCCAAGCCAGGGCGCTAAGTGGTGAGATGTGCCAACTGCTCAGGAAGTCAGAGAGTAAGAAAGCTTTCTTCAGCCAGCCAGTCTTCATGTTGCTCTTAGACTGGATTTGACATCACTTTACTCTACTCCAGCTCCTGTGCAATGACTGATACCCAAGGTTTTTCTTACAGTTTGGTATCCAAGGTTTTCCATCTGGACTTTGCCATAAATTGTCTGCTCGGGGATATTTGGTATAATTCCTTATTATAAATAGTGGTATAAAAATAATGAAAATAAAAGTAAGAATTGTATGATTTCTGGTCATTTCGGACCCTGGGATAAAATCTGAAAGAGGAGACACATAGGTCTTTAAATGTTGTCCTCAATTACCAGTAGGGTCTAATCTGAGTATGGAAGCACAAATAGCAAAGAGCCAAGACTAATGACAGTTCTACTCATGTTGCCAAGTGTCAGATTATACTCCCATCAGATTATCAGCACATGAGTAAAATCACTAATTGCCTGCCATAGAGCAAATGTTTACTAAGTTACCAAGGTTATCAAATTAGGTATAGAAACTTGTTTGTGATGAAAAACCTCTATAATCAGGCTAAATATCACTTTTATGCACAGTCCATGCTTTAGCCAACCTGGCAAAGGGTCCTTGGACTCGAATACTCCCTTTCCCTCAGCGTTTGTCACAGACATCCTGCAGTGCTTCCTGCTTCTTAACTGGACATGCCTCTTTTTCGTGTGGATACCCAGTCACATTTTGTTCTTCTCTTGCAAGCATTTAAATAATGTATTTGAAGTTGCACAGTTCAAATATCAACTCTGCCATGAACTAGCTATGACTTTGGCAAATTCTTTAGCACCCAAGTCAAAATTTTCTCATCTAAAACATCAACTAATAATAACTGTTTCACAAAGTTGTTGAGAGATAACAAATGAAATTAAGGTTTATAATGTATCTGCACAGAGCTCAATAGATTTTTTTTTTTTTGTTACTACAAAACACCATAGGGGTGCTTGAGTGACTCAGTTGGTTGGGCTTCAGACTCTTGATTTTGTCTCAGGTCGTGATCTCATGGTTTGTAAGATGGAGCCCTGAGTCAGTCTCCAAGCTGAAAGCATGCTAAAGGTTGTCACAGAGTAGTCTGTCTATCTATCATCTATCTATCTATCTATCTATCTATCTATCTATCTATCTATCTATCATCTATCTATCTATCATCTATTTACTAGTTTTTTTAGAGAGAGAGAGAGTATGTGAGTGGGGGTGAAATGCAGAGGAAAAGAGGAAGAATGAGAGAGAGAGAGACAGAGAGAGAGAGGATCTTAAGCAGGCTCCGCACTCAGGGGGAGCCCAAAGCAACACCTGATACCATGACCCTGGGATCATGACCTGAACCGAAATCAAGAGTCAGTTGTTCAACTGACCAAACCACCTGGGTGCCTCTATGACAGTTGTCATAGAAAATATTAATTGTAAATAGAGTGAATCTTCTAACTTAAAACTATTTTTAGAGTCCCCATAATTGTCTAGACTGGACTAGAGAATTGCCATACATTTTAGTGAATCATATGTATCAAAAGAGAAAGAGTACATAGGCACATGTTTGTGCACATACATTTTTTTAAAATAATTTTTACTGTACTGAGAAAAAAAATCCAGGGGCACCTGGGTGGCTCAGTCGGTTAAGCGTCTGACTTCAGCTCAGGTCATGCATGATCTCACGGTTCATGGGTTTGAGCCCCGCATTGGGCTCTGTGCTGACAGCTAGTTCAGAGCCTGAAGCCTCTTTCGGATTCTGCATCTCCCTCTCTCTCTAGCCCGCCCCCCCAACCCCCTGCTCACACTGTCTCTCTCTCTCTCAGAAATAACTTTAAAAAAAAAATCCATACCTAAAAAACTCCCCCTCTTATACTTTCATGAATATTCTTACATTTAACTTAAGAGAGTATAGACAACCAATCTATGACTCCAAATAAAGTTATGATTCTAAGCACTTTGGGGAAGGTAAAACATGAAGTTAATAATCACAATACACAATGGCTCACTATTAGAGCCTTCTCCTGAACAGCTTTTCACAGAGATGGCACAGGGTGAAAGCATGATGATAGAGTGTAGGTACCTTTGGAACAATGAGCTGCAAGTGGCCAAAATCAGCAAGTAAATTTGCTGGTTTTGTCCATAAATGCCTTCACTTGTGAGGACCACTTGGCAATCTCCTGCCATGGGGAGTATTCACCAGTTCTCTCCCCACTGTTCTTTGCTTCATCCTCCCGGTACACTGTATCCAAGAGTAAGGCCCAATTTAATTAAACTTTTTCATTTGATTATTTGAACTTCAGGTGTTCAGTTTGGATTGATGATCCTTGGCTTTTGATGTATTTATTCCACTCGTCTAAATCTGGCCCACTTCTATGTATTTATTTAGTTAGTTAAATAGTGAGTTTAACATTATAATAAAAACCCACGGACCCAACATCTCAAAGGTCTAACTATGAGATTGTGATAATATTGATCATTATTATTTATACTGATTTTGTTAAAGGTGAAATAAATATAAGTATTACCCTCTGACAATATAAAAAATATGTGAGAGTGGACAAACAGCTTTATTTTCTCACTGTCCACACCCCTTCTTCTACTTCTGCCTGCTTCATATGATTCTGGTGGCCTGCCAGTCCAAATACCCCAACCAGCCACAGGATGGGTATGTGGTCCAGGCCCGGTCCATCCAGACAAACCACCACCTGGTTACAGTGAGTGGGCCAGAGATGGACATCTGGCCAAAGAGAGACAATGGGAATGTTGCACACTAATGCTGAGAGATGGTACCTTCATCTTCCTAAGGATTTGCTAACCTAGGATTTTAGGACCCATCCATTGTTGTTGCCAATCTCCTCACACCTGCTGTATTGTAAAGAGAATCTATCTGGGGAAAAAAGGAAAGGAAACGTGCTCAGAAAAGCAGAGATTATATTGGGAGAAGGAAAATCCTAAGGTTAAAATGTGAGTCCCATGAGTCACTGAGACCAATTCTATTCTGGTAAAATATGACAAGAAATTCCTTTTGATTTGTCAACTAATTTGGCTTACTAGAAAGTGAAGTTCTCAATCTTCAACCTAAGGTTTAATCTCCTACTGAGGAAAGGTATTATGTCCTGGTGTTTAAGAGCATAAACCCTAAAACTAGATTATTTGGATATCCTATATATGTCACTTACCAATTCTGAAACTTGGCACACTCAGTTCATCTGTCCCTTTGTCCCCTTCTCATCTGTAAAATGGGATAATAATGGTACCTGTTTCCATAGGCTTTTGTAAGAATGAAATAAGTTGATTTATATAAATAACTTAGAATATGCTTGGAACATATATAGTGATCAATAAGCCTAAAAATTAATTCTTTTCTTCAAACCATTATTATAAAAGATTTCTGGTATAATCCATGTTTCCATCTACAGAATTGATTACAATAATAGTTATAGTCACTATTTGCATTTATTCAACAACTACTTACTGAAAGCCTACCAAATACAAGAAAACACCATTCTAGGCTAGGTTACAGCAATGAGTGAAACTCCACAGAAATTTAAATCCTTCACATTCTAGTTTCTAAAAAGATAACAAACAAAACAATGAGGCAAATATAATAATAGATATTGATAATGCTATGGAGAAAAATATAGTCAAAAAGGGGCAAAAGACCATAGTCTCTGTTGAAGCCCTCGATCTGTGCATCTACCTTAAAGAAAATGGCTGGGGAAGGCCTCAGAGAGAAGGCATTATTTAAGCAAACTCTTAATGCAGGTGAAGAAGCCAGAACATTCCAAGCAGAGGAATTCCAGAAAGGGCAAGTGCAAAGCTGTGGATAGGAGCAACTTGTATAAGTTTGAGGAAGAGTAGAAAAAAATGTAAGGGGAGACTAATAAGAAATCTGAAAGGTAATAAGACACAGAGATTTTGTAAAACCTTCTGAACCATTGTACCAGTTTCAGCTTTTATTTTGAGTGACATAGTGAGGCACTGGGGTGTGGGGGTGTGGGGTTGAACAGAGAAGAGGTATGCTCTGATGCAGTTTTATGATTATTCCAGCTACTTTGTGGAGAATGGGATTGGGGGAGGATACCACCAAGAATATTGTCAGGAAGGATTCCAGCACAGCTGATGCTTTCCTTGTGTTCCCAAGAAGTTCCCTTGTGCTCCATAAAGGATAAGCTGGCAAGCTCTCAATCAACACTGTCTGCACAGAGCTCAGAGCATAGTCCAGACGTCCCTGTTCCCACAAATCAGACACATAGAAACTTTCCTTGGCACTGTTTGGCTATTCCCAAGTCAGTGGCCCTCAGACACGACCCCAGCTTTCTATATTTTGAACCTCACTGGTTCAGGGTTGAGATCCTTTTACTATAAAGTGGAGTGCACACCCACGTTAGCTAGGGAATGGATCCATTGACCATGAGGAAATGACATATGGCAAGGAACTGATTCTTGTGTACTCTCTCTCTCTCTTCTTCCTGTACCACTTGAGCCTGGAGTGCATGCTGTTTGTTCTCAGTGACCTCAAGTCATTCTCTGGACTCTCCCTGCATGATATTTATCTACCTTTTGACCTTGATTGCATCTATGTTATATTCTATCTTGTGACACAGCCTGACCACCATAATGAAGCGATATCCATGAGAGAGATGATGGTAGCTTGGAGCTGGTAGCAGTGGGGGAGTCGGTGAGAAAAAATAGTTTGTGGCTCTATTTTGAGGGCAGAGGCAAATTGACACTGATTGGAAGTAGGATGTGGACTGAAGACACAGAGCAGTGTAAGGTGACTTGAAAGACTAAACGATGGAAAAAGAGAAGGACCCTATTTATTATTAGCAGATGGAAATCCTCAAAGATGAGTCTATGTGAAGCTAGGTACAAGTTGTTTTGTTTTCAGAGATGTTGATTTGAAACAGGGGCTATTGGATAAACAAGTGGAGGTGGTGAGCATTGGTTTGACAAGTGGGTCTGAGTTTAGGGTAGACACTGAAGCTGAGATATACATTCAGAAGACATTAGCACCGAGATGGCAAGTAAAACCATGAACCGGATGAGATCATCAGGAATGAGTATAGATAAAGAAGTGGGCCAAAGACAAATCTGGGGCACTCCCGAGGCCAGAGAGGGGAAGAGGAGCCACCAAAGGAGAGGAAGGAGAAAGGAAGAAAACCCAGAAAAGAGTGTTATCCTAAGAGAGAGGGGTAAGAGTGCTTCATGCAGGAAGGAGTGATCAACCCTGTCAAATGTCACAGAGGAGTCAAATAAAATGAGGACTGGATACTGACCAAGGATGACCTTTACAACAGTGTGTTTGCAGAGTGGTGGGGGGAAATATTTACTGGAGTTGTTTCAAGGGAGAATGAGAGAAGAGAAGTTGAAGATAGAGAGTATTGATGTTAGGCTTTCCCCTTGGAGTTTATATCTTAATCTTTTGGAAAGATTTACTTGCTATTAGACATTTTACTAAATGAAAAACTTACATGGCAATTAATTTAATAAATTCCTTCTTAATGTCTAATAAAACATCTGTGCCTTTTGTCCACTTGATGATTGAGATGTATGGCATGCAATAAAATTATTAATAATGTTATCCTTTAGAATGAGAATCTACTTTTTGATTCACACCATTAAATAACCTTCATTCTGTGAGCCAAAATGTCAACCAGAACCTTGGACTGGATCCTGGAGATATTAGTGGGTAAAGAAGAACATTCCTTAGCTGGTTTATTTTTCTTTAGTATTAGTACAGTTTGGCTCATCTCAACGTCTATAGTAAATTGCTTTTTACTCAAGAATTTGCAAATAATTTAGTTGGATATGTATATATGTATTTCCTATTAAATCCTGGCTAGAATCCATCAGCTCTGGAGTTGTATTGTTTTACAGATTTTGCAACTGGTTTGTCACTGAAAGTAGAACAAAACCCAATCTTTTACTTTGTTTCTGGGATATCAGTTTAATTTGGCAATGCTAGGATTTCAATAGTACCTATCAGATGCCTGATGTTGGGTCATGGCCGAGGCTGAGACATTGTGAGGCATTTTTGATGATACACATTCCTAATCCCGAGCTCAGCATATCATCAGACAGACCAGAAGAGGACGGCTCTCTTTAGCAATGTGTTCTTAGCAATCTACTTGACTTCAGCTTCAGTACAAACAGATGGATCTCAATAACATACACATATCCCCTGCAATTTGGAAAGAATATTTTTTCTTAAACTGTTTCATTTGAACATTAAATTTTTGCATTTATCATAATTAGTAAGAATAGAAAATTTTGTAATAACATAAATTACAAGAATTTTAACACATATATTTAAATATATATGTATACGTATTTTATATATGTATACACGTATGTGTGTGTGTGTGTGCGCGCGCGCACGTGTATATATAGTGATCTCAGCCTGTATGATAACTCTGCTACTTTGTTATTTATTTCTGGGGATTTTTAGATGCATGCATAGGCAATTTAAATGCATGCATCATTCATATGGTATGAAAATTTGAAAATATCAGATTTTAAATAATTATAACAAGTATATATATAAAAGAAATCACTGAATATTGATTGGAAAGAATAAGGACAAATTTATGCAGACTTTTGCAGAAATCTGTATCATCTCTTGCATTAGTTTTCTAGGGCTGCTAAAACCAACCAGAGACTGGGTGGCTTAAATGACAGAAATTGATTTCCTCACAGTCCTAGAAGCTAGAAGTCTAAGATCAAGGAGTTGACAGTGTTGGTTTCTTTGGTCTCTCTCCTTGGCTTATGGATGAACATCTATTCTGTGTCTTCAGATCGTCTTTTCTCTGTGTCCAAGTTTCTTTCTTTTTAAAAGGACACCAGTTGGGGCACCTGGGTGGCTTAGTCGGTTAAGCGTCCGACTTTCGCTTAGGTCATGATCTCGCGGTTCGTGGGTTCGAGCCCCGCGTCGGGCTCTGTGCTGATTGCCAGCTCAGAGCCTGGAGCCTGTTTCAGAGTCTGTGTCTCCCTCTCTCTCTGACCCTCCCCTGCTCACGCTGTCTCTCACTCTCTCTCTCTCCTAGAAATAAATAAAAATATTTAAAAAAAAAAAACTAAAAAAAATAAATAAATAAAAGGACACCAGTCATAGTGGATTGGGCCCACATTAATAACCTGATATTGACTAATAAAGATTGTCTCTTTATTTTTTAATGTTTATTTATTTTTGACAGAAAGAGACAGAGAGACAGAAGGTGGGGGGTGGAGGGGCAGAGAGAGAGGCAGACACAGAATCTGAAGCTGACAGCTCAGAGCCCAATGCAGGGCACAGGGCTCGAAATCACGAACGGTAACATCATGACCTAAACTGAGGTCAGATGCCTAACTGACTGAACCACCCAGGTATCCCAGCTTAATTGCCTCTAAAGACTTCATATCTTCTCCAAATATAGTCACATTCTTAAGTATTGGGGTCAAAAATTCAGCATAAGAATTGGAAGGGGTGGGTCACAAGTTTGCTATAACACTTTCTATCATATTAAACAATTTAAAACCCATGCCTAGAGCAGTGATTATCAACTGTATTTGAGTGTGTACCCTATTTAAAAATATCTTTAGTGCATGCCCACAATATTTATACCTTTATCTATTTATAAATTGGAACATCTAAAACATACACTAATGTGGACAATCTGAAGAATTACCTGAAGGTGAAATATATTAAATGTTTTCTTTTTGTCATAGCTTCATTCTATTATTAATTTCTCAAGGAGCAATATGTATTTAAGAAGAGGTCTGTCATATCTACAATGAATATAATTTTACAGTTCAAATAACGTCCTGGTTTATTCAATTTTAAGGGGAACAACTTCCTGTCAAATTGTCATTGTTTTCACCTCTTAGTGTGGTTGGAGCTGAGAGGCCTGATAATTGGGGATCTGGATAAAGTCTCTGGCTTCAAGAGGATTACCTTCTAGGGAGGAATATAGATAAAGCAATGAACAAATATGTATAGTCTCTAAAGTAATAAGGTCAAGGAGGAAATAGTCAGCAAGATAAAGGGGAAATGCTGTTTGAGTTGAAATGTCCACAGGAAGCCTCTATAAGCCTCTGCGTTAGAGCAGAGACCTGAATAGTGAGGAACAAAGCCAGGGGTAGATTTGAACAGTGCTGCAGCCAGGCGGTTGGATTTCTTATTGCCTCTTCCTCTCCCTCAGGACAATATAAATGCCACAAATGCAGAAAACCTTGGCTGTCAGGGTAACTGCAGATACCTCGGTACTTCCGCAGAGCCTGGTACAGACTAAAAATTCAATACATCTTTTTATTAATTCATTTTTAAATTACTTACCTTTTGAAAAATTAGTTTGGTGGTAAACTAGGGAAGAACTGTAAAAATGCAGTGGGTAAATGTGTTTTCATAACAAATCTGTCAAGATTCTATGTGAACAGCAGTGTGGAAGCACGTCCAATGTAAGCGATGTAAATATCCTGAAAATTATGAGTGAAATGTTGATTATTTAAGGTACAAGGAAACAAAGTAGACAGCTGAATAAGCAGAAGAAAAGGGAAATGATACTATATTAATTCACATTCTGTGGGAAACTACTTCCCAGGTCCCAAGTTTCAGTTATTAAACATTTTCCAATTCCCCATGCTATTTAGGTTCTCTGGGAAGTGAGGCTGAGACGCCAGCCAAAGGGTTTTGTTGGGTAGAATAAGAATGAAGCAAGACAGCAAAGAAATCCTTCATACTGCAAGGCAGCAGGGCTGACACGTATGCAAAGGAGGGCGGAGCGAGGGGGGCGGAAGTTGACAGGGAAAGCCTCTGACCTGAAAATGTCTCCAGCATCCCAACTGGGAGCTCTAGAGAGAAGATGGCCCCAGGGGTAGCCTTGCTTTGAGCAGAAAAGGCCAGGCCCTCCCCTCCCCCAGGGCTAAGTCCCTGGTGCCAGGTTGGAGCAGAGGCAGAGAATGCAGTAGGTATGATCGGTATGATCGCCCAGAGGCTGTCAGTTAACTGTCAGCACCGCCCCCAGCAAGCTTTTCCTCAAGGAGAGATGGGAGAGGGGCACCCCATGCCTGTCACTCTCACAGAAGAAACAACCACAATATGGATGCCTGGTTAGGGAACAAATATTAGAGGTTTCACCCTCATTATACCTGTTCTCTTGTGCTGGCATTATCAGTTTTATCATCAGACTTAACTTGGCGGAAATCTGTTTTTTAAGCCCCCCCCCCGCCCCGTATATTTTGTGAGTGTTGATTATGTTCAATTTAAAAATCCATGCGCTCAGCCACAGGTAAACTGCAAATGCTACCAATTGTGAAAGGCTAGTGGAACCGTTAGGGTCCCATCACACCTTACCCCTTTCTCAAAGAATCGTTCTCAAAGAATGTCTCAAACATCTCAGACCATCTCAAGTGGCGGTCCCACACTGGTGGGGTGACGGTGCCAGTTCAGGTCTCTATCAATATTAGGGGAGACTAGTCTCTTCGTCTTTGTCTTATTTATGAAGACACACACATGGACAACTGGAAATTCTGTTTCCTCCTGGTGCCCATTCGGAGAGTAGAAATAAGCTATGACATTCCCGACTTCTATGAACATCGAGGAGATGCATAAGGGCACGAACAGATCTGCAGGCCTTCTGGAAGCAAGATTCTGTGAGGGCTTTTGCTCACTGCAGCAGCTGAGTGTTGGTATCCGGGCCAATCCGCACAGTCCAGCCTGCATAGCTACTTTTAACACTAGCCCAGGTAGCTCTTCATACGACAATGTAGCTACCATTTTTGAGGGCTTAATATGTGTCAAGAGGCTTCTTATCTCTTTGTTTTTTTGCCTGAAGAATAATACGATTATTTCCTCTATTTTGCAGATGGTAAAATTGAGACATAATAAGTGATTAAATATTTCACTCAAAATCACGCAGCTGGAATGTGGCAGAGCTGAGATTCAAATCAAGGTCTGATTCCAAATTTCAAATACTAAACACTAATTGCTTCTCAGAAGGAGAACTTATGTGCTTCATTAAAATACTATTTAAAAAATTAGAAAGGAGAGTTTCACTTCTGGTCCATATACAAGATAGGAGGATATACACATTTTCTTTTCTTTCTTTTCCGATATTTTTTTCTACCTCATTACTTTAGATCTTGCTTCTTATGGGCAGCTACCCTTTCTATGCCCTATTTATATTTCAAAAAGTCTCTTTTGCTGTGATATTGAGAACAGGTTTCTCATTAGTATTCTGGTGACAATGAGAGGAAGCTACCAAACAATGCACACGAAGGAGGCAAGGCTGTCATTATAAACCGAGCTTATGAGAAATGCCAGTCAATGCTGGTTGCTCATAGGCTTTTCTTTCTTTTCTTTCATTGTCTTTTTTTTTTTTTAAAACAAGGGAATCATTTAGAAGCAGCCTCTGCCTGCATGGTAACATGCCGAGAGCAATGGTAGTGTCTGGGTTGGTTGGAACCAGAGCAGAGAGCTTGAAAGAGATTTAGGAAGCATGCCAGGCCCACAGAATGAGCCTCTGAATCAGGTGGGGGCATAGTTGACCTTTCACAGAGGGCAACAAGCTTTGCTCTCTTTGTTCTTGACGAAATTACTCAGCATTGCCATGTTCATGTTCCTGCTCCATGTTCAAAAGTTCCTGGGGCAGGTTCTGCTTTGACACCCTAATAAGGGCAGCCGTCTATAACTGACTCAGCCTTCATTAGTTGGCAGAACCCAAGGTGGCCGTCACTCCCCACCAGGTGTTGAGGACCCTATTGTGTGGAGATGTGTGTGACTTCTCGATGCTATTCAGTGAAAGCTCTCATGGATCAACGTTCCTTGGTTGGAATACACCGGCTCCTCAGTGAGGATTTTGATGCCATCCGTTTAGAAACAGCTGGGTGATCTTCTGCAGACAGGACAAAGGAAGGTGGGATGGCCCTCTGAAGTGGGACGGGGGGTGGGGGGATACGTCCCTGCCTCAGAAGAATGCTCTCTCCTCACCCTCAAGGATCTATGTGACCCGTGTGTAGCTGGTGATATGCACTGAGTTCAGTACTTGTGCTCTAGAATTTAAGTGCCCTGAAAGGAACAGCGGGGTCTGTCTCGTATGTCCCCAGCACTCTGGCCCTGAGTTCATCAGAGGCAGTTGTTAAGTACTTATTTTTTATGAATAGTTAGGATGAGATAGGGTGAAAACAAAGCTTTCTATTTGCACTGGCTACTTGATTGGTGTTACCACCTGATAGACTAGCTCCAGATGTGCCAAGAAATGCCTGCGGGTCCACTGAGGTTCTCTACCACCGACCTGGCTTTCGTGGCCCATCTGGCTGGTTCCCGGCTGGTTTCTCTTTGTCCACCCATTGCTGGTTCTCTGTCACTATTTATGTCCCTTCTAGATCCGGCTTACTCTAGCGTCTTGCTTCCACTAACCTCTCAATCCTGCCTGTTCCTTAACACCCAACCTCTGTTCCTGTCATCTTCACTTTCCAGAGCCTTCCAGGTCTTTTCATGACAAGTTGTGTCTTTAAAGCTCAAGGATGAAATCAATCTTTTAGACAACCACCTTCCTGTCCCCTCTCCGTCCCTAACCTTCATTTATGTTCTTTAAGTGGGACTATGTCGTGAACACTGGGGATTTTCTTTGAAAGTAATGATGCTTGCTAATGTGACATGCTTCTCTGGGAACAGAAACTATGGTAAGCACAGCAAAGAAGCCTTGCCCAAGGTAGAAATGAAATGCAGTGTGGCTTTTGGTTCCCTGTACTTTGAAGATATGCTTTCTTTCAACAGCTCTCTGAGCAGCTGCTTTGGGCGGATCACCAGGCCAGGTTCTGGTAGGAATACAAAAAAGCAGGTTCCTCACCATTCAATGCCCTGCAGGAAAAACATTGTCATTGGGCCTTTAAGACTAACACAGGGAAAGCTAATGGGATATGAGGTGTGTGTGAGCACTGCTGATATAGCAGGGGTTTTAGGAGCAAGAGGATTGCTAAGAACCCCAAAGACCAAAAATAAATGCTTTACCTCAGGCTGGTTTGGTTCACTCCTAAAGAAGTGCAATCATCTTGGGAGAGTTTTCATATGCTGGAAACACCCAGTGGGACAGATTCTAAAACCTTTTATCTATCCTATTTCAAAAAGAGATAATGGAAAGTGTTTCTTTTAAACTGTGTGCATTAGAATATTTGCCCTTCCAACAAATTATACTAAAAATGTTTTCCCCATGTGTCTTCCACACGTATCTCACTTTAAAATAAAGCCAGGAAAGGTGACCTTAAAACATATTATTGTTATTTTTAGAAGGAGCGAGTGTACAAACATTTGCACAACCCAGACCACAAGTCATGTGAATAATTTACATTTTCCTTTTTCTTTTTTGGCTACTGGAGAGAGTGTTATCTTCCACACTGCAAGGGATTTGGCTCCTTAATCAATGATGTTTAGCAAAGGGAGTGGAGGAATTGAAGGGTGGTCTCCTAGGGTCTGTTACAATTTGACATATGGACGTTTTCAACTAAAGGAACATCTTTAAAAAGTGTTTAATGTATTTTATTCTATTGTATTTTATTGTACTTTATTATTTTATTTTATTATTTTATTTTATTGTTTTATTTTATTTGAGAGAACAGAGACAGAGCGCGAGCGGGGGAGGGGCAGAGAGAGAAGGAGACACAGATTCCAAAGCAGGCACCAGGCTCTGAGTTGTCAGTATAGAGCTCCAGGTGGGGCTGAACCTGAGAGCATGACCTGAGCCGAAGTCGGACCCCCAACCAACCGCACCACCCAGGCACCCCTGTAAATTAACAATTTCTTTCTTCCAACTAAATACAAGCCTTTTGTATAGGTCCTCTACTGTTGTAGAACAAACTATCCCAAACTTAATGATTTAAAACAACAATTTATTCTCATCTTCCACTCAGTGTCTCATGTTGGGAGCAGATGGTGACAGATACTGGAGTCGTGTGAAGTTCAGATTGGGCTGAATATCCAAGATGGCTCACTCACACGACTGGCTGTTGACTGAGAACTCCTCCAAGGTTGTTGACTGGAACATACACAGGTAGGCTTCGAATGCGGCTGTTGGGCTTTCGATAGCATAGCTTCTAGGTTTAGAGAGGGATCATAACAACCATTATAGATCATATATATAAGATATATGATGCATGTTACATCGATGTAAATAAATAGGTAGTATACATATATTATAATTATATCTTATTAATACATTATATGATCTATTGTATTTTATATATTGTATAATATATTGTAAAAACATTTTACTTTGCTCACAACTTTGTACATAGGGAACTTGGGAAGAACTCGGTTGGGAGGTTTGTGTCTAATCCATGTGATGTCACATGGGGTATATTCCAAGAGATTCAAGTTAGAACTGAAAGGCTTCTTATGATTCAGCTTCAGGAGTCCCAGACTGCCATTTCCACTCTATTCTATGAGTTGATTAAGCCACTGGGATCAGTCTATCATGTACAAAATTAAAAGAATTAGATTCCACATCTTAGTCTGAGAAGCTGAATATGTTTAGAGAGCAAGACTATTTGCCAGTCTGCCTCTGGCCATTACAATGGACAACTCTCCCTCATGCAACATATACTTATCCCCATCGCAAGGCCTGCATGTTCTCATCTCAGTATGCTGTTAGCTTGAAGTCCAGAAGCTCACTAGCTAAACAAGGTCCAGATGTGGCAGAGGTTTCTCAAGTGGAGTTACTCTCCATCTGAGACCTGTGAACGAAGGAGGCAAATTGTCTGTCTTCCAGACACCCAGCATATGATGCTGATGCAAAGGTAGGGTAATGTAATAAATGGTACAGTACCAACAGTAGGGAGAGTGAATTGGGATAAATGTAATAGTCACTGATCTAAAGCATTTCTGAGATCTGTCTAGGCACATGCTGCCTTTTCCTTGAACCAGGCCCTGGTTTTGCTCCCTTGGGAGTAGCTCTCTGTGGATCTAGGTTCTGCCCTCTAGGCTTTGAGCTCTGATCTATGTACATGGCTCTGGAGCTTCCCCAGCCTGCCTCCAGCCCCAGAAGACTGGTGACCCAGAGGGCTTTTTTTTTTTTTTTTTTTTTTTGAAATATCTCTGTCTTTTTTAATCCAAGCTAGCAAGTAAAACTTTTTTACAAACTTTATAAGTTTCCTATAAATCACACCGATGTTCAATCTATTAGGCCAAGGCCAGATATACCCATCTCTTAGATACAGGTTCTTCTACCCTGAGAGTCAAGGTGCTGTGGGACCACCCCCTTAGGATCCATACAAATTCTGTTATCTAGCCAAGTATCTAAATGTCATATGTTCAAGATTCTTAGAAGTCTCATTCTCTTTTTCTTAGAGACTCTTTGATCATACCCTTAAAAATTTCTGAGTTCTCAACAAAGGATCTCAGCACTGTATCCTTGACTTTATCTTTACCCTGAGACCATTTCTTACTTTGAGAAACTTTTCCCTGGCTGGAAAGACTGTCTCAGACACTCTATAATTCCATTTTAAGCTCATTTCTCTCTCTTTTTACGATGTTACTAAAGAGAGTTGTCACTTTCATCATTCTGCCTGGAAATCTGAAAGTCTCCTTAGTGAAATGTATCAGGTAGGTACATTCTTTTTTCCATGTTATCATAGGTGACAGGGTTGACAAACTTTCCTTTGTAACATAACAGAAGGGGTCTTTTTTAGCTTGATAACAATATCCTCATTCTTTACCAATGGTCTCCCCAAGACTCTTTCATGTTCTTTCTAGCTCCAAAGCAAATAAATGCTTTTTGTTTCAGGTTTTTGTTACAGCAGGATCTAATCTCAAGATATAATTTCTCTCCCAGTTATTGATTGGTGGGAACAAACAAACAAACACTGTAACAAGGTTTAGTGACTTACAGCAACCTTGTTACTTTGCACAATTTTGTATGTCAGGAACTTGGAAAGAACTTGTTTGAGAGGTTTGTCTCTGATCTGTGTGATATCATCTGGGGCAGTTGGTATTGAAGATTCACTTCCAAAGTGGCTCCTTCACTCACACGTCTGGTATCTCACTGCTAAGTTGGTTTATTTCTCCCTCTCCACATGGTTTCTTATCCTTCAGGGCCTTACCACCTGACTTGGGCTTTTTATAGCATGGCTTTCTTTGGTAGAGCCACTTATTACATAACATACGGCTTCCAAGAGGAAGAAAGCCCAAGCTCTCAAGCCATATAAGATCAGCATCTGGAACCAAAAACGTATTATTTCTGCAGTTATTTCTATTTGCCAAAGAAGTCACAGGGTCCACCAAGTTCTATGAAGTGGAGAAATAAATTCTAATTTTTGATGGGGAATGTCAAAGTGTCATTGCAAAAGGGTATGTAGGTCAGGCATTCTAGGGGTGAGCACCTATTAACATACAGTCTGCCATTCTTTGGTGTTTTAGCCAAAACTTTCACTCCATAGATCTCATGTCCGTATCCTCCAATCCGTCTGCCCCACTCAATGGCATACTGAAAAATTGCTGTTATCTTACCTCAATGAACATGGAAATTGGCTTTTAATGTCAAATTGACATTTTATTGTACTTAGAATATGAAGAATAAAATTTAGATGTTGAAAGGAGGCTCTGTGCTCCGTCAATTACTTGATTATCTGTAATTCCTCCCAAATGTAATGAAACATTAGGAAAGTACAAGGATTGCCAGGTAAAATAAGATGAATTCAGGCCTTCCCTTGGCCTCAGATGTATAGTTTTAGTGTGAGATTTAAAACAATATTTACAAACTTTTGCATGAAAAGAGAAATGCACAAATTCTTTGATAAAATTTGGCCATCTGCATTTATTTCTAAAGAAACTTTAACAATCAGAAGGTTGCCAAGGAATCTGTGAAATGCACAGTATTCAGCATACATCTACATATTTTATTGTATCTTCACATCATGGTTTTTAATTTTTCTCAACTTGTGATTTTAAAAATAATTTCTTTAAACAATGATATAAACTTGCCATAGAAATAAAACACAATTTTGAGTTTAAAGAAGATGTTACTATGAAATGGACACAAATAAGCTAACACTTTCTTCTGTTTAAATTATAATATTTTGATAACATTTTATAGAACCAAAGAATTTAAAAAAATGTGTTTAAGCATTTGTCTTTTGTCCATTGGTTAAGATTAACTTATACTTGCCCCATGTTAAATTCTGTCTTCCATTGTGGTTAGAAATCTTTTTGAGATTTCAGATATGATTTCAGATTTGAGATATGATTTCAGTCCTCTTAAATTTATAGACTTGCTTTGTAGTTCAACTATGATTGATCTTGGAAAATGTTCCATGTGTACTTGAGAAGAACGTGTATTCTGTTGTTTTTGAATGAAATGTTCTATAAATATCTCTTCAGTCCATTTGGTCTAATTAATGTGTCACTTAAAGCCAATATTTTCTTTTTTTTTTTTTTTTACAAATAGTTTATTGTCAAATTAGTTTCCACATAACACCCAGTGCTCATCCCCACAAGTGTCCTCCTCCATGCCCACCCCTCCTCCCCCCCACATCCACCAGTCCTCAGTTTTTGTCAGCATTCAAGAGTCTCTCATGGTTTGCCTCTCTCCCTTTCCCCCACCATTTCCGCCCTCCTTCTCCCCCTTGGTCCTCTGTTAAGTTCCTCCTAATCCTCCTATACGTGCACACATATGATATTTGTCCTTCTCTGCCTGACTTATTTCGCTCAGCATAACACCCTCAAGGTCCATCCATGTTGCTACACATGGCCAGATTTCATTGTTTCTCATTGCCATGTAGTATTCCATGGTATAGATAAACCACATCTTCTGGATCCATTCATCTGTTGATGGACACTTAGGCTCTTTCCATGTTTTAGCTATTGTGGAGAGTGCTGCTATGAACATTGGGGTACATGTGCTCCTATGCTCAGCATTTCTGTATCCCTTGGGTAAATTCCTAGCAGTGCTATTGCTGGGTCATAGGGGAGTTCTATTGTTAGTTTCCTTAGGAACCTCCACACTGTTTTCCAGAGGGGCTGTACCAGTTTACATTCCCACCAACAGTGTAGGAGGGTGCCCGTTTCTCCACATCCTCGCCAGCATCTAGAGTTCTCTGATTGGCTCATTTTAGCCACTCTGACTGGCGTGAGGTGGTATCTCAGTGTGGTTTTGATTTGTATTTCCCTGATGAGGAGCGATGCTGAGCATCGTTTCATGTGTCTGTTGGCCATGTGGATGTCCTCTTTGGAGAAGTGTCTGTTCATACCTTCTGCCCATTTCTTCACTGGGTTGTTTGTTTTTCGGGCGTGTAGTTTGGTGAGTTCCTTGTAGATTCTGGATATCAACCCTTTATCTGATATGTCCTTTGCAACTATCTTTTCCCATTCCATTGGTTGCCTATTAATTTTCTGGATTGTTTCCTTTGCTGTGCAGAAGCTTTTAATCTTGATGAGGTCCCAACAGTTTATTTTTGCTCTTGATTCCCTTGCTTTTGGGGATGTGTCAAGTAAGAAGTTGCTGCGGTGGAGGTCAAGGAGGTTGTTTCCTGCTTTCTCCTCTAGGGTGTTGATAGTTTCCTGTCTCATGTACAGGTCCTTTATCCATTTTGAGTTTATTTTTGTGCATGGTGTGAGAAAATGATCTAGTTTCATTCTTCTGCATGTTGCTGTCCAGTTCTCCGAACACCATCTGTTAAAAAGGCTGTCTTTTTTCCATCGGATATTCTTTCCTGCTTTGTCAAAGATTAGTTGGCTGTATACTTTTGGGTCCACTTCTGAGTTCTCAATTCTGTGCCATTGGTCTCTGTGTCTGTTTTTGTGCCAATACCATACTGTCTTGATGATGTCAGCTTTGTAGTAGAGGCTAAAGTCTGGGATGGTGATCCCTCCCGTTTTGGTTTTATTTAAGCCAATATTTTCTTATTGATTTTCTGTCTGGATGATCTATCCATTGATGTAAGTGGGGTATTAAAGTTCACTACAATTATTATGTTGTTGTCTGTATCTATCCTTGGGTCTGTTAATATTTGCTGTATTTGGTTACATGTTTGGTTCATAAATGTTTACAAATGTATCTTCTTATTGGATTGATTCTTTTATTATTATTTAACAATTTTCTTTGGCTCTTATTATAGTCTTTGTTGTAAGTCTATTTTGTCTCCAAGTTTCTTTTGGTTTCCATTTGCATGAAACAGCATTTTCCATCACCTTCACTTCAGTCCATGTGTGTCATTACAATTAAAGTGAGTCTTTTGTAGGCAGCATATACATGAGTCTTGGATTGCTTTTGTTTGTTTTTTTTATCCATTCAGCCACTCTGTGTCTTTGACTAGAGAATTTAATCCATTTACATTTAAAGTAATTCTTTTTATTTATTTATTTATATACTTATTTATTTATTTATTTTTTAATGTTTTATTTATTTCTAGGAGAGAGAGAGAGACAGCGTGAGCAGGGAGGGTCAGAGAGAGGAGTCACAGACTCTGAAACAGGCTCCAGGCTCTGAGCTGGCAGTCAGCACAGAGCCCGACGCGGGGCTCGAACCCACGAACCGCGAGATCATGACCTAAGCAAAAGTCGGACGCTTAACCGACTAAGCCACCCAGGTGCCCCCAGACAACCTAATCTTTGTCTTTGATTAAAATTACATTTAAAGTAATTGTTGATAGGTATGTGCAGATTGCCATTTTGTTATTTTCTGACTGTTTTTGTACTTCCTCTCAGTTTCTTTCTTCTCTTGCTCTCTTCCTTTGTGATTTCATGACTTTCTTTCCCAGTGTACTTATATTCCTTTCTCTTCATAGGATTTTGCTTTGTGGTTACCATGAGGTTTACATACAGCAACTTATATTACTAACAGTCTATTTTAAGTTGATAGCAGATGAGGTGTCCCACATGGCTTTTGGGTAAGCTTCCTGATAGAGACGACAGAGCAGGCATTCAAATCTGTGTCCCTCTGTTGATTCCTGGCAGCCCTGGCTGCTATTTTCCCAACCTTTCCATATCCCTAGATTGGCAGCATGCCTCAATAATCTGGATGAGATGAGGAAAAGTGGGCCTCTTTGGCAGCATCGCAAAGCTGGGGAAGTCAGGCACTCACTCATGTACTCTCACCTTCCCTGTGGGAGAAATCACAGTTTGGGACAGTCTTTCTTGGCACTGAGGTGTGCTGCCTTGGAGGAGAGGTGAGGTAGGTAACATGAAACTGTTTCTTTACTGTTTTCACTGCATCCAATCTCTTATTATTTCAAAGTAGTTGGAACTACTTTTCTGGACTTCTAGACAAGATATTCTTGTGTGTGAGTGATTATCAAAATCTATGCTTTTTTCAGAGGAAGATGTAGAAAACTCCTATTCTACTATTTTGTTGATATCATTTCTAATTCAATATTTTTGTATTTTTATAAATATTTTTGAGTTTTGTTCTAGGACACAATAAGTTACTTGGAAATAGTCCAATAGTGTTTCAGACACTAGTTTTAATGGGTTTTTGTTTTTGTTTTTTAATTTTTTAATATTTAGTTATTTTCTGAGATAGAGACAGAGTGTGCATGGGGGAGGGGCAGAGATAAAAGGAAACACAGAATATGAAGCAGACTTCAGGCTTTGAGCTGTCAACACAGAGCCCAATGTGGGGCTCAAACCCATAAACTGTGAGATCATGGCCTGAGCCTAAGTTAGACACCTAACCAACTGAGCCACCAAGGTGCCCCTTGTTTTAAGTTTTGATAAGAGAGACTCAGTTTGCATTTGATCTAGGTCTAAATCTTTCCTATTACTGAAGAGTAACTCTTCTGACCACTGTTCCCAATGCCTCAAGAATTGTGAAGATTTCCAGTCTGATAGATAGGGGCAGACATTTTTCCTGTATGCATGAGTACTGGGTTTGGTTCTCTCTAATCTTTTTAAGTGTCTTTATTTTCCTCTGATATTGGGCAGTTTCCATCCTCAGATATGCTAATCAACACTATGCTGAATAATCAAAACTAACTCTCTTTAGATTGTCAGAATTCTCTCCCTGTGCAGCATTCACTGACTTAGTACTCTGTTCTACAAAGTCCAGCACCTTGATCTCCCCAGACACTCAGCTTTGTCTCTTCAACTCAGAGTCTTTCATGCTCTGTCTAGGTCCTCCTTCCTGAACTGCAACCTGGAAACTTTGTAAAGAGGACATTTGGAGTAATTGTATGTTCATATGATAGGCTCCCCATCTTCGCATCACTCAGAGATTATTGTTCTTTATGCCTGATGTCTAGAATCTTGAAGTCTATTGCTTTGTATATATTTTTGTTTATTTTATTTGCTTCATAGAAATATAAATTTGTTCTCTGTTTTTCCATTTTGGTTGGAAGTGGAAATTTTAGCTTTTTCTTTTGTATTTAGAATATAATACCCACCTCTATGCAATTTAGGTAAAGTGTCATTTACCTGTTTTAGGTTAAGAAAGCAAACAAATATAAACCTAAATATTATCCAGTGTTTAAAAGACAATTTAAATCCATTTTGAGCACTCTACAGAGAGACATGGGAGGTACCAGACAAAAATTCCATTCATTCCATTCTCTCAGAATCCCCCTTTTTCAGCTCAGCCAAATCTCTGCCAATCAGCACTAATTCTGCCCAGGAACCCTTCCCAGACCAAACCTGAGTAGGAGTTTCTCTTTTTCTGCACATTTATATTGTTTCTTGTACCTGCTTTTCTAATGTAAATCAATACAGATTTTCTAGTCTTGTTTCAAATTCTTTTCTACCCACCTGATAGATTAAAAAGGCTCGACTTCAAAACAGGTAAAAACAGAAACCTCCTGACAAAATGGTCTGCATTTGTGTCTTTGTGTGTGAAAGAAGGGTTATGAACATACGTCGTCTAATTTTTCTTTTGTATTTGTCACATACCTTAAGCTTAGAAAAGTAATAGGCATAATTAATCATTCTTGTAATTAGACAAATAACATTTCTGTCTGTTCCTCATTTCCTGATTGTTAGGATCTTTTCCAGCTTTAAACATTTTATGACTCCTCCTGGGTTGGATGACTTCCAATACTTCTGTGTAATTCTGAAGGCATTTTTAGGGGACTGAAGTCCTGGAGTGACAGAAAGTATCCCTGTGTGACATGACAGGAAGTCAGGGATCCTGAAGGAGCACTGAATATTCGCCCCCAGGATCAGCTTACCTGGGAGAGGTGCACCTGTGTTCATGGCCACCACAGCCCTCTAGGTTAAAGGTAAGGCCAAGAGTCAGCAAGGGAAGTTTAACTTTGCACTTTCCTGACAGTCTGTGAAATAAATGGCCCTGACCTGGTCTTTGACACTGACCGCAGAAAGCATAAAAGCCTACTTCGAATGAGCAATCACATGTGACTGTGGAGATGAGAACCTTTCCTGAGAGAAGCACTGGGAAGGTAAACAGGGTTGTCATCCTGAAAGCACTCTCGCATGGTTTCCTTTTGTCTTCATGTCTGCGTCAAGTCTTTTCTACACAAGAGAATCACCAAAGTGGAAAGAGTAAGACAGTGATAAAAGTAAATTTAAATTCAGGTCAGGAAAAAGAGAATATTATGCATGATGGTAAGATGGCACTTAAATATTTTAAATTCCCGTCTTTAGGCAGAAACAAAGGAAAACACAGTTCAGTGTAATGATTCATTCATTGATTCAGTAAATATTTATTGTGTACCTACCAAGTGCCAACACTGTTCTAAGTCTATGCTCCTGCAGCAGGGAAAAAAGCAGGTACGGATCTTGTCCTCAAAGTGCTTTTATTTATAATTGTGATTGCAAAGGTGTTATCTCCACTCCTTGAAGTGTCATAGGGAATGGGAAACTGCCAGATGCCAGGGGATACCTAATTCCTTCTTAGTATTCAAGGGAAAAGGCAGAAGCAGAATTCAGAAACTGTGTGCCAGTGACAGCCTTGGTTAAATTACAGAATGGATTTGAATCTCTAACACTACATGCCCGGTTACACTAAGTCATGTAAACAGACTTGTTTTGCTTTGTGATTGTTATTAGACAGGTGAGTCAGAACTCTATGTGCACAGCACAACTTGATTTCATCAAGACATTTCATACCAGCTTCATATCACTTTGAGGATTGGTTAGAAGGGTTTGGACTGACTGAATAAACACTCTCTGAGAGAACTGAGATTCACTGGATTGATACCAAGTTGGAAGAAGATTAAAAACTTCAGCGATATAAATATGCTCTCCTCTAACATAACAGGGACTGTCGAGCTAAAAAATATAAAGAATAATTGTAAACCATAGGCACAGGTAAAAAGTGAATAAAAACATCTGCCTCATAAATTTATATGATTATGACTTCAGTGATTGCCACACAATAGGAACTCTAAATATCATTCTGACACCTTGCTTCTTGGATCAAAACATAAGGTTTCCTTTTTATCCTGCTCCTGAAGATATGTTTAAATATAGCCATTAGTAAAACAAAGTATATGCATACTATGATTCAAACAAGTATTTACATGTACATGTTTGCTATAACCTTAAAATAAATGACTTAGTAATATTTAATAATTAGTATACTTTTTTTAAAATATTTTATTTATTTCTAGGAGAGAGAGAGACAGCATGAGCAGGGGAGGGTCAGAGAGAGAGGGAGTGACAGACTCTGAAGCAGGCTCCAGGCTCCGAGCTGGCAGTCAGCACAGAGCCCGACACGGGGCCCAAACCCACGAACTGCGAGGTCATGACCTGAGCGAAAGTCGGACGCTTAACCAACTAAGCCCCCCCGGGCGCCCCTAATTAGTATACTTTTTACTAAGAGTTAAAATGTATAAAAATTCATCCTTCTAAATACCTACATTTTCTCATAAAACAAAAATGGAAAGCATACTTAACCATGTTCACATCATAATATACATCCTTTGGTTTGTCTTTACTGTGAATGTTAACAGCGGAATGATAGCCTCATAACGATAAAAGTACAAGCATGCTCTTTGCAGCATTATTTGAAATTGGAAAAATAAAATTGTGCCTTTAGGGGAATGGTCATGTAAGCTACAGTACATCTATACAATGGAATTATATGCAACAGTAAATGGTAAGGACGTGTGCCTATAAATAATGACATGGCAAGTCCTCAAGAAAACTAAGGAAAAAATGAAGTCTTAGAACAGCACAGCATACAGTAAAACCTTGGCTTGTGAGCATAATTCATTTAGAAACTTGCTTGTAATCCAAAGCACTTGTATTTCAAATTTTCTCATAAGAAATAATGGAAATTCAGGTGATTTTTGTTCCACAACCCAAAATATTCATATAAATATAATACAAAATAATCAAGAAAATATGAAATTAAAGAAAAATAAATTAACCTCTACTTACTTTTGAAAACCTTGGTGGCTGGTGTCAGGAAGAGAAGAGAAAGGAAGGTTGTTGTGTAGGATGACTTTTAGTATCACTAATAAAATTAAAGCTATGTATGGATTCGACAGGAATCTTTTCTTTTTGTTCAATTTTAACAAGGAACTTTTCCTATGAGACTTGTTTTTGCCTTCTTTTGAGGATTTTGTGGAAATGTGACATTGCATTGAAGATCACCCACAATCTTGTAGAGGGGAGAGAGAGAAGAACCATTGGCTCAGTTGTGATCATGTGATGTTTGGTGTCACGTACTACTCATATTGCAAGATATCACTCATTTATCAAGTTAAAATTTATTAAAAATATTTGCTTGTCTTGCGGAATACTCACAGAACAAGTTACTCACAGTCCAAGGTGTTACCGTATTTCCAATAATATAACTAGTAAAGGACAAAGGATGTGTGTGTGTGTGTGTGTGTGTGTGTGTGTGTGTGTGTGTGTTTGAATGCTGAGAAATAGGCCCTAGAAGATGATACTTAATCTTTGATAGTGGTTATCTCTGATGAAGGAAAAGGGAATCAGCACAGGAAAACTGGAAAAGTGAAATAATATTTATATTTTGTTCTTGTTACTTCTATATTGTTCTTCTTTTATTTATTTTTACTTTTTTAATTTATTAATGTTTATTTATATTGAGAGAGAGAGAGAGAGAGAGAGAAGCACAGAGAGAATCCCAAGTGGGCTCCAGCATTGTCACTGCAGAACCTGAGGCAGGGCTTGATCTAATGAATCGTGAGATCCTGACCTGAGCCAAAATCGAGTTGGATGATTAACTGACTACACCACCTAGGTGCCATTATTTTTTAATTTTTAAAAATATTTTATTTTTAAGTATTCTCTGTATACCCAATGTGGGTTTTGAACTTATAACCCCAAGATCAAGAGTTCCATGCTCCTCCAATTGATCTCACCAGATGCCCCTTGATCATATCTTTTAAACAAAAATCAATGCATGCATATTTTTTAATTTCAAGCAAAATGTTGACAAACATTCAGAATTATTGGTCAAGAAAAGAATTCTTTAAGCTGTGTCTCAAGGAGCGCAGTGGTAACTAAGAGAAATATTAAGGACCAAAATCCAAACTGTGATTTATTTGTTTAAATAGAAAAATGAAATAATATCCTCATGATTAATTTTTTCTTAAAAGTCTAATTTGCCTATGCAAAGAAGCAATTTTACCATTTGCAATTAGTCTTCTTTAAACAATAGGAGCAAATATAATTATCATACTTTCTTTTTTCCAATCATTATATGAAAAGATCTAAACCAACAATATAAGAGGGAGCTTCATTAACTAGATTTTATTTTATATTTTAATTTTAATTAATTTGTCTAGATTGACCCCCAAATGGAGTAAGAGCTCATTTTTGACTTTTGATATTCAAAAAAGAGATTCAGGCTCTAATGTTGATTGGGATCATGGTATTTTCCTCCTCCACCTCCTGTTGCTCTTTTTTTTTTTTTCCTTACTTCTCCTCCCTCTTTTTCTCTTCCTCCACATCCTCCAGTTTCTCTTTCTATGCCTGTAACCTACATTAACTGAATTGGCATCAATAAAACCATTTCTAAACATTTTCCTCAAGGAGCTCTTTGGAGAGACCATCTTCAAGCTCAGTGTCCCCAGCAGCACCTCAACCACATATTCCGACCTTTACTTTCTCCATTTTTGACCCATACCATTTCAGAGACTTCTGGATATAAAATGAAAGTTCCAATGCCAACCAATCATCCCACTTGAATTTAGATCTGTTCCAGAGAACTAATTGGTCTTTTCGGAGGGCAATGCCTTTGATGTTGCTGGTGTCAAAAATGTCATCCCCTCCTGCTAGAGACCTGTATCCTTCTGAACAGGTCATAACTTTTCTGTCTATCTTGGAAAGTTATATCTGCTTTTAAAGAGGCTGTCAGTTTGGTCATAGGTCACTTAAAGCACTTATTTTGTAAATTGTGGGTGTTTTATTCTCTCAGAGGTGTCAGAGCACTTTGTTCTTAATCCTTTCTAAATTTTGCCATGAAGAAAAAGAGCTGTCATAAATCACCTTCTTTGACTTTCTCTGGGTCGGGACTGTATCCTTTTGCTTCAATAAATAGTTACTACCCCACAGATTTCTTTGCCTTGCCTTTTATAAAGAAACAGACAAATTTTTTAAAAATATGTAACTATTTGTGTCATGAGTGCATTCCTGGTACAGTAACTGTGTAGCATCCATGCCAAGCCACAGGGACATGGTCACTCTGTCCCATTCCGTGGGGATGGGAACAAGACTTCTCAGTTTTCAACATCCCATTCATGCAGACTCCACCCATGTTCTTAATCTGTGTGCACCACTCTTTCCAGGAACCCAAAAGTAGAGAGGAAGAACAGATCAGGTTTCGAGCTTGAAGTATGCATCGTTAATTGAGCTTCATTGTGAACATGTGCATGTCTAAATTGTTTTCTTATATTAGTTCAGCAAAACAAACAAACAAGCAAACCAATAACACTCTTTGGCTCAGCATAGATATGCCTTGAATCTGCCTGGACTCCAGGCCTTTGACACAAATTCAGTGAACAAGAAGTTCTAAGCGTGACTGAGTCTACATTTTCAGGCATCTCATTTGAAATTAGAATTTAGGAGGAGCTACAGAAGATAAAGTGATGATTTATTCACTCAAAAAATACTTACTGAATATCTCTTCTGTTCTAAATGCTGTTCTAGGGGCTGGGAACAGAAATGAAGGAAGAACAGGCCTGCCTTTGGCCTGATGGAGCATACACTTGAGTGCACACCTATGAATGTGGACTGAGGATCAACATGTCTCATGTTGGACCTGCTTGGGGGTTGCTAACAATCCTCTCTGACTGTGTATTTTTGCTAATGTCCAACTATCATCTCTGGATACTGGCCCTGATTGTCCTAAGACTCAAGGGGCAAAGATAAGTGTGGATTGTCAGAACTAATGATAGATTTTAGAAATATATGATTCCAGTTAGTATAGAAATGAAATGAAAGGGCACAAAATGCCTTAAAACAGTTGAACCTACACAGCGAGGTGAGAACCTGGCTGAAGAGAGACTCTATAATTTTTCAACAACTTCTCTTTGTTTCTGAAATACAACCAAAAAAGAATGGCATGTGAAGCCATGCAAGGCCCATAGTTCAGACTCAAAATTCCTATTAAGATTTTTAATGTGTATCTATTTATTTTGAGACAGAGAGAGAGAAAGAGATTGCGAGGGAAGGAGGGGCAGAGAGAGAGGGAAAGAGAGAATCCCAATCAGGCTTCTCACTGTCACTGCAGAGCCCGACGTGGGGCTCCATCTCACACGCTGTGAGATCTTGACCCAAGCGAAAATCTAGAGTCACATGCTTAGCTGACTGAGCTACCCAGGCACCATTTAAAATTCCTCTTAAAAGTTACATTGAAACTCTGGAGTGTTACATGATAATGTTGCCAGAATTCTATGGAATATAAACATCCTTACTGCCTGGACATATACTCTGAGGCTTCCGTCTGAGCTAAGTAGTTCAGATAGGCTAATGTTATAATGGAAATGATTAACCTTTGGAAAAATATATATATTATAATTATATGTGATATAATTATATAATTTGGAAATAGAGGCTGTATCCTGAAAGTGAAACTCGTGCCACAAGAGAGATATCTGGGAGCTAGTATTTTAGGGATTCTGCCACAGAGCAAATATGCAAGTTTGTCCCATGTATTGAAATATGACCTGAGTGCTACAGGCTTGGTGAATGGACTCATAAAATTGGTAAAAAATTAGTGACTATGGATGATTAGCTTACCAATTTAAGATTTGTTTTGAGCATATAAAAAACAAAATAACTGTTGAGAAAAAAGGTCAAAAAACTTAGCAGAACACTGGTTAAAGACAAAAGTGAATATGGTGCCTACATTCTTATGGGTTAGAAACTGTGGTCCAGAGGCCATATGCCTACACCAGATAATCTGGTTTTTTGATTTCTAACAGTTCTAACATTCTGTTCCCAAGTTTTCCTGACAACATATAAGGACTTCCATCCTCAACTTCCAATAACTACTGTAGCCATTAAAGGAGGGAAGGGGAATGTAACAGCCCATATCTACAAGTCAGTGGCTCCAAGCTAAGGTTATTTGATAAGCAGCACCCCCGTGCATGCCAGATAGGGCAGATAGAGTACCCTGCCTGCCTGGTGCTCTAGAGGCACATGAAAAACCAGATAAAATCACTTTCTGCAGGATTCCTAAAAGTTATCTATGGGAGCAAAGGAATCTAGTAGCCTAGAAAATGGGTATGCCATTTATGTGTTGGCCAAAGGCCAGGATAAGATAATGCTGTTGCAGAACACTAGCCCATAACCAAGAATCGTCACCCTCACAAAGAAGGTCAATATCATGAAAAAGACCTTAAAAATTCCCCGGAATGCCCCATGAAGCAGAGTTAATATGCTAAGCACCTCATAAAACAGACTTAATAGACCAAATATTGAATAAAAGGGAGAAATAACCTTAAGTAAAATAGATATGCAAAATAAAGAATGTTGTGTACAGTGACATCTCAATACACTTGAAAATACAGGTAAATTTTTGAGACACAAGAAAAATGCCCAAATTGGTGCAGGAAAAGATGCAAATATGAATAGATCGGCAACCAATAAAGACTTACGAATGTAAGAAACAGGCATTCTCTTCAAATAATCCTAGACCTAGAGAATATTACAAGTAAATACTACCACAGTGTCAATTCTGATATTTTGATTTACTTGATAGACTTTCAAAGCCATGCCTATAGTTTTATATAGAGAAATATCATGTGGGAGGTGCTACATAATTGCAAATATTCTAAGGGATGTCACATCAAAGATTAGGTTGTCTGATGTAAATCTAATAAGGACAAGTACTAATAAATGGAAGTAGCAGCACAACATTAGAATAACTTTCAGCAATAGTTTCCAAAGAAAGAAGGATGTGCTTTGTGAGAAGGAAAGCCGCCTATCAGTGGGTGCCTTCAAGCACATGTTGGAATAGATAGTTGGTAGATGGAGGAGATGACCTTAAAAGGACATGGAAATATGTGATACTAGAAACTATCAATTTCTTTCTAGCTTTTTTTTTTTTTTTTGCCTCCAAGAATTCTTGGCTCCAGCTTTCTTCCCAGAGGGAGGCATAACCCAGAAGGTGGCTGTGCATTCTCAACTCTTGCTGTTACATGGGTTCTGTTTTTGTTTTTTGCTCTCTAATTAGGGAGTAAAATGGAGAATAGGAATCTCACACCTCTCACAGTGCCTTTAACAAATGCTTTCCCACCTTGGAAGGGAATGGGGGTTTTTCTTCCCCTTTGTGGATTTTAACAGGCTGTTGCTTCAGAGATCAGGTTTGTGAGGATTACTTTGCTGTTCAGAGGCTTGGGAATGAGCATGTCCTTATACGGAACCTGAGGTTTAGCAATTTGGAGCTAAAAAAGCCCCAATTTCTATGCTACAATTGCTTCCTATAAACAAAGGTGACTAAATTCTCTGATCCCATATACTGAAACTTTTACTTGAGGTCTGACAAGAATAGAGTTTTCAAGGCAAACAGTCACATATCACCATTCAAGCAACCTTTGTATGATGTATTAATTATTATATAAATAGTGGGTTTTTTTCTTACTAAAGAGATGAAAAATTCCTTACATTTGGTAAAAAAAAAATAGGTCACAATCCACATTTATGCATGTATATTACCATATGTATAATATACTATACATGTACATTTCCTTCTGACAATTTACTCCAGGAGGTTATAAATATGATTATGGGCAGAAGAAAAAAAATAAAGTATGTGTTACTACCAAATGAAAAGTACTCAAGCTTTTGAAAGAGGTTACTAATCAGTAGAAGACCCAGGGAAATTGAGTTGATTTGTTACTTCAATTATTGTCTTGACTTCCTCATCTATTTGATCGCTCTTAATATTTAGATTTCCTAAATTTTCTAGTATCCTCATTTTTTATCCCCACTTTTAACCAAATGAACCTCAAGTGGCTAGGTGAAGATGAGAAGGAGCACTAATTAGAGTTAGCATTCAGTGTGATTAGGGTGTGGTGGGCATTGTGCAAAATACTTCACATGGATTATTTTACTGGAACCTCACATCTCCATCAGGTGTTACTCTTCTCTTCCTTTTACACAGGACGAAAATGAAACTTCAAGGAATTAAATTATTTTCCCTGGTCACACGGTGTGTGGCAGAGCTGTGACTTGAACCCGATGCATCTGACTTTGCTAGAGATATATTAGTCCATAGGAACTTGTTAAACACTGGAAGGAGAGGACTTTTTTAAAAATCCCACATTACATATAAATAAGATAGGACCAGGTATTCATTAAATCAATTCAGTTTTATGTGAAAATATTTTACAAAGGTGTTTTTATTTAATTTTTATAAAATTCTCATCAATACAATACTTATGTCAGCAGTGACACAAACTTGAAATCAAATATTGACAGACATCATTGAATTATAATACTTTAATTCAGGATTTGTAATTAATTCTACCTAATCTAGATAAAACTTACTTGTTCATGCTTTTAAGAAAAAAAGCATTGTTTATAAAATTACTATCAGTGGTACTTAACAAAGTTGAAGAATAAACTCTCACTGTGTGTTTTAACATACTCATTATCTGCCACCAAATGGCACAGCTAAGTTCAGTGCATCGTATTAAATTTAGACCTGACATGATCTCCTTTTAGAAATATATAACAGTTAGATCAAATTATGCTAAGTACTTTAAACTAATAAAATATAGTTCATTTAAAATATTTAATAGTTCGGATATTTCTCAACATCAAATGAAACTTCCATCCAGTAATTTCAGATTAATGAAGTTTTATTATGTCTCTTTGAATCAATGCCTATAATTACCATTACCTTTGAAGAGATAGGGGAATTTGTTAAGATGTTTCAGTCATGGATGTGATAAATGTTCATTTTTCTTTTAATAAGCATTGCTTTTATTAACTGAAGATAATGTTACAGTATTTCTTAATTTGTAGTTTTATATTCAAATTGGTTTTAAGTCCATTTACCTGAGACCCAAGTTACCCAGTATTCTTTTTTTTTTTTTTAATTTGTTTAAGCTACCTGGTATTCCTAAACTCTGAATTATACGGAAGTTTCCAAATTTGGAACGCACTGTCCTTCCTCCCAGTTCGGGGATTCTGTCTTACAGGTAAGTAATAACTTGCCACACGCTCGAATAAAATGACTAATGCCATTTCCAATGATGTTCTTATTATGCTATACCCCTGACGCCAAAAGCATAGTTGGGGCTAAAGCACAGCATAGGTGCTTGTTCTCAGCCTGATCAAACAAGTTTAATTATGACCTCCAGATAAAGGTACTGCCATTAAGCCATTGAATTATCGCAGATAAGGCTGAGTCTCCGTTACTGTCTGATGATAAATCACAGCTAACAACGGCAAAGGAGTCAGAGCTCAGGAGGCTAATCCTTTGGAGGTTTTGGATGGGCTGCTTCTCCTACTGTTTTGTATCTATTTATATTGCACTCAGAACCCCCAAATGGCCTCTGCTTATCTCCAGCTTTAGATAATTTATGCTTTTTGGTGTGTCACCTCACCGCTGAAGCTGTTATCAGGGATGAGGAGGTTTAGGAAATCGGATCCACTGAAATGCTAATCCTCCTGCCAATTATGACACAAAAACAAGTTTTCTTCCCTGATTTGCTTTTGTTTATTTGATACTGCAAATGTGGATTTTATGATTACAGTTTAGGACAATTGTTTAGCTCCAAAAACAAAATAAGCATTTAATTTGACTAGCTTCCTCTTTTCACAAGAGTGGCTGGGCAATTTGCACTGATTCAAATGGCCAGATGGTTTCCTCTCTGTTTGTCACTGACTAAATAGATGTGTAAATATTTTTATTTTCATAGAGGGCTGGTCTTGAGAAGAGAATTTGTTGAAACCCCTCTCGATGGTGGGCTTCTGCTCCAAGATGCACTCATCCTAATTTAGATTCTTTGATGTAGAGTGTCTTCTGTGTGGAACTATTTCACATAGAAATATGATGCCTGTCTTGGAATTTCATTATGATGAAATTTTTTTCATCCCTTACTGCTGTCCAAGTTTTATGAAATCTTATCTCTGAGAATTTTATGAGGTTGTTTGACTAGTAGTTAAATGTATTACTTTCAGTGATATGAAACATTCCTAAATGAGTAACTACCAAGCCCATAAAATTCTCATGTGCTTATTAGCATAGTATAATGAAAATTTGAAATGCAAGGTTACACCGTACTTTCAAATAGGCAAATTAACTGCATACCTAACTATTGGCATTGTGTTTTTTTCGATTTACTTTTTCTAAACAAGATCTTGAAGGTTTTAAGGCTGGGGAAGGATGAGGTCACCCAGTTGTCATGATTGATCACCAATTATTCAAGTCTTCTTGTGTTGACTGTTGATGCCAGTTATTGAGATAGTAATCTTTGAAGTGATAAGGAGAGCTACAAAATTAATTCAACCTTGAGATTCCATTATACTTAATGTCACCTAATAGAACATTTGATATTTTTAATCCTAGTTAAAGGCTTTCTCCCTAAGCTATTGCTGACGGCAGAAATGATGGAAAAGAAAAATATCTTACTTTATAACTTCTGCAATTCTTTTTCCTCTGGGTATATTTCAGTGTATAGCATTTATGTAGGTGGCTTCTCAAATGGCTCCTTGATTCTTTTATGGAAAGGTAAGGTAGGTGTCTGTATTTTAACTTGAAAATGGAATGATCGTATTCCCTCATATATAAAAACTGCTTATCTTAAAGGATCTGTTTCTGCAAGGTATTCTAAATGTGAATTTAGAAAACTTTCTTAACTTTTTTGTCTAAGGTATCGCGTTTTTTAAAAATTCTGAATTAATAGATCCATGTCACTCCAGAAACTACTTAGCACGGAATTTTAGGTGAGATCTAACTTATTAGCATATACTTTGAAGATCGATATTAAGTGAGTAGGCAAGTAATGCACCTTATGTTTTGTTCTGTGTTTATCAGGAGCCGTATTATTTGTGAAATAGTCATTTTTGCTTTATTGTGTTTATTTCTCTCCCATGTAACCTTGTCTTGAGGTATCAATTTCAAATTCTTCAGGTACCAGCAGACTCTACCATGAACTTTCATACTTGTTTTACTTGTATCCAGGTTTATGATCATAAAACTCATTGCCTCTTATGGAAACGTGTAATAATTAAGGAAAGCTGCCAAACTGTTTGCTTCTCTTTATCTGGAATGAAGTTTTCAAATAGAAGACGGAAGGAGAGCATTCTTTGTTTTATGGCCCAAATAAATCGTGTTGTGAACAGGACATCGGTATTAGTTTGAATTGAGAAATAGTAATGCCTTTTGGCTTTGAGGTGCAAAAATTATAGTTAAATAGCATTGGGGCGCCTGGGTGGCTTAGTCGGTTAAGCGTCCGACTTTCGCTTGGGTCATGATCTCGCGGTTCATGGGTTCAAGCCCCGCGTCGGGCTCTGTGCTGACTGCCAGCTCAGAGCCTGGAGCCTGTTTCAGCCTGTGACTCCCTCTCTCTCTGACCCTCCTCTGCTCACGCTGTCTCTCTCTCTCTCTCTCCTAAAAATAGATAAAACATTAAAAAAAAATAGTTAAATAGCATTAAGGAGTGTGTGTGTGTGTGTTTGTGTGTGTGTGTGTGTTTATTCACTTCAATCTATTCAACTCTTCTGTAGTATTACAAAACACAGTTAGCAAGCTTTTGTGTCGTGGAACCCTGGTGGGTAGAATGTCCTTCGCTGAATATAAAAAACAAAACAAAACAAAACACAAACAAAATACAAAGTAAACAAATGAAAACAGAATAGCTTGCCTTCTTGCTGGTGATAATTATTTTTTACAAGAATGGAGAACAAGTATGATAAAATTAATTATGCATGAAGGAGCTATAAAGTCCCATTTTATACAACTTAGGAAATTGTCTTAAATTTTATTAGTCTATGTGCATTTTTTTAAAGTTTTATTTATTTTTGAGAGAGAGAGAGACAGAGTGAGAGAAGGAGACACAGAATCTGAAGCAGGCTCCAGGTTCGGAGCTGTCAGCACAGAGCCTGATGCGGGGCTCGAACTCAGGTACCATGAGATCATGACTTGAACTAAAGTTGGACGCTTCACTGACTGAGCCACCCAGATGTTTCAGCCTATGTGTTTTGAAATGCTGGTTCTCCTGTACTACTTCTACTCTCAGTCACCATCTTTTCTCTCCTCTGCTTCTTCTCTTTTCTCAAAGAGAAGTCTAGTCTCTTTTGGCATAAATTTTCTTACTCTGCTACCAGAGGAGCTCTTCTTTAGGGACACATTTTCTTCTATACTAAAACCTTTGTTTTCTCTCTGATATCATCCCCCTGGCTTTCTGTTCTCAGATATTCAGCTTTTTAGATCATCCTGCTTGGTTAGCTTTTTACACATGGTCCTTATGGTGATGACACCTCAAATGATTTTACTATGAAATTTGTCCTCTCTTTGATAGTAAAGCCTTAAGTAAATGAAAGAAAACTTTTGACCTTAATATGAGAAACGTTAAACATATAATTTTTTAAAATTATTTTTCTGAAAAGATGTGCTATCCTTATGACTCAACCAAGCAAAGTTCAGTGAAATGTGTTTAGGCAAATCTGTGTCAGCTGAGGGAGAATGTGAATGAGAGAGATGAGGAGAGAGAGGGAGAGGAGGAGAGAGGGATGAGAGGAAAAGAGGAGAGATCGGTCTGTAAAAGGCAGCATTAATTTGAATATTCTATTTCCTATGACCTGAATGAGTAAGTCAGAAAGGAAGTTACCATTAAATAATACACACAACTACCTACACTGCCATTTTTCTCTACTTCAAACGTGGGTCCCTTAGAATCAATGAGACAATTATTAAAGACTCCATTGATCTCAGGGCGCCTGGGTGGCTTAGTCGGTTAAGCGTCCGACTTTCACTTAGGTCATGATCTCGCAGTTTGTGGGTTCGAGCCCCGCGTCGGGCTCTCTGCTGACTGCCAGCTCAGAGCCTGGAGCCTGCTTCGGTCTGTGACTCCCTCTCTCTCTGACCCTCCCCTGCTCACGCTGTCTCTCTCTCTCTCTCTCTCCTAGAAATAAATAAAAGATTAAAAAAAAAAAGACTCCATTGATCTCTCACTTTTCCCACTTCCTAACATATTTATTGCCTGAACTACATGATTTACCGCTTGGTGATAAATTATCTTTGTCAGCCTTTAGTTGGTCCATATATGTAAACTTTGTCTTCCCAAATAGATTCTGATTTCTTTGAAAGCAGAATGCCTCTTCTTATTCTATTATGTCTTCTTAGCACTGAGATAAGTGTGTGTCCCACACTTATTGGCTATCAGTGTATATGTGGAGATTGACTGAAATGGAAAGGTAATAGTTGATGATCGGTTGATGACCAGCTGCTCAAAGGTGGTGTCCACAAGACCCTCTGAGGGTGTGGGCTCAAAAATGATGCATGTTTGCAAGAGGTCTTTGATGAATGTGGAAACAAACAGCAAAAACTGATTTTTCTGAGAGGTCAAGTGACCACACAGCCTGGTAGTTGGGAAGCCACTATAGAATTGGTTAGATACACAGCCCCTTTTGTAGCCTGCATGATTTAAAGCCTCTGTCACAGGTACCTGGGATAATATAAAGAAATCTGCTAGGACACTTTTTTAGTATTTCTCCATAGGTATTTTTGGCCATCCAATACAGTTCTGTTTTGTGTTATGCAAAAATACATAACTATTAGACTAGAGAGCTTTAAAACTATATTTAGACCAAGAAGAATGAGAGCAAGTATTTTGGCACTGGCTACAGAGAGTGAGGATTTTTGTCATAAGTGTTCATACCCAGTTCTATAGAGTTGCAATAATCATAAAGTCAAACATAACCAAATGACCACATGTTGTGGTTTGAGTTAAGCAAACAACTAAGGAAAACATGGAAATCACTGGATATCTATGTAAACTTGCAGTTTGTTCCCTGGTTTATGCACGTGTATTCTTGTGAGGTGTGGACTCTGTTTTATGAAAGCTTGCTGAAAAAAAAAAATATTGGCTTTAGGATTTTATTAGGTTCTTTTTTCAGAGGCTAGAAATCCAAACCTTTTATAAATCTTGCCAGTGTCTCCAAATCTGTGAAAGCTATTCGAGTTCTCTAAAGCAAAGGTGAAAGTGCTTGTGTTTATTTGTTTCTCCTGTTTTTCAACAGGGAAATCTCAAAGGCAAAGACATTTCTTTGTATCTCACATTAGTGTTTGGTACATTGGTATGGAGACAGGGCTGTTTCTCTGGAGAGTCTGGTTCCCCTTTCCAATCTCACCCATGTTTATTTGCAGGAGATATCAAGTTAAAGAGCAACCTTGAATGGAAGAAAGGACAAAAATAAAAAATAAAAAGACACCAAAGCTCAAGGGAGCAAACTGAGAGAAATGGGGTCAGGAAGATGCTGCCACCGTGAGTGAAGGTTGGAGTTGAAAAGTTTAGAAGCCAGACTCTAGTTAAAAAAAAAAATTTAGGTCCATAGTCTGTAAGCAACTTAAACATACTCACACAAGTAATCAATTAGTGGCCCATAGCAGACTGGTTCTCCTTTTCCTAGTTCCTACTTCTAAGCCTTTTCCCCAAATCATTTGTCTTTCTTGCTGCAAGTGAATCATGAGGGAGAGGAGAAGCCACACAGTGTGAGCATCTTCTAGGGTTTTAAACTGTTTGCTGCCAGAAACATGAGCTTTACCTCATCTTGCCTCTGCTGAAGACAAACCTCCAGCCCAATGGTCAAGTCTCATACTTCATGGAAGCCTAAAGAAACACCGGGTTCCAAGCTAAGTGTGGAATATTGGTAACTGATTGAATGACTACCTACAGATTGTCTTGGAAAGCAATCTAATGTTCATCCTTAATGAAGCAGAAAACAGACTATGTTGTGTTGTGTAAATAGCTCTATAAAGGGCCTGTGTGTTGTTGCTGACTGGTAAGCAGGTGTTTAGACCTGTTTTTGAGGTAGCCAAGGGAAAGCCTTCTGGGGAGGGGAGGGGAGGGTGGTGTTGGCAGCCAAGACCTGCCTGAGATCAGAGCACAGTGTGTTGAATGAGCTGGATCCACACGCTCTTGTATTCTATAAGCTCGTGGCAACAAACTGAAAAGAATTTTTTTTGAGAGAGCACAGAGAACACATAAAAAAATTGGACTGACAAGGTTGTGTGATAGCTTGGAAAGAAGCATATAGTAAAATCTTTGCACAGCATGCCTAGTCAATTTTAGAAGAGATGGAAGGTTATAATGAGCATTCATTCCCTTTTCAGAACTGAGTGACGGATAGCTGACTGAGTCACCAATATTTTAAACATTCAATAGCGAAGGTGCCTGGCCTCGAAGGCAATAGGAAGCCAAAAGCTCATAATCACTCATCTTTGTGCTATTAAGGAACAATGTTGCTGCACGATTCTTTTTGATCTTTAAAGCAAATGGAGAGGAATGTGCAACCCAGAACTGCCTCTCCTGGCCTCGGTGAGAACTCAGGTGACAAGCACCTGGGTCCTGCTGCCCAACACTGGTAGCTGTGCTTTCAAGTATTGGCTACAACAAAACCAAATAAACTTACAGACAGATAGAAGGAAACACCTGCCAGGACCCGTAGCATGCCGGGATTGGTTTGGGTTTTGGTTTTAAGTTTGCAACAGATTCTGGTCAACTGTCAGTATGGAGGAAGCCTAAACAGATCACAAATGAGAGAACATCATGAAAAGGAATTTTTTTTAGCTTCTGCCTAAAAAAATTTTCAGACACATATGAATTAAATGTAGAAGCTACATGGGACCAGGAAAGCATTTACTAGGTTGCTCATTCATGTATTCATCTGTTTACTCTATTTGATGTTCCACACATTAGATCTTATTCTAAAATGAGATCTGTTAGGAGTCTAATGGTCTATCATTATGAAAGACATGTAAAATGAGTTTGTATGCTTTCTGTTCTTCATAAAACAAAAGGCACGTAAAATAATGGGTTCGATATTAGTTTTTGTATCAAGAACACATTTACTCTACCTTTGTTAAAGGAATCCCCTAATCATTGTTTCATGATGCATGCCTGAAAATGACGATGGGGGAGCATTAAATGAACATTGATAATGGCTTGTGACTCCAGTTTTGATATTTGTTTGTTGGTTTTTTTCTTGTCTCTCTTCTGAGAAAAATCAGTAAGAAGGCCCTTGAGCTCCGTGCCTGTGCCAGTGGGAAGGAAATCCAAACTACCAAACTATCTCCTGGTGCCTGGCGCCCTCATCCCAGACCTGCCCTCAAAATACGATCCCCAGGTTGACTTGTATTCCTTGCTGTCTCAGGTCATTTTCAAACCTGCTTGGGAGCCACCTAGGCTTCTCATTGTATGAGTAATAAACTTTTTCACACCCTCCTGGTGCATGCACGGTGTCATCTATTTCAATATCTGAACAAAATATTGGATGAAACGTTGGTCCTGTCACTCCTGTGGGGTGACCACAAGGAAGTATGTAACATATAGGGATGTTATATAAACTATCAAATGTAATCTTGACAAAAACCAATGAAGTAGATAAGTCACCAATGAAAGAGCAGATGGAATGTGATTAAATACATTGCAGAGTTTCCATTTAAATTTATTTTCATTTTTATTTTTGAGAGTGCGAGTGGGTCAGAGGGGCAGAAGGAGAGAGAGAAAGGATCCTAAGCAGACTGCCTGCGGAGCTTGGACTTGATCCCCTGACAACCCTGGGATCATGACCTGAACCGAAATCGAGAGTCGAATGTTCAACCAGTTGAGCCACCCAGGCACCACCCCCATGTGCATTTAGATCTGACCCGAAAGTCCATATATTTTTACAACATGTATTAGAGAGATTGCTTCTAGCTTTACATGTAGACAATCCATACAAATGTTCAAATAATAAAGAGGTAATTCCCAAAAGAAGAATGAAATCAAAATTGGTAAATTCAGAAAGTAGTTTTGGGAGGCAGAATGATATCCAATGAATAAGAGGGACATTTTCCATCCTGAATCTATTTTGATCAATGAGACAAACCTCCAGAACGCACCAAACAAATTTCCTCCCCTAGGACTCCAGTCACATTTGCAAGCCTCAACCAGACACTGGCAAAGGGATTGTCTATCCTATACTGATTATGCTTCATGCTGGGAGGAGGAAGAGTCCACTATGCTGGGCGTATTAGAGGATATTTATCTGAGAAAATTAAGGGCTTTGGCACCAAGAAGGAAAGAGAAGTGATGCCTCTTGAGCAGCCAATCAATAATGTCCACTCTTCTGTCTTGTTCTACCTTACATGTGTCAATGATCACATGAAACCTAATACTGTAGCTTATTATATATTTAATACATTTTGGCTTATTTGCTAAAGTAGTAGTTACTGGCTTGTATCTCCCCAAGTTAAACAATAAAACAAAGATGCAACCAAGCCCCCTCCTCCTCCCCTCCACCCTTTCTCCTGCTGTCAGTTGCAAGCCATTTGTCCCATCTGAGTAGCTACTGAGACTTGTAAGTGACCAAAGGTGGATGGATTCTTGGCTCTGTTTAGGTCCTTCTCATGTGGGTTACTCAGTTGACTAAAGAACATCATCAAAGCCCAGAGGAGTGGGTGAGGTGAGTGGAGGATCTTAAAAGGATCTCAGTGTTTGGGAATGGGTAGATTCTATGACCAAAGGAGGTTTGCAATCACTTCCTTTAAGTGACCCTGGTCAATGCGACTCCCTAAAGTCTGGAGTTTGGCTGATTCTTTCCTGATCCTGCACTGGTGAAAATGCAAGGGAACCAGAAAACAAAGAGGCCACAATGAGTGTCCCTGCAAGAGGCTTAGAGCCTGCCATTAAAGATAATGACAAGATAAAAAAAGAAAGAAAAAAGATAACTCTTGGGCCTTTTATCCTATAAAGAAAAATCCCTGCCCTAAATAAATGTCAGCCACCAGAACTGAGCTCCAGTGAGCTGCTCGAGGAGAACAACTACCTGTTTATGGGACCGTAGCAGCCAGAGAGAAGAGGATCAGATAGATGTACTGAATATAGGTCCAGTGATATGTGAGCAAATTAACAAGTGAATTTTAAAAACTAAAGAAAAGAAGGAAGGAAGAAAGGAGGAAAACAAGGAAGCATTGAAACACATACAAATGCAATACACACACACACACACACACACACACACTAAATCCCTGATTTGAGGACTAAAAAATTAAAAATATTAAAGAGGAAAATAGTTACTATCGAGAGTAGGTGATTGAAGTACAACAAATATCTCAGAGTAAAGGGGAAAAAAGAGATAAAGAGAAATCACAAAGAAAAGAGAACTTGTGAGAATATCTTAAATATTTTTAACATGTATTTATTTTTGAGACAGATAGAGAGAGAGTATGAGCTGGGGGAGGGGGTATGGGCAGAGAGGGAGGGAGGTACAGAATCTGAAGCAGGTTTCAGGCTCTGAGCTGTCAGCACAGGGCCCTACACAAAACTCAAACTCACTAACTGAGAGATCATGACCTGAGCCAAAGTCAGCCGCGCCTGAGCCACCCAGACGCCCCACGTGAGACTACCTTAAAAAATAAAAAATGAAGATGATTTGGAAGGAGGAAGAGGGAGCAGATGGGAGTAAGGTAATTACTATACAACTCCTGGAAATAAATTTTCCTCAACTGAGAAAGATTTGAGTCTAGAAACTGAAAGGGCTTACTGAGTTCCAGGATGATTCAACAAGAAGAAATACACAACCAGGAAAATCCTTGCAACATGTGTGAACTTCAAGGATAAAGAAAAACAGTGTATCTTTCCCACTTATGAGACCAGGTTACCAAAAAAGGAAAAATAATCAATAATAAGACCCAGACCTTCTTATCTGACATGGGAAGCTAACAGACAACAGTTTACCTAGAACTTCTAAGGAAAGAAAAATAGCATGCAAAGAATCCTATACTCTGTTTTCTTGTAAATGTAAAAACTCTGTTTTCCAAGCAAGTATGCTATCCAAGGAAAATACTTGAGAACAGACCACAAGCAACAAAAGAGAAAGCACAGACTATAGGAAGAGGAAGTAGTGGTGAGCAATGAAACTTAAAATATGTGAAGTCAATAAATGAAAACATGAGGACTTTTAAACCATAAAGAATATAATGCAAAAATAGTTTCAATAATCACGAAATTATTCTGGCAAAACCTAGGGTTTGGGAGTGGAGATGAGTGAAAGATGCTCTCACGGTCTCATTGGGGGGGTGGAAAGAATGAGAGAAGAGGAAGAGAAGTAAATGTATTCTAAGGATCTTGTCCTATGAGGGTTAATGAAAAGAAGTGGAAAAAAAAGGAAAGGTTTGTGAGGGGAAGGAAAGAACGGATTTGGAACAACTAGCAGTAGAGTCGTAGGGGAAGAAACACGAGTTGTAAGATAGAACACAGACTCCAGCGAGTGCCTGGGGAAGAACTCTACTCTGCTCTCTCTAGGAGCTGACGTTCCAGTGATGTCCATTAAAGTTTTATACAGCCCCCAGTGAAACTTGGGCCACCTAAAACACTGCTGTTTGGCCCCCATGCCAAACAAGTCCAACAAGGTGATGGAGTGGCAGAGCAGCAGAGACAAGGGAAGGAGTCCCAGCAAATGGGTCCTGGGACAATGTGGAGAGTTCCCAAGACTGCTGTGTGTGAGCATAGCAGAGGACACCACAGTATGCCCGGATGTGCTTCTGCTTCCGAGAAGCCTGTGACAAAGACGAAATGACTCTTAAAAGTTTAGGAGGACGCCTTTGCCAGATATACCCATTACTCACTGATATTTGTTTCTCTTCCCCTTTAGGCCCTGAGAAAGATTGTGTTTTGAAGTTAGGCATGGCAATTGGCCATTGAGATGTGACAGTTGGTAACGTGTCACTGCGGAGGAAGCATTTATTGCTAGTGTGCGTGAATCTCTCTCTCTTCCCTGCCTTGACAACTGTGAAAATGTGTTTAAATGTCATCAACGTAAGATGATGGAGCCTCCATCAGCCTGGATCATTAAGGGGAAAAATTAGTGGTAAGACACTTGGGAAAATCCATGTGTTGATCCACTGTGATCCAGTAACATGAGAAAGAAAGTTTTGTGTCTTTAAGCACTGAGATTTGGGGCCGGCGGTACTATCTCACCTATTTTGATTAATTCAACCAGCCGTCAAAGGGCGCAGCCATAGTGTTGCTGTGGTCTCCTGATGCCAGGATGAAAGAAAAGTCATGCCAAATTAGATCACTTCAATGAATAAGGGAAGAAAAAGAAAAGAGAAGGCTCTGAAAGCAGACACATTTTAAAAGACTAAAGACAGTGTTATACTGGTGCCAACTGTGTTCATGAATTAACAAGACTGAATTTCTCAGAGTCAGCAGAAATAGAGACAAAGTTCATTAAATTAGGGGAAAATAAAGGTCATCTTCATATACACTCTTTTAGGGATTAATGTCGCCATTAAAAGTTATAAGGTACAGAAAATCATAATTTTAATGATATAATCAATTTAATTCAAGAATATATGCTGGAGAATGGGCCCAGTGAACTCTTAAGAACACAAAATTACAGAGTAATATTTGTGGTGTCATGAGAGCTCAATGTTACTCTCTGTCCTTACATGAATTATATTACATAAAGGAAGTATTTTACAGTTGGGCTCTCTATTCATACTAAGATTATGATGTCCAAGAATATACACCTTAAGACAAAAGAGTACATAGAGGAGTAGAGGAAAAAAATAAAGATACCCAATATTTTTAAATGAATGCATTTAGAGGTCTAAGTGTTTTTGTTTCTGTTTTGAGGGAGAGAGAGAAAGAGAGACAGTGTATGTGAGAGTCAGAGAGAGAGAGGGAGAGAGGGAATCTTTTTTTTTTTTTAATTCTATTTAGTTAACATACAGTGTAGTCTTGGCTTCAGGAGTAAAACCCAGTGATTCATCACTTACATAGAATACCCAGTGTTCATCCCAAAAAGTGCCCTTCTTAATGCCCATCACCCCTTTAACCCATCCCACCACCTACCTCCCCTCCAGCAACCTTCAGTTTGTTCTCTGTATTTAAGAGTCTCTTATGGTTGGCCTCCCTTTCTGGTTTTTTTTTTTTTTTCTTATTTTTCCTTCCCTTCCCCTATGTTCATCTGTTGAGTTTCTCAAATTCCACCTATGAGTGAAATCGTATATCTATCTTTCTCTGACTGACTTATTTCGCTTAGCATCATACCCTGTATTTCCATCCATGTTGTTGCAAAAGGCAAGATTTCATTCTTTTTCACTGCAGAGTGGTATTCTATTGGGTACATATACCACATCTTCTTTATCCATTCTTCAGTCAATGGACATTTGGGCTATTTCCATAATTTGGCTGTATTAAGCAGGCTCCACACCAAGTGCAAAGCCCAATATCACTATTATGAGATCATAACCATGAGATCATGACCTGAGCCAAAATCATGAGTCAGATGCTTAGCAGACTGAGCCACCCTGCCACCCTTAGAGGTCTAGGTTTTATCAATGTTGTTGGTTTAAAATGTTGGTTAAAGTGTTCATAGCAGCATTGTCAACAATAGCCAAAACATGGAAAGAGCCTAAGTGTCCATCAATGGACGAATGGATCAAGAAGATGTGGTCTATCTATACCATGGAATACTACATGGCAATGAGAAACAATGAAATCTGGCCATGTGTAGCAACATGGATGGACCTTGAGGGTGTTATGCTGAGCGAAATAAGTCAGGCAGAGAAGGACAGATACCATAGGTTTGCACATATATGAGGATTAGGAGGAACTTAATGGAGGACCATGGGGGAGAAGAAGGGGGGAAATGGTGGGGGAAAAGGAGAGAGGCAAACCATGAGAGACTCCTGAATGCTGAGAAACAAACTGAGGACTGACGGATGTGGGGGTGAAGGGGAAGATGGGCATGGAGGAGGGCACTTGTGGGGATGAGCACTGGGTGTTATATGGAAACCAATTTGACAGTAAACTATTTGTAAAAAATAAATAAATAAATAAAATGCTGGAAAGTGGTGAACAGCCAGCAATGGGCTTACAGTAAGGAATGATACCTAGAGTGGTTGGCATAAAATTCCAGCGATCGTTCGGAGAACTCTGAATATACATATTGCTGTGGAAAGGTACTGAGGCTGCTAATACCATTCTAGTGGTATACTTATGTTCAGAGGTTAAGAAAGAACTCATTTTAATAGTGAACTTTGGTATAAAAATACTCATGTGGAGAGTAGTATAATGTTATCAACTTTAAAGATTTATTCATTTTTACATAATTTTTACTGAAAGCTCTCTACATGCATGTATGTGTTAGTTAACAATATGGAAAAGGAAGAAAACATTTGTTGTCAGAGCTCAGCTATCTTTACTGTCTATTTTAGTGCTACTGTAATTGTGACCTATGAACTGTAGATTCCTAATTGCTGGTGAAAGAGTTACAAAAATTGAGAGTGAGAATTTAGAAACTTTCATGACAGTTTGGCATTGATCATGACATAGGAATACAAACTCAGTGGATGTGTCTCATTGAAGAAGGTACAGACCAATTCCTATTTTGTTTAACTTCTGTGTGAGTCACTTGTAGTTCAAGCTGCCTAGTTAGATTGGTCTAAGGTAGACTGGAGGGAAAAAAAGAAAAAGGAAGAAACACTGATTCTTTACCATGGCTAATTTGAAAAGCACTGGTCTGCATCATATATGATGGATAGTAGTCTCAGGTCAAGATAGTTTACTTTTTGGCTTTTGTTATTAGCATTTGTTTACATGATTCTCTAAATTAGGTTGCAGCTGATTATCAGAGTAAGTAGCTATACAAAATGCTACTTTCCTTGTAAATAATTTGCATATACATGAATATAGTTATAGTGAATTTATGAAGTAACACATGAATGGGTTTAATAACTAATAATAATAAATACAACAAAATGGCTAGAGATTATACAGCACTTAGGACATGACAAGTTAAACACTTTAAAATCATTATGTCCTTTACTCTTCACAATAACCTTAGAAGTTAAGTACTGCATTTTCTACTAATTATTTAGGAAGGTGAATCACAGAACTGTTAAGTAAATTACCCAAGGTCAAATATTTAGGAGGTGGTATTTCATGGATTTGAATTTTGGCTCAATAATAGGTAGGCTCTGTATCTCATCTCGGTGCTTCTTAAACTTTAGCAGAGCTTCTTAAAGAGATTCCTAGTCCAATAAGTCTGATGATGGTTGAAGAATTTGCATTTCCAACAAGCTCCCAGGAGATTCTTGACACTGCTGATAACACACTTAGAGAAGAATTCCATCATTCAATCAGAGAGCATTACAGGACCCTCTGCTATGGAGAAACTGGGCAGTCAGGGTACCTTTCTCTTCTTACTAGGTATGCTATGCAGTGTAAAAAGATGATGACACCATCACCAATACATAAAATAAAAAGCACAAAGCTTCATTTATTGTGGAAGAGCTGTACTAGTCAGGCATAGGTCTTTCTGGGCAGAGCAGAGGACTGATCTCATATGGGTTTGGGAGAAAGGTGGAGTACAGGCATTGACACACGTTCATGACATCATCTGTAGATGCTTAGTTAGTGGCTACTTGTTACCATGGGTACAGAACAATCTGTCTTTTCTTAAATTTGTGTAAACACTTTTATTCTCACCACCAAACCCATATTTGTGCATTTCAAATATACTGCCACCAAATTCAACCATGGTCTTCATATCACTGTTCTCCATTTTTTGTGAATGTATGTGATAACTGAGCTAAGTGAGCATTTAGTTAATTATATGACAAAGCCTTTTTCCATCACTTTTTAGAAGAACTTCCTCCTGGATTTGTAGTAGATGCTCAATGCATGCTTGCTGAAATAATAAATGTGGTAGGGGTTTTGAAACAAAATAGGAATCTTGAGGATCAAATAGCAGGAATAAAAGAAACATCCATGGGCATACTTAGCAGATGTGGGAAAAGAAAGGCTCTTCCAGAAGCTCTTATTCATATTCTAATTCTATATCTGGGATGTATAATTGAAAATATTTTTAGTTGTCTATTTGTTACTAACATAATCATCAATGTAGTCACTCAGGATACTGTGTGTGCACACTGTGTATGTATGTATGTAAACATATGTCTATCCATGCATATGTATGACTATGTGTGTATATATATATAATATATAAAATGATGGACAACAGTTTCTCTTTTTCCTAGCATATGCTCTTTTTATTCTTTTTGAAGTTAGATCCTGAGAATGATGAATGAATTCACTCATTACTAAATACTTAAATACTAATTGAAATATTAGCAACACCACAGAAATTTTGTGTGCCATGTAGCTAAAGTTAGTAAATAACATCACTGATTTGTTCTAGTTTTTCTCATGGGTCTGACTGTGTAATGGGACTTACTTGAGAAATGTATGACCGATATTTAAAGATGACATAATATAATTCACAATTTATACAACTACTTGTTTTGCCCTAAAACTAATAATTTTCTCTATGAAATGTAATTTTGCAATTATTTTCTTATTAACTACTCTGTGACTGATTACATGTCTTTATGCTTCTTTTCCAGGGATTACTATTTCTCTGGAAATAGACATCCAGAGAAAAAGATTATTCTAAGTAATACTAATACTAAGAACATAAAATACTGATTTATTAATGATCATTTAGGTAATACCACCACTTCACCCATTCTGAATAGATGAAAAACAAAGGTTTAATGTAATATGCAGCCACCAATATATAATTATTGGATGCAAAACCTCACTCTGTTTAAATGATGCTGCTTCATCAAAGAATTAACAAGGATGATGCATCAAATTTTTCTGTAAAAATCATGTGCTTCATTTGCTCAAGGACACTAGGATCTAAGCTCTGTGGCTACGTTAAAGCAAGGGTTTTTGTATTGAGAAGAGTTTGGTATACAGTAAACGCCAATATCTTGAATTAACGAATGTACCTCGGAGTAGTCTTCTCTGAGAACTGAAGCCACGGAACCAATAAACACAAGAGCAGGTCCCTTATGGAGAAACCAGCGTGAAGCCGTTTAGCCTAGTGTTTCTTGAACATTAATGTGATTTGTAAGTAACCTGGTGATCTTGTTATAATGCATATTTTCATGTATTAGGTCTGGGCCAGGCCAGATATTCTGAATATCTAACAAGCTCTCAGATGACGGCAATGTAGCTGGACCTTGAGTGATAATTCAAATAGTAAAGGTTTATTCATTTCTGCTTGAAACTGGCTCTAACCCTTTCTTACACAGTAACTGTGGCAACTAAATTCATTATAACAAATAGTAAGCAAATTCTATGCTTGGCATAGAAAGTCAATAAAGTACAATGTCATGTTATTGTTCATGGCTCTTTTTATAAATTTTCTTGGTAGAACTTTGTAGTCTTAAGTGATTATAAAGCCATGCAGGAAGTGTGCTTTTTCTTCTAACAAAAGGGTCTAAGTCTTCAAAGGGAAATAGACCAAAGTTGCTGTCAGTTAAGTTAATTGATAGTTCCTGCCGGAACTTGTGAATTTCCTCAGGTGAGCAGTGAAAAAGTCACTTTGTTTGAATAAATCTAGTTGGTTGATGCTTTAGGTGCTCATTCACTCTTCCTCTCCATACATGAGAAAGTTTGTTTTTATGTGGCTTATTTCCTTTGTTTCTTTGAACTGGATTTTCCTATGTAGGAAATTTTTAGAAAGTGTGGAAAGTTGGCAGACTTGGCCACAATTTCTTTTGTATGAATGTAGAGAAAGTAAATGTTTTGTGTTAGCAGAACTGTAACACATTCCAAACTTATGGAACAGACAAACACTACAAAATATAGTCATTTGGAATAAAGTAATCATTCTTAGGATGCAATGCACCAAAGAGAGAAGAGTCTCTGAGCCCCTTCAGTGGTATGTTTGATCATCCTAAAAACAGGATATGAAAACAACACTGTAACATCCTGCTGTTTTTAAAGTCTAGGTGGCTTGACAATACAGAGTTTATTGAACAATACACCAGATAATCCTCAAGCTATCTCTTTTTCAAGGTCGAGTCCACACTAGCAATTACACTAATGTTTGTTGAAATTACTTGAATGACAGGTATAAAGGCTGCCACTTCACCAAACTGGTTGATCGGGCGACCTTGTGAATCTTGCTTTTGACTTTTGCTTTAAAAGAATTACTTGTGTGGAAAGAAAAAAAGCTACTGGCCTTGCCCAGTTAACTGTAGAGTTAACAGTGACTTGCAGATAAACCTATCAAGCATCTGCACAGGATTCAACAAAATCCATTCCCATTTAATTGAACACAATCCCTAGATTCTCACTGTATTGACAGCCAAGATTTTGGGGATAAAAATAGTCATTGGTGTTCTTCAGTTGTGATTGTATTCACTAAAAGTGTGTGTGTGTGTGTGTGTGATGTTTGGGCCTCTAAGTACTAATATTTTCTCATTTTTACCCTCTGCCACTTTTGAATACCTGTATATGTGAGATGATTTGGGAGTAAAACTCACCTTAATTAGCACCTGGTATAACCAAAAATCATTTTGGCTGGAAATGTCTACTTTTTCCAAACAAAGCAAGTATGCTTGCAAGAATGACATTTTATTTATTTTTTTAAAAAGTTTGTTAACGTTTTATTTATTTCTGAGAGAGAGAGACAGCATGAGAAGGGGACGGTCAGAGAGAGAGGGAGACACAGAATCTGAAGCAGGCTCCAGGCTCTGAGCTAGCTGTCAGCACAGAGCCTAACATGGGGCTCAAACCCACTAACTGTGAAGTCATGACCTGAGCTGAAGTCGGCCACCCAACAGACTGAGCCACCCAGACCCCCCAGGAATGAATTTTAATGGTGACCTTAAGTGTGGTAAAAAAGTCACTCAAATAAACTTGAAGTATATTGTGAGTTACCATACTTACTTGGATATAATTTACTAAGGAAACTATAAAATTGCCCTTGATTATCAACATTATCACAGATCATCACTTGATTAATAGATTTTATAGGATAGTTATAAATATTCATCCATTATTAAAATAAACACTTGTTCTTAGTGTTGGTTGCTTATTACATGCTTGGTTAATATCAGCGATATTAAATTTTCCTTGGGATAACCAAAAGATACTGTCTGTGAAAACAAGTTCTAAATTAGTATTTATAGTATCATCTCAATTTTTAATAAATCAAAGTGAAAGTATTTCTATGTACTCTTATTTATCTCTATATGGGCATTTATATGCATAGGTATGTTAGTCAGAATAGGAAAGGTTTTTCAGTAAGATTCAATCTTTATTCTCAGTGATTTAGAGCAAGAATTGATGGCTGACTGTTACAGGTTCCTTGTGAATGTGGCAGACTCTATGGAGTAACTGTCCTCTCCAAGTGACTTAGTGGTCCTGGCCTTCAGTCCTCTGCTCTACTGCCTGAACAGAAGTTTGCTGATTGGTCCAGCAGAAGAATGAGAGAATCTGAGAACTGGACAGGGCTTTGAGCACTGTCTTTGCTTAGAAGGGACACATAACATTTCTAGTCGAATTTTATAGATGTAATTACTGAAATGGACTTGCATAACCATGAGGAGGCTGAGATAGGTAGGGGAGTACATGACGTATTTGGTATCCTATATTCTCACAATAGGAAATGGCTGAAAAGAGACCCATCTAACTGTTAAGAGTAGATGATTTGGAGTAGTAGAAGAGAAGGGGCGAGGAGGGATTACTTTTTGTTTTATTCAAATCTAAATTATTTGGTTTTTTTTCAACAGTACTATGTTTTTGTTTAAAACAAAAATATATTTTAAATCTTATAAAACCTTGTAATCACTTTTGAGGGAGCAGAGAGTTCCTTTAGATTTAGTTTTTACAGAAAGGTTACGACTAGTTCAGCATCTGGTATAACATTTAGACTCCTTTTTATTCATTGTTGTCCTTTTAGTTTGCTTTCCTAGTTGACGGTTTTGTAATGTTATCAATTATGCATTTTTAATAAAATTTTAGAGAGAGAAGGAGAGTGTGCATGTGCACATGTATACAAGTGGAGGAGGGATCGAGGGAGAGGGAGAGAGAATCTGAAGCAGGCTCCATACCCAGCACAGAACCCAATGTGGGGTTTGATGTCACAACTGTGAGATCATGACCTGAGCCGAAATCAAAAGTTGGATGCTTGAACAACTGAGCCACCCAGGTACCCCTCCATTCTCTTTTTATAACTAAAATGTTCTGGGCTTTGTTACTCCAGATAAATGGCTTTTAATATTCATTTGTTCCTATATCCTTAATAAAATAACTAGAAGGCGGACTTGTCTAGTAAGTTCTCATGAATACCAGTGGAGTTCCATCAGAGAAAGAGTGACCTGTAACTATGGGAGAGTATTTCCAATAATAAAAACTTCACATATATTTTATGTTTAATGTTATTGAAAAAGTCAGAATCTAAAATTCTGTAAGTTGGATAAAGCCCTAGGAAGTCACAAGCTTTTACTGCTCACAATAGGGAAGAGAAAACTGTTTAGTGAATTTGCTTGCAAAATGACTTTAGGGAAATCCCAATTTGTCTTTGGTTAGCTAATTTAAGAGCATCTGACCTTTTCTAGGCTTTTATGTTCCCCCAGCTCACTTTGAAGGTATATAATTTGTTATTCTTTTAGACACATATTGTGTATTCTTTAGATGTGAATAGTGTCATATGAATGTAATATTTAACAAGTGCTACCTACTTCTATTTTATGTATAATATAATAAACAACTGCCACTCCCAAGTCTTAAAAAATGTATTTATATAAAGTCAGGCAAGACAGGATAGACTGAAGGTAAAAAAATCACAATGGAAATTTGAGAACTCAGTATTCTTCAAAGGGTTACTTGCATGAACAAAAGAAATATTAAGTTGAGGTAACCATAGTTGGTAATGTAGGATTTGGTTCAAAGGAAGTCAAGACCTAAAAAGTGCAAGCAAAATGCAGGCTGAAGCCTGCATCACAGATAAATCTGACCTAAAGTCAGATGTCTCACTGATCACTGAATAATATTTTCAGGGACAAATTCTCATGTGAGAACCATATTAGTTGGAGAAAACAAACTTCACTGTAGGTAATATAAGGGAAGACAGGGTTATGTAGTTCACAAAATCTTTAGAAGACTCAGTGCATCAGGTTAAGGCATTATTATAGCTCAAAGCTACACAGAAGAAAAAACAACTGGGAAAATTGTCTAACAACCTAGGTATTACTACTTAAGGTATAGTCAGTACCTGCTGATGAGCTGCATACTGTTCCTAGTCTGGGATGAGAAAAAGTGCTTGTACCAGATTGCAAATGAACTGTGTTGCTGGCACACTATTTAATTTAGTTGACAATTATTTTCACAGTGCGATTTTCTCAGTAAAGAAGTAGTGTGGTAATTGACATCCAGGTGCAAGCTAAGATAGGCACATTAAGCAGAACTGTTGGAGGGTGCACCACTGTCTTCATGACCTGCCACTTGCCGCCCATGATTCTGCAAGTGAAGACCAGAACACTATGTTGCAGCAAGCCCAGAAGAACCAAATGGCTCCATCACCTCTTCACCGGAAGACTCAATGCACTTTGAGCTACGGTTGCTCTCCAGGCTTCCATCTGCTTCTAGGTCATCTGTGTAGGTTCCTTATCATGGGAGAATTGGATAATTTCCAAGCCCCTAATCTGTTTAGCACCTATCACAGGACAACAAATTAAAAGGAGGTTGGAAATGCATAAGGCCCTAACACACACTACCTGTGACAGTGAGTCCTCTAAGGCAGGGGAGTATTTGAAAAGAGATATCAATGGATAGTACTGATGTCTCAAATGTGGAAAAGGGAAGAGATGTGTAAAGGGACCAGTAAAGGCTAGATGACAGACAAATAGATTAACATATGGAGTCTTGGCCAAGGATGGGCTTGTTTCATTGAAAAAGCATATGGTATTATTTTTCTTAGATTTTGTTAGGGGTACATTTGTGATTTATTTAAGTTATAGGGTTTTTTTTTTTAAAAATGAAAAGTCTGAATTATTCATATGAATCCAGAAGTTAAAGTGTTACCATATTAGAAGGGATCTTCGAGGCCAGCTAGGTAAGCCTTCTTCATTAAAACATTTTTTGAAACAGATAATGACAGTCTTTACCAAACAGTATAACCAATAACTCACAAAGTTGGTCAAATAAATTTCTTTGGGGCATATCTTAATAAATAGTACGATATGTAATTAACACATCTTTTTACGTGAATGGTGATTCTTAAAAATTAATTAACTAATTTAAGTGGAATAGGCATCTACTATGAAAGTTATAATTGTTTAGTAAGTCAAGTAACATTATGACTGAATAGCACTCTTAAAAATTGGTGCCAAATTAATTCGTTTATTATATTTATGAAGTGCAAAATTAGGCATATTACTTATATGCTCTTATCATTGGACACTAGTTTTGCATACGAGCTGATGATGGCAAATAAATAATAGTAAAAAATAAAGTGTGCTGTTTAATCAAATATTTTGAGTAATGAATAACTATCATCTAGAATATTGCTTCATAACCTTTTCCAAGTCATAAATTATTTTGAGACTATGATAAAAGCCATGGATGCTATTCCCAGCAAATTGCACATACACACAATTCTACATGGGCTCATAGAAGATTTATGGACCTTTCAAAGGCTATCCTCAGACTCTAGAATAAAAATTCCTGATCCAAAGTAAAGCAGAAATTACCAATTTTACCAATAATTTGATTTTAATATATAACTATGTATTTTTCATAAAATGATATTTCAATTTGGAGCTGAAAATTGCAATTTGATTTATAACTCTTACTGGCAATATGATGTGGGCATATAAACTCTTCAAATCTCAATGATCTCACTTGTAAATTGGAGATTATAATCATTATGTCACAAAATTACTACATTTCCTTTGATGTATATCTAGCACAGTACCTGTCCCCAAAATATTTAATAAATGTTCATTTGCTCATTTATTCATTCATTCATTCGTTCTTTTTTTGATCCTTAATAAGATTGCTCAAAATCTCTTGATTACTTTGTGGCTATGCAATTATGTTCAACAAAACTTTATTGAATGCTCACTTTATACTAGGAGTTATGCTAAATGCACACATCGATGACTAAGAAAGAATCTCTACTCCAGAGGTATTTATAGTACAGTGCTGCATAAAGAGGAAATTTCAATATATTGCAAGAGATATAGGAAATGAGCATGAGACCATATGGGAGGCTGTAAGATAGCAGGAGCAGTGTAATGAATACTGAGGATTCATGGAAGAATTCATGGTGGAGATAATACTTAACAGGGGCCAATAATATTAATAAAATAAACTTTCTAATTGTTTACTATATGTTGATTATTTCTCTAAATATCCCACATGTACTATCTAACTTGATCCATAAAAACATCCGTGAAGCATATATCTATTTCCTTTTTAAAACGACCCACTTACCAGATGTGGCCACCAAGCTAAAACAGAATGAACAAAATTTCAAGCGACATATGGTACATCAGTGACTGAGTTTGAATTAGCTTTGATTTCAACCCTGCATTCCTTAACAATCAATTGAAGAAAGTTGGAACAGCATTTCATTTAAGAGAAGTAGCTCCAACAAGGCATAGAAACATGGAATTACTTGAATAATGAGAACTATGCAAAATCAAATAATGATTTTGATTTTGTATATGTTTATTTTTGAGAGAGAGAGAGAAAGCATGCACAGTGCACATGCAAGCGAAGGAGAAGCAAAGACAAAGGGACAGAGGATCTGAAGTGAGCTCTGTGCTGACGGCAGAGATCCCCAGGCGTGGCTGGAACTCAAGAATATGAGATTGTGACCTGAGCTGAACTCAGACATTCAACTGACTGAGCCACCTGGGCACCCCATCAATTATAACAATTATAAACACAAAGTTTAATAAATGGCCAAACACAAGCAAGAAATAATCTCATAATATAAAGATTGATTTGTTATATAAAAAAGAGAAAGAGCAAGTAGTCACAATTGGATTATAAGTGTCTAATTTGTGGATTATAGGTCTAATGGGGCAGGAACTAGCTTAGGTGGGGGAAGATAATACATCCAGGGATGGAGAGGGTAGGGCATCCAGGAGGAAGTTGGATATATATGAGTTCTTAATCCAGAGATATAGTCAAAACTAGAGAAAAACTATGGTTAATATTGAAGATAGCAATAAAAATCCTTAGAGTATATAAAAATACCCAGTAATATAGAGGGAACATGGCATTGAACAACATTCATTTTGACCAAAAAACACCTATATTCCAAAAGATCCACATGTTAGTTTCTTACTCATTCTTTATAAAATTAAAAATTATTTTATATTGCCTGTTTGCAAACACAAGTAGAATTTATAGCTAAAGAAAGTTAAAGGAGTCTTGGTTGAAAGTAAAATTAACCAATTAACATGTTTACTCAATGAGACCATGTTCAATAAGAGAATTCTATAGATGACTTGATTGAAGTTTATATTAGAATAAGTACTAGTTAAAATAAACAAAACAAAAAATTACCAAGAAAAAACCCTCCCTGTGCTTTTTTTTTTTTTAATTTTGTAATTTGAGTATAGTTGACATACAGTGTTACATTAATTTAGGTATACAACATAGTGACTCAACTTCTCTATATGTTAAGCTATGCTTGTTACAAGTGTGGCTACCATCTGTCACCATACAACACTATTACAATGCCACTGACTATATTCCCTATGCTGTACCTTTTATTCCTGTGACTTATTCATTCCATAACTGGGAGCCTGTATCCCTACTCCCCTCCACCTGTTTTGCCCACTTTCCTCCCCCTTTCCTTCCGGCAACTGTTAGTTTGTTTTCTGTATTTCTAGATTTGATTCTGCTTTTTATTTGTCATATGAAACTCTCTGTGTTTTTTTTGGGGGGGGGAGAATTTAAGCTAATCTGGGGAGAAATGATTGATAGTTTTTTTTTTTTGTTTTTTGATTGCTTGTGCCCAAATTTCTCCAGATGATCCCATTGATATTCTCATTTATAAATCTCTTATGAAAACTTTTAAGTTGCAGCTTATTTTTCAGAATATCTGAAGTTAATATCCAGAGGCTGAAAGAAATTTGAACTGTTTCCTAAAAATATAGTCCCTTAGTAGAATGTTCTATATACAAGATGGTTTTGTTAATAAGACTGCATTTTCCATCTTAATAGTTTACTTAAAGGTTAAAGGAGGCCATGTGAATAGATAGTTTTGACTTTCCCATTGCATTTATTTTCAAACAATCTTAATATTATTATAGTCAATATCGTTGAAAAACAGAGGCATGGATGATTTGCAAAAAAAAAAGACATTTTCTGTAATTACATAGTTAGCCTCTCCAGACTAACTGATCATTTCAGATACATGTGTGAGTCCATTGACCACAAACTTGCTGCACTGTTAAGTGAACACATGTACAGTTATTAATCTTGGCTGGGATCCACATGTAACCTCAATAGAGATCAGAGAAGGCAATGAGAACGCGACATAGCATCTTGTGTTTAAGACTTCAGAAATGTCAGGGCAAGAGAGATGCATGTCTAAAAGTACCAGGAACGGAAATCTGAATAATTGATTTTTTTTCCTTTCCATTAAGTTTTGAGATCTTAAAGCAAAATTCTCATCTGATGAGTAGTTCAAATGTCTGTCTACTGACTGGAACCTTGCATATTTGTGAATGTATAATTTGCATGTCTGCAAATGTATGATTCTTCCCAGGCCTTTCAAAATTTTTACCTTCTAACTTTCAAGCTTTCCTATGGTTTTCATTGTTTAAACACAAGGATTTAGGGGGGCGGAGCAAGATGGTTATTCCATTTTTGCATAAGAAAGGGAAGTCCAAAGCCAGGTTAGAGAGATATTAAGCAAAGGCCAAGTCGAAATATTCACGAGCTTATTAAAAAGGATAAATAAAAAATGAAGACCTCAACAGCAGGAATAAAGCCAGTCTCATGAGAGACTGATATTTCAAATATGAGGTTGGCTACAGAGGTAGTGTGGTAAGTACAATGCTATGTGCCCAGGAAACCCCAAATGCTAACTTATTGAAAACATGTTGAGTGTGCATTCATAATAGAAATAAAATCAGCAATGTGGTTATGGGCAACATTAAGCATTCTAACTTGGAAACACTTTTAATAATGACACTCATTATCTTCTTGAGTCTTAACATAGCTAAAAGCAGGTTGTATGTTTTAATCATGAGCAAATAACCTATAGAATGTAACTTATCTGCAGCTTTGATTTTTGGCTGTTCAACAACCTGATTATAGCACAGTAAATTTGTGGTGAGACAAATGAATGGCAAAAAAATATTGGAAGATAATTTGACTTTAAAAAAATTATTTGATGCTTTAGACACAAGGCTAATTGAACCTTTAACCATTTCTTTCATTTACATGTTTTTAATCTTTCTGCTAAAATAGTCCCCACTGAGATTCATGATTAGTGGGACATAATTCTAAGGGAAGAGGTCAGGGAGATTAATTTGTGTGGGACCATCTCACTGGAGATCTCAGTGTCAGGAATTCCAAGTTGAGAGGTAAGTTGTTTATCCCCAAAGACCAAATGTTCTATTTAAGCTCTTTGGCTACCTAAAAGAAAAGGGACTGCATAAAAAATAAGGAACCAAAATACGTCGCATGCGTGAATGGACAGATAGGTGATGGTAGTTTGATATAAATTAATAAAGCTTTACCATCTAAAGGAAGCTAGTAATTTGATAGCTATTACACTCTACCTGAGACTCTGAAATCCCTGAGAAAGTCTCTCAAGTCTCTTAATAATAGATAATAAGAAATAACTGTAAGAAGCTTAGTTAGAAAAATTTATTTAAGCTTATATGTAAGAAATTTAAGAATGACAAATAATCAACAATATGTATGAATAATAATATCCTATTTATATAAGGTGTTTATTGGTGTTTAGAGCTAGCTAGCATTATGTGAGCACACCTATTCTATCTACTTCCCTTACCCCCCACGCCCCCACCCCAAAAAAAGAAGATAATAACTAAAGACTTTCCCATGTTAAGTGTTTGGGACATAAACTTTGGTACTTGTATATTCAGATCAATAGATTTCTAATAATCTAGGTGATACCTAACCCAGTAAATATCTATGGACAAACATTACTTTAACATCCGATCCATTACATTTTCCTTTATTTCATATTTTAAGACTTTTCAGGTAAGCTTAGTTTCTTATCTTTTAAACCCTCTTAAAAAAAAGTCTCAGGGCACCTGGGTGGCTCAGTCAGTTAAGTGTCCGACTCTTGATTTTGGCTCAGGTTCATGAGTTCTAGTTGCTCAATGCTAAGTGTGGGGACCTGCTTGGGATTCTGTCTCACTCTCTCTGCCCCTCCCCTGCTCATGCATACATGCTCTCTTTCCCTCTCAAAAAAAATAATAATAACATTTTTCAAAAAGGTTCAATGGTTTCAATTCCCATTTGGTCAGCAAATTCTGTTTCTTATCTTTTCTCCACACTCAGAGTCTCCTGGTCATGAGGATACTGCTTAAAGAAGTCTGAGCCCTGAACTATCTCCAAGTGGAAAGGATCCCAAAGGCAATAACACCAACCCCCTCACCTAGCCAGCAAGAGAAGATGGTAAATGGCAAATTAACACTGCAAAGAGAAAATAGGAAAGGATACTCTCAATTCATTTCACTTTAAATTCCTCTCAGCAAACCATAAAATTATAAAATTAAAAATTAAAAAAGGAAAATTGCAATTAAGACTCCACAAACAGCTGAGTAATGTAAATATTTTAGGCAAAATGATTCCCAGAGATCCATTTGAGTACATCAATTGGGTTGAATAGCTGTTTATTTGTAGTTTGTTTTCATTCAGTCTCTTAACTGAAAAATTGGAATGCATGGCTTGGCAGAAAAGAGATTCATGTAAACTTTGGTATAAACCTGAGTGTTACAAAACAAAGATGCAAAGTTTTTGTTATTTTTTTGTTAAGAGAACAGGTCTTATTGCTCTTACACTGAAAGGGTCTCATTTATACATTGTAAAAAATGGGCACAGTCTTATATTTTTATAGCTATGTGGTCCTAAACTTCAGCTTTATGTATAAACATGTAGCTGTGTAAACATATGGCTCTGTAATACTCAGAGTTTTTAAAAATTTATTGGGACTCTCTTGACAATTGTAAAGAACTTTAAAATTAAATACATACAATAATCTTAAGTAGTAAGGTTGGAGATTACAGTGCCCATCATTAGGATAGACTGTTAAGTTTTACTGAAACCATATATCTCTAAAAATAGTAAGGGGAGTTTAAATTTAATTTAAATAATGTGTTAGCACCCAATAAAGTTACAAATAAACTTTGAGGAGACTTTCTCCTTATATTACACCTTACATCCTAAAAAGTCTTAAATTTTAAATATTACTTTTATCATTCTTCCTTGAATTTTTTTCCTCTAAATCTTTCCATTTTGAAATAGGAGAGACATTTCAGTGAGAGTGAAATTTCTACATTATTTGCAAAAGATATTTAAGTAGGAGAAAAGAAACACGAGTATAAAAGAAGCATGTCTGATTATCGTATGTTTGACCCATGCTCCTGGCTAGCATGAGGATGAGGCCAGTCAGTAATCACTGCACTCCTTAAAGCAGACCAGAGCAATTGATTTTCATTATCTAGTACTGCATCTACAACTGGGCACACTTCTTAGATTTTACAGGACACAGAGTTTTAAGCAGAAAACTCTAACTTAAAAAAAAAATTACTGACACCAATGAAAAGATGCAGAATCTGAATGATTTCAAATCTCAAAAGTATGTATAATTTTAATTTTTATATTTAATTCGATGTAATTTTTAATTAATTTATATTTATGTTTAATTTTTATATTTTTAAAATTGTCCATTGAAATCATTGATCATAGATCTGTCTTAACATAATATCATGATTTAAATCCTTACATTTTGGGGCTGCCTGAGTGACTCAGTCTGTTAAGCGTTTGATTCTTGATTCCGTCTCAGAACATGATGTCATAATTCCTGAGATCAGGTCCTGAGTAGGGTTCCATGCTCTCAGCATGGTCTTCTTTCTTCTTGGCATTCTCTCCTGTCTTTCTCTGCCCCTCCCCTGCTCTCTCCCTCTCTCTCTCTCAAAATAAATAAATAAACTTAAAAAAATAAATCCTTACATTTTATACACACAAATGATCCTATTGCCCACAAACCTAACTAAAATATTTTAAACCTATTAATATATTCTTCACCCACTTTGCTCTTTTTTCTCTTTTATGGGATTAATTTTGTTTGCTTATTTTTAAAACATATCATGGTCTTAAGATAAAAGCACTATATTTAGATGACAGTCATATTGGAATACATAAATGTATCAAATCAACATGTTCTACACTTTAAAAAACTATATTTAGCTCCTTAGTTCAAAGAACCAACTTCTGATCACTTACTATTTATTAAATAACTAGGACCCTGTTCATACTGTGGGAACAAGAAAATTACGTAGGATGCAGTTAGTACTACCATAGAGAAAATTATGAAGAGAATGACTCTTAACAAAAAGGAACACTCTTTTATGTTAATTGCTAACTTTAAATGCAGATCTATAATATTCTTTAGCAAAGAGCTAAGATATTGAGATGGCATTCTGAAAAACCCTTTGGGACTACACAACAAATCCTTGGTTCTCAGTATGATGTCCTAGGTGCAAGCTGGCTCTGCCTTAATTTTAAAGAAATACATCTGAATGACTTAAAGATTATAAATGCACATTTAGCTTTAATGTTAATGATGACATTCTGATGAAGTAGGTGGATAATGAATATGGATGCCTCTATTATGCATTGCATATGTATAAAATAAACATGAATACAGGGGTGAAGTTGTTGCGAGCTCCCCTACACCCTGATAAATTCTGTTTTAAGTGGCTTTGTACAACTGCCTACAAACTTATTTCATTCTGTCATCACCTCTACGTTCTTTCATCCTACCTGACTGACATGCTAACGCTTGGAGAAAGACAGAGAGATTTCAAATGGAGGAAAATGTACAATTTGATTTTTAAAACGGCATTTAAAACTTATGCATTTTCTTGACCCATTATTATCTTTCAAAACATTATCTCCCATTAAAAATGTATGCCCAGTTTTGTATATGTATGGTACCTAATGAATAATAAAAACTATGACTCACTTAATAGATGTAATGCTGGACAATTTTAAATTAAAACCCCTGCAACACTCTGTCGGATAAGCCATGATGGAAGCATAAAGATTCAAATTCCCCAGTACACGCCTGGTAGCTGCTGATAATTGAGTTACCAGAAAAGCACTGAGAAGTCATCTGGCTGGCTTCATGGAAGAGGATGCTAACCTAGACAATCTGCTACCCAAGGAGCCTCTTGAACTTACAGCTAAGCTTGTTTACTTCAACTCTCTCAGGCAAAATTTATGGGGCCAAATAGGCAGTACCAGTATGGCTGTCCTATCTTAACTCTTAACTAAAACTTTTTTTTTTTTTTTTGTTCTTCAGGAGTTTTATAGTATGCATCCTTGGGCGAGGTTCTGAGACTCAAGGGAGGGAAGTCGTGTCCAGGTTGGGTGGTGAGGGGTTTTAAAACCTGTTGGTGGGGGTGGGGAAGTCCAGATAACAGGGGCGGTCTCTTGACTGGAAAGTCCTGGGTGGAAGGTTTCGGTTTCTTGCTTAAGTTTCTGTTTCCCACCAAAGTCGTAACAGTCACCGATGTATTGGCAGGAAGGTCAGCCATCTCAAGAAGTCTGCCATTCTGGGGCGTCTCTGCCCTACCTCTCAGCCGGCCCAACATTCCGACCTTTTGTTTAATATATTGGTGGCAGGGGCGTTGATTTGGTTCTGGCTACTTCCTGGTGACGGGTGGGTGTCGTCATAGGGGAGTTAATCTTAACTATTAAATCTTAACTATTCTACGATGGCAATTGAGGTTTTCAAGGCACAGATGAAGGTGAAAAGGACTATGGTTATTCTTCCTCCTTCAGTAACTTTTGAACCAATGTTCTTGCACAATTTAAAGTATGATGTTCTGATACCAGTGCTCATTCTCTCTGGACAGAAGGCCAGTTGTAAAGGAAGTTACTTCCTGGCCTGATATCATCATGTGTGAGGTATGCACGTTACCTGCCGTTCCAACACCTTAAAGGATACTTGCACAAATGGGCCACGGATGCCCCTGCCTTGCTCAAAATGTTTGATACCACATGAAGCTGGAAGAGATTATGAAAGAAATGATTTCATAGGAAGAATGAATTTCTCATCAAACTTAGTTATTGGGAGGGGGAACAATTATTTGCCCAAATGAACTGGACAGTTAAGATTCTAATGTTCTCTTGCGAATTATAGTACCTCATCTATCTTTTTTTTCTAGTCCAACGATGCTTATATCCTTCCCAGATTCTCCCAACTATTATTTAGTGGATTGGTGATAATATGTACCATAAAGCATCATGGTTCCACATACTTATTTTCATTGAATTTGACTTTTAAAAAGACATTTTCTAGTTTCCTTTTCCTGTTCTCCTTTGTGTTCTTTCATACACCAGCTGATTTATACTTTCGTTATCTGATCAGGCCTGACTTTCTATTGAAAAAATGAAGGTTAATAACATTTTCTCTTTGTCTCTTTTGTATCCTCTGTTACCAAATTTCATCATTCAGTGGCGATCACGTTGACTTTTTAACTAATACAATGTTAAACGGAGAACTGTTGGTTCTTCTATAATAACACATGTTGTCTTGTTATTTTGGGGAAATATGAGAAAGAATTCATGGAATAAATGAATATGAATTTTGAATGTTTATGGGAAAAAAAGCTGTCTGAAAGTGTGGGAAAATGACTAAAGAAGGAAAACGTGAGGGGCCCTGTTGGCTTGGAGAGGTAGAAGAGGAGATCTTGAAAAACAATTTGGATTTGATGTAAGGGACCACAATTTTCCAGCTAGTGTGGAAAGCATTCTTTTTAGGTAATTAAAGACAAAAGTGTTTTGCCAAAGGGATCAGGGCAGATGCATTGTATATTGAAAGAATGGGAAAAAGTGAGCAGTAATAAGAGTAGATGACTAGATCTGAAGGTGAGATGTCTCTTAATCCTTGTTTAGTGTCAGCCCAGACCTGAGACTTTTAGGGATTGCTCTTATTTTTCCCATGTGCCTAAACTTCCACTTTTATTTAAGGAATTGAGTCACATCAACCCTGGTGATGACCAACCATATGCTCTATTCTCAGCCTTTCGATTTTGTCAAATTATTAAACATAAATAAGTAAAAATTTAAAGTTGATATTAAAAAGTACCTTAGAGATCAACTGGTTCATATTTTGTGGACAAGAAATGGGGATACAGAGAGTGGAATGATTCCCAAATTGCCAAAGCCACCTAGATGCAATTTTAATATCTAACACTTTTGTACAGTTTTATGCCTTACTACTCATTGGCAAGCACATACTCTTATGAGATCTATATCCACCCCCGTGAAATATTATCTGAATGAGCACACACCTTTCACAATGTCAGTAGGTAGGCTTAAAGGCCAGAGCTGGAACATGGCAAAACAGGGTCTAGTATAGTGCCAGCTAGTTTTACTACATTGTGTTTCCTCCCACACTTACAGCTTAAAAAGGCAGTGAGAAAAGGCTGACAGGAAGAGATTTACTACTGCTATTAGTATAAGGTGAGAGTACCTAAATTATTTTATTTAGTGTATTAATCATCTACCACTATTATATGTGCAATGGCAATATCAAGGATTTAATTCATTTTTAACAGAAATATTTTCAGCAGAAATATGAAGAGTAGACTATAACTTAAATAAAAAGTAAATCACCCAGTTATATTACCCAAAATACCTATGAGGCCCTATGTGTCTCTCTCTCCCCCAAATATCAGCAGCTCTGTAGATTACAAAAGGGTTAATAAAACACAAGACTCTCTGCTACCTAGAGGGGAAGAGACAGGCTTATAAGAATAATAGAGAGCTCAGAGTGGAGAGTGATTCAATGGAAAAAGTTTAGTTTAAAACATCTCCCATACTTTTTAGAAATTTAGTAGGTCTTCAGGAGCCAGCAGTAATCTGGGTTTCTTCTGAGAATTTTATCAAGCTTTTTTTTTTTTTTTTTTCCCAGAACTTTCAAAGGAGTTGAGTGAGAGCATCAGGTCGGCATCCTCTTGACTTCTTCTCCCCCACCCCCTCCTTTGAAATAGGCTAAGAAGATCTCAGGTTACCAATTTAAGATCTTCACTATATGTTTCAGAATCTTTTAACTCTTATAGTCTACAAATTCAATTAAACATTTTCAAGTAAAATGCATGATACATTGACTTGACCTTAACCCCACTCTAAGGGTAAACTCCAAATTTTAGGGAAGGTTTTATGTGAAAATAAATTTAATTTTTCTCCTCTCCATTCTTTGTTATGACTCTTCCAGATAACCCTTTGAAACTTTATATTTCTATTGTTATAGCTATGAATCATGATGTAACATATTTTTACGGTTTAAAAACACAACAAGCAAGGACAATGACAATAGAATTTCCTGTCTACCAAGTCTAGCTCATCAAGCTTTGTCTAAAAACCATTTTCAATGCCTGGATAAGCTCACCAGAAACCACTGATGAAAGGACATGGATCTGTCCACTTAGGATAAAACAGCCAACCAACCTATAAAATGATATGGCATCCTAATGAAACGAATTGATAACATGCTGAGTCCTGTCTTGAGTGTGTGACATTATCTGCTTCTCTCTGTATATGTGTGCAATTCTTGAGATTGAAACAAGGAATGGAAAAGGATAAAAGAGAGAAAAGGTTCAGAGCCTTAGGTCGCAGTGAAATTGCAGTGCTCCTTTTAGTGGTGTGGTCAGTTGTACACATCTGAAACCATGTAAATGATGTTATAAGGACATGAGCATGTTGAAAATGCTGGCAAGAAACTAAAGGTCTAGGCTCTATTTGTACTTCTCTATGCATGCTTGTTTGTTAAATATTCTGAGGAAATAAATTATTAAAATCTAATTCTATCAGGCCACTTTTTTTCCCCTCCGACTTTTCAACGATAAAGGGATTCAAATGAATGTAACTAGTTGTTCTAAGCACTTTAAAGCAGATATTTAAAGTCTAAAAAAAGTCTTTCAATTACTGTTTTAAAAGCTGAGAGCATTTTCTTAAAAAGGAATAATGACTGAATACATTTCTCATCAAAGTGAAGGATTAATAGCAGCGAATAAAGTTTCTACAAAGTTTTACACAATGTGCTGCAAAATTTCATTTCCTTCTTTCTCTCTGATGTTTTGGCTCCTTGCCCTTTATACAACTAACATATTTAGTTTTGTCAAGTTGGGGAAAGCCTGGTGGATCATTTTATATGTGAACTAATATTTGTGTATGCTCTTTTTTGTCCCGCAGTAAGAGCAATCTGCGGTCATTGGCCTTTTGCAAAATGATGGATCCAGCTAATTGCACATAATTTGTGTTTATTGTTTATGGAATTGGTAGAATTTCATCAGTGAGCTGAAAATGTTCAGTATCATTAAAATATTTAAACATTCTCTGAGAAATTTAGAGACACTTATTGGACATTTTAAGGACTTTTATATTGTCTCTCTGATTTACTAGCCTCAGATAATTACTCTTAATTAAAAGCAGATGGAACATCAACACAATGGATGGGAGAGACATTTAGATAGAAAAAATCTGAAGAAGTAGTAGTTTTTAACTATACCTAGTATTATATATATGCATTTAAGAAGATGACAGTGTTATTGTTCAAGTTTTTGTACATAAAATTCCTATGTAAAGGAAAATAATAATTTATTTCACTAGCTGTAAAATTAAAAGCTTTCATACAGTGAGACAAACTTCTCTTTCTGATTAAAGACATACCAATTTAAAAGAGATGATTTATTTAAGACTACTTTGGTGTTTCCAAAGATTCTATTGTTTAATCTGCCAAGAAGTTCCGCTGCTACATAAGTAGAAATTTTAAAACTCCCAACACGACCACACTATTTCCTCAATAATAGCAAGGGAATTAACTTTAATGCAGTAAATTCACAAGAAACTCCTCTGATAAAAAGATGCTTCTCAGTGCTATTATTTAATTGATCTTTTTGGAACAGTTCATTTGTACTCCAGAAAAAAAAAATAATTAGATGGGTTATTAAGTTCTTTTAAATGTATGAAAACAATGGTGACTAATACCCAGGTATCTTTTTATGAAAGGCTTTTGTATTTGAACCTTCTAAATTTTAATCTCTAATAGGTGGTTCTAGGCTTACTGTTATTATTTTAAGCCTTAAACTTCCTTAGTGGCATTGAAATAAATTTTATTTAAATTCCTTTTATTCATTTAAGATTGCATGAAGTGGATTTAACTTGCACAATGTGAAATATGTTAAATTTAAAAACATCTACTTTACTCTTCATTTCCTGTCCAGTCATTTAGAGAAAGCCCCACTGTGTGGCAGAAAAAACACCAATTGAGCAATCAGGAGACAGGCTGTAGCTATTTGACCTTGAATTAAGCTTCAATTAACTTCTTTGTGCTTCAGGGTCCATATCTGACACATGAAGGAGTTGTCGGGGGTTGCAAATCAGCAGCCCTAGTTAGATTCAGCCCACAGATATGGTTTGCTTGACCTGCATATTAAAAAAAATGAGTGAAAACCATTGTATCAATTTATATCCATCATCAGGGCATGGGGGTCTGTTGTTCTATATCCTTTCCAATACATGAAACGGTCGACCTTTTTCAATCTAGATATTTTGGTGTGTTTGTAGTCATGTTTCATTATGGACTTCATTTAACTTTTTCCTCATGACTAATGAAGTCAAGCATTTTTTCATGTGTTTCTCAGCCTTTTGGATAGCTCCTTTTGTGAGGTGCCTGTTTGATTTTTTTTTTTTTTTTTGCCTTGATTTTGTTGTTGTTAAGTTGGGTTGTCTGGTGGCTTTTCTTATTGATGTGTTAAGGAGTTCTTTAGATATTCTAGATATGATTCTTTTGTTGGATAAATTAATTCAAAGCAGGTTCTCCGATGCCTTTTCACTGTTACAGATGACTTGATAAACTGAAATTCTCAATTTTAACGAAGGTCAAGTTTTCAAATTTTTCCTTATAGTTAGTGGTTTATTTTCAAATTTTAAGAAATGTTTGCTTCTCTTAAGTTTATAAAAATATGTGTCTTTGCTACCTTCTAGAAGCTTCATCTATCAAACGTCTGAAGTAATTTAGTAGATACTCCTTGCCACATGCTATGATTCAAGTAATTTGATTTCAGGGTATATTCCTGGAAGAAGTACATACACTTGTTCACCAAATAATATGTGCAAGAATGTTTACAGAATCGTTATTCACAGTGGCTAAAATTAGAAACACTTGTTGATCAATAAAATGGGTTGTGATATATTCATATACTGAACTATTATACAGCAAGGGGAAAGAATGAACTACTGCTATGCATCAATATGGGTAAATCTTACAGGGATAAAGTGAAAGAGCCATACATGAAAAAATAAATACTGTGTGATTTTATATATGTAAAATTCAATACTAAGCAAAATAATTATGATGATTGATAACTGAATAGTGGTTACCCTTTTGGAGATGGGAAAGTTAATGCTGCAGGGGTAGTAGAGGGGAGGTGCCGAAAAGATGCGTGGGTGTCAAAGGATATTTTATACTTGGATCTGGTTACTGTGTGTCCAGGTGTGTACTCCTGGTAAAATTCACCAACTTGTACACATAGGATCTGCGTTTCTAATCATTATTAATGGCCCTCTAATCATTATTGAGTATTAAGGAAGAGAAATGCTTGCTGGAGCTAATTTTTTAGGCATATATAAAGACTATAAGATCATTGATATATGGAATAGAACTAATACTACCTCAGAATAATCTCTATTAATCTATGTCAACATTTCTATAAGGTTTCTAACCAGTCTGACTTCTAATTTTCCTGCATAATAAAAGGAGATTAATCTTAACAAAATGTCCACTTTCAAACATATCATCTGCCTATTTAGAAACCTTTAAAAATGTCCCTCCATCTAGATAATAAACTGCAAATGTTAAATATTTAAAGTACTGCATCTGTAACTCGAAGCTGGATTTGTGTGGGAAGTAACCAGTAGGTACTGGGAACTAATTGCGTATCAGGTGCATTAAATTGGTTTCTCTAGTCAATTTAACCCTTGCATCAGACCTTTAACTTAAATAGCATCATGTCATATTTTAGGTTAAAGATACTTAACCTACATAACAGCAGCAGCAACAGGATAAAAATATAGATCTTTAATACTCCAAAGCAAATACTCTTTTTATTACACAATGTTGTGCCTACAGTCCCCTATAAGTCCTAATCTACTTTATACAACTTCTCTTTCTCTTTATTCCAAACTAACTTTGTTCAAAATATGCCTCCTTCAATCAGTCTTATACTTTCTGATCCCCTAATTTTTCCTAGTCCTGATTTCTTCAAAGATGTAGAATATTTTAAAAAACATTTTCTATCTGCATATGTGTTATTCATTTTTTCAGATCACTTTGAAAGTCTGCCTTTATTCTAAAGCTTTGCTTAACTACCACAGTCTGAATCATCTTTCTCTCCTCTGAAACCTTAACTGTAATTATTGCCAGTTGCAAATCATTCGTGATGTATAACACTGTGATCTTTCTTTCATATTTTCTTGAAATGTTATTTAAATTCAGGTGTTTTTTTTACTTGATGATTTTCTTATTTCTTAATTATGTTGAAAGTTCCTGAGTGCAGAGAAAATGTTTACATTTTTTCATTTCCTCCTTCAGAAGTACTCAAAAATAATGGAGGTTGAGTATGGTCTAGGAAAAGTACTACTGTAGCACTTTGCATTTTATAGTTTTGGGGTAGAAATAAATTTCATGGGGGTCAGTTTTATATGAAATCACTTATGCTCTTTATTTAGATAGATAGATAGATAGATACATGGAAAACATGATAAATAAATCAATAGCCTAGGCATTTTACTAATTTATTAAAAAAACAATTCTTCCTATATCCTGCTTACTCTCTCCAATTCACTCCAATTTGTCTTTTACCTGCCCCCTCCTGACCCACACTACTTGGATTGCTCCTCTCAAAGTCAACGGCAAATTGCCTGCTTCATTTTACTTGGCGCTCACAAATTTTCACATTTGACTACTCTTTCTTTTGGAACACTATTGTCTAATTTCTGCTGGAGAACACTTGATTTTTCTTCCACTTACTACTCCATCACAGTCACCTTTGCCTACTCTTCCCCCTCTACCTTCGCTCTTAATGTTGGCGTTCATTCAATCATGTATTCATTCTTTTACTAAAAAGCTTTATTGAGCACCTGTAGTGTGCTGGTCATATAGGCAGGCACTGGACGCCCAACAGTGAATGAGTTTTCCAATACCCTGTTTTCATAGAATTTTGATGGAAGGAGATAATCAAATAATAAAATACGATGGATTTGAAGTTGACATATACCATGGAGAAAAAGAAATTTTAAAAATGCAGAGAAGATTAGAGCTGGTAGTTACAAAACAAGCTGCATAATTTCTGGGGCACAGTGAAAAATAAAAATTCAGGGCACTTGCTTCAAATACTAAGATTTTCAAGACAGCAGTAACAGAGTATTAAGCAAAGTGATGTGCCTTTTAATATCAGGATCCTGTGCAACTGTACACATCAGATACCCATGAAGATACTGAGTGGTTGCAGAAATCACTGAGGTAATATTTGAGGGGAAATTTGATGGCGGCAAGGACCTGAGGCATATACATCTATAGGAAAAGAGCACTCCAGGCAGAAAGAACATTAAGAACAAAGATGGGAGGCAGAGCACATCTGGTGGCTTCAAGCAATGGTGAGGTAAGCACTATGGCCAGCTGGAGCAGAGGGATGGAGAGGTGAGTGGGAGAAGATCAAATCCAAGATCCAGATCAGGTAGGGTCTCACTGTTCACCATAAGATCCCCCCCCATTTAAAAAAATAATTTGTTAATTTATTTTGAGAGAGAGAGAGAGAGAGAAATGGGGGCTTGATCCCACAAACTATCAGATCATAACCTGAGCTGAAACTAAGAGTCAAAAATTGAATTTAGTGGCTTACCTGACTAAGCCACCCAGGTGCCCCAGATTCCCCCACCCCTTTTTTTAAATCTGAGGAGTGTTTAAGCCACATGACTTAATTTTCCCCAGGATCATCTCACTTCTATGTTAAAAATAGATTTTAGAAAGCAATAGTCAAAATAGGTGGGAGATGATGGTGGTTTGAAATAATCCAGGTAATAATTATAGTAATGAATATTGGGAAGGGAGTAGTGGCTGGATTGGGCATATATTTTGAAGAACTTTCATATTTTGTTCTATGACTTCTTTTCTTCTCTATCTCTACATGATATTACTCCTGTCTCATGGCCTTACATGATATTTAAGAGTTGTTGTTTCCCATGTACATCTCCATTGTAAGCTGCACATGTCGAGTCCTACCTGACACCTTCATTTGGCTTTCTCGTAGACATTTCAAATGTAATATGACCAATAAGTAATAACTGATTTCCTCTCCCTAATATGTTTCTCCTCAATCTTCCCTTTATCAGAAAATGGCATCAGTATTCATTCAGATTTTAAGCTAGAAACTTTGATTTGCCAGAAACCTTCGTTCTTTTTCTTACATAATCTCCCATATTTAATTAATCAAAGTCCCTATCACTTATTACTAGAATATAGATCTCAAACCCATCTACCCCATCCATCTTCCTGCCATTTCACTTACCCAAGCTTCTCCTGAACAGCAATAACCTCCTAATTGTACCTTCCACTGCTTACACTGTTTGTAGTTGCTCAAGTATTCATTTTAAGATGCAGATAAGATTATATCTTTCTCTGCTTTAAAACCCTTCAATAGTTTTCCATTGTATTTTTAATATAAGCAAAACAGCTTGCCATGTTCAACAAGGTTCTGTACGATCTGGCTTTGTCCTATTCTGCCTCATGCGCCTCCCCATTAGCTCACTAACTCTCCGTTATCCACTCTGCTCTTTTGACAACTTCCATATAATTATTTTACTCTAGAGCAGCAGTAGTAATTCATATCAGGTAAAAACTAAGAGGGAAGATTTTTCACAAATACTTGGCTACATATTTAATCATGTAAAATATTTAATGGTAAGAAGAAGGCTTTCTTGGTCACCATTATATCACTAGTCAAAGTAAAGTGAGTACCACATTTTAGGTATATTACAATATGCAGTGACTGAATACATACATGGAAAGCAAGTCCTTGTTAATTCAAGCTCTAGTTCTTTCTGAAGCAGTAAATGTTCTATGAAGTGGAATTCATAAAATTATTTTATGTCTAAAACTTTAGTTTGTGATACATTGTTCAAACACATAACACTATGGAAACATCATATTCTTTTCTTTTTAATGTCATTTACATCTAATAATCTCCTTCAACCATATGCAATATTTGCTATAACAATGGTTTTCATTTCTGAACTTGAAAATAGTTCAAATGGCAGTGGATTGGCTTGAATATAATATTCAAGTATTTTATAATAAGCTTCTCTATTCAGTTCAGTAATTTGGGGACACAAATAATACCTCTGAGGTGAAACTTAATTCTGTGATATAGCAAAAACGCGTATCATGAAGAACTAGGGAAAAGATTGTCCTAAACATTTCAGAGTGGTCACACATTGAATAATACAGTATTGTATTTTGGAAAATAATGTTTTATTTGTTTTGCAAAATCTTCTCCCTTCTCATTAGGTTCTTAGATAAAAAAAATACCAAAGGGAGCTAGGATAACATTGAATGTTAATGTATTTCTCATGGTGGGAGGGCAAGAACTACCGATTAACCTTCAGTTTTTGCCTCCACCTCTGTATGTATCTTACATATACTTCAACACATTGTAAAGAGTCACAGGACAACAAGAAAATATGTACACATTAGAAAGAATGAGAGGGCAACAAGACAATGTTAAATGAAAGACGTTTAGCTGTCTGTTTCTCACCATATCTATGATGGCCTTGATTAGATAGTGACTATAGTTTGTGGCCTTTTCATATCACCAGGGGTCTTGAAAGAACAAGATAAATTGAACAGTTGAATATGCCCAGACTGTACCTCTCGGAGACTGTAAGAGACTCCTTAGCAAACCTGGGTGATTTTGTGGAAACGAATGCACTTGTGGGCCTGAATTGAAGATTTCCAGGAAAGTTATATCTTAGGACATTCAGCAAACTTTACCGTGCCAACAGTACCAAAAGAATTTGAGAATTATAATGGTTATAGTTCTAGTGTCCTTGAGGAAGTCACAATCCAATGGAGGCTCCGATAAGCAAACATAGATATTGTTTAGTAAGTAGGATATAAGATCAAGGAGCATTTAAACCAATCTGGCGAAACTATCTTGAGATTAAGGAAGTCTCTTTGATGAGATAATAATGATGAAAAAAGTGTGAAGCAAAAGAATAAGAGAAGTGGAGGAGGAGCAGTGCATTCCAAAAACTGAAAACCAACTTGATAGATGGTCCTTTGGGTTGAGAGACTAGAACATTTTTGGGCAAGTCCATTTTCATGACAAGTGAGAAAATAGTGATACTATAAGATGGAAAAGAGGGGCACCTCACTGGCTTAGTTGGTTAAGGCTCCAACTTCGTTCGGTTCAAATCATGATCTCACAGTTGGTGTGTTCAACCCCCAGATCAGTGTCTCTGCTGTCAGCATGGAGCTGACTTCAGATCCTCTGGCCCTCCACCCCCGTCTCTGTCCCTGCCCTGCTTGCCCTCTCTCGCTCTCTCTTAAACATAAATAAACATTATTTTTTTAAAAAAGATGGAAAAGAGGTTCCAAAAGAACTCAGGATCAAGTAATTTATACCACATCTGAATTTTTTTGGGGGGGTGCTGGTCTAAGTCACCATCTTAAGGATATTTCTGTTCTGACTTTCTTAGAACAAGGGTGTTCTGAGAAATACCCTTGTCTCTAGCTACAACAGTGTCCGTAGGCCTTTATTGTTTTCCTATAACTCTACTCTGATAGTTTAAATATTTCTTCCTATAATGTCTCTATTCAAATACTAACAAATCAGAACGTACACTAAAAAGGATACTTTACTGTTGCGAAGTTGTAATAATAAGATTACACCTCTCAACACCTAAATATGACACCTTCCAGAAAGAATTTCACCTGCCTTTATTAAAGAATCTCATAAGGAAAAAACTGAAATCTGAACTCCTTCTTCTTTTAGGTTTCTCATGCTTTTGTGGAAAGTATGCTGTACTTGCATTGAAAATTATCCTTTGATCTTCAGTGAGTACAGACGTTCTGTATCTCATTTATGCCTAAGACAATGCAACATGTTTGTTTTGTCATTAACACTAATCCTCCTTTGATTTCTTTGAACTGTTGGCAACAGGTAATTCAACTAAAGTCTTTTCTAGACAGATTTTGTACTTTGTTGGATGATGAAATTTCGCTGGTGTTAATACCTAAAAAGACTGTCTACTTTCCCTTTCCTCTTCTAATTATTGGATATAGTGTTAGACTGCATCCAAGAAACCAATTTAGCCTTTGAATTGAGGAAGAACATTTTAATTTGAGCAGCTTCTGCCCTGTCTTGAAAAAGAAAGTTCAAAAGACAATCAAAAAGTTAGTCTAAAACTTCTACGATTAAAAAAAGAGATAATTGCTAACAAATGGCTGTCTTTTTCTCTATTCTATATTTAATATACTATTGTGCTCTAGACATACTAGAAACTTCCAATATAAAATATATTACAAATTAATTGTGTTCCTTGTTAAAATATCAATGACTTGGAAAAATGTGCAATGATGAGCATAGATAAGTATGTTTTTCATTTTTTCTAAACCAGGTCCATTTACCAAAATAAAATTTTAATCAATTTCAAAATGAAATCTCATTTATTCCTAAAAATTTCCAGGCAATATGTATTTGTACAAACACTTGGCAAATTTCTAGATATCACATCTGGTAGGTGTGGATGAAATTCATTAGACTAAGTCTTCTAAGCATACACATTTGCCAAAGCTTTGATATGACAAGCACTTATTCCCAATGGCAGCCATTTATTCTTTGCCAGTTCATAAGTGCTTCCTTCTAGCAGTGGATTGCATTTCCGCTGGCATTTGAAACATTGGCGACCATGTCACTGTATATTAGAATACACAGGCAGAGACATTACTACCAATCCAAGAGAGCAGAATGGAAGTAGCATTTTTCAGAAGTTGTAGAGCTAAAAGTCAACAGAGGACTCTTGGCTTTAGAGATAGAATTCTAATAAGGGAAGGAAGTACACATACATGACTAAAGGGTCACTTCTTGAGTATTTGATTACAGACAAAAATAGGTTTACTTTAAAAGGTCTTTTATTAGGGGGAAGATAGGAGCGAGGCAGTCTGATAACAGAAAAATGTCTGTTTTCTACTTGAGGGTTTCCCTAGAAGCAACTGGAAAATGCTATGCATTTTTCTTCAAGTGGACATGGAAGCAAGTGGTTATCGTAGAAGCTATTTGCAGATACGACTTAGGTGCTAGGAAGAAGGGTTGACAAGGAAATGATTCACTTTAAAGTGATCCTAGACAATGAATAGAAGATGCTCATTGTTAACTTGTCTTTCTTCCTCAGCATATGTTTTGAAGATATTGAGCCTCTAAGACTGAAGTAATAGATGCTTATAGAATTCTTTATTTGTAAGAACATTGTGATGAAACCTGGAGCAGATAGAAACACAGAATATATATATGTGTGTGTGTGTGTATTTGTGTATGTATATTACATATATGTGTGTAGCATATGTATATGTGTGTCTAGAATATATTATATATATATAGATATCTATGTAATATATTCTGATACTGAACTGTAAAAAAAATACTTCCACCACTGGCCAGGTGTTTAAAATAATGAGATTTTAGAATATATACCGTCAGTGACCATGTTTGACACAGTCATTTTCTCTTCCAGAATGTACTATAAAAGAACATAAAACCAATTTGTCTCTATTTTTATAAATAACATCATCTTTTATGTATACTCTTTAAATTATCCCGGGTCAGGGGGTGGGGAACTCTTTTGGCCTCTATGTAGTTTAGTTACTTAGAAAAGTCACTACAAAAGCATTTGCAATACTGGTACATGTAGTGTGTGTTTATTTGTTTGTATACAATAGCTATCGTTATTTTTAAATTAAGGGATGAGGAGACTTTATGGGGCACAATGCTGAATTTTAACAACTGAGTAATGCCTACTGTTGTCACTAGATGTGCAAAAGCAGTTAAATAAGATTTGGCTTGACACACAAGGTACAATGCTATCACAAATTATCTCGGCCTCACTAGAGACATTTTGCTTCTATCCAATGCCAAAATAACCAGTCATGTAAGTAAAGCAACTGTCAATGTAAGGAAAATGCCAATTATATATGATGTTCACCTCAAATTATCTAGTATGTTAAATAAAAACATAACCAAATAGAATCCAGATAAAGACTGATAGTGCACAGATCAAAACTCTCACAAATTAATATAAGCATGTAAATTGGCTGCTATGATGAAAATCAGAAAGGTCCTAGAAATATATATTTGGAATCTAGTCCTTGAAGGAATACGTTATCAAATTACTCCCACACTGGCTGGGTCAGCTCTGCCCAGGAATAGTTGTGTCATGTACCCACTTTAGGGTCTGAGGAAAGTATAGAGAGCCACTCAGGGATTTGTAAGCACCCAAGGTGATGTAGAGACTGCATTAGTGACAAAGTTAAAGAAAGGCTTACACAAAAGTCAGAATTTTGTTTGGTGGAAAATTCCATCTAACAAATTGTAGATACCAGTTATTATTTGTTAGTGACTCAGAATGAAGCATTTCAAATTTCTAACTCAGTTTTCAAGTGAATCTCATTCTAGAATACATTTTACAATAGAAAAAAAAACATAACAAACCTTCTTAGACCTAGGATTCTAATACTAAATAATAGAATAGGTCAAAGATTAAAAATTCTGAGAGAAATGTAATTTAAATATGGTAGAGTCTTATCTAATTTCTTAAAATTAGCTACGATTCTTCTATGAAGATCCTCCTCCCCCTCTGTAAAGACAATGTGGCCTGAATCATTTATATGGAGCTTTTCAATACTTAATTCACTTGCTGAAAATCAGTTTTAGTTTCTGTTTTCAAGTATCCCAAATTCTGTGCACGACAAAAATAAAACTTCATTGTCAGGTTGTGGAGAATTTGGAATACCTTCAAGTTCAAAAGGTCTTCTAATCCTTTAATTGGAAGGTACACATTGCTGGAAAGTGCGCTTTCCTGTGTTAGACTACCTGTGCCATGGGGATGCGGCTGCTCATACTAAATATAGTTAATGTTCTACTACATAATAGGTAGTACTCTAGCCCCTCTCAGCATGTAAATTTACCTCCAGTTCTTCCAAAAAAATTAAGTATATGGGACTTGAACCAAATCAGTTTCCTACTTTCATAGCTATCGATTCTCTATTTTCTTTCTCTTCTTGTTTCAGATGATGAAATCTTATTTTTCCCTTAAAAGCAGATACCCTACACCTACATTTGGACTCAGTCCCCTGACAGCTTTTGTTCTGTTCCATGAGTTAACCCCTGCCTTTCCTGTTTCCAACATTTCACTCTGTATTTGCTACTTTTCCTAACAGAAATCATCTGTATTGTTTGTTTTTTGTTGGTTGGTTGTACCTCAAGTGACAATATTGAGCAAAGCAAGAACCATTATCACAGAAAAGAGCAATAACAATGGCACCAAAATTCTGACACTCAAATTCTGAAAGTGGTTTGAGTAATTGAATGGCTTAAAAAAAAAATGAAGCCCATGGAGTCTGTGCTGAGCATATACAAGATGCTATAAAAAAAATTGGCTGCATTGTATTTTTTACATTTATTTATTTATTTATTTTGAGGGGGAGACAGAGAGAATTCCAAGTCGGTTCCACACTGACTGCTCAGAGTCCAACGCAGGGCCTGTACTCCCCAATTGTGAGATCATAACCTGAGCCAAAACTAAGAGTCAGACACTTAACCAATTGAGAACTGGCTATATTGTTATAAGACTTTGGCACTTACTTATTTTCTCTTTTAATTGTGGTTACTCATGCAAGTATTTTTTTTCACTCTTACTCATCTGCAGATTACAGAATAAATTAGTTTGATGCTTGAATCTGAAGCATTCCAAGATTATAACTAATATAGGTTAGTAACAATTTTCATTCCATTTTCATGTGTTTCCTTTCCTTCTTCTTTTAACAATGAAAACAAAGAATTTGAGTTGAGCTAACAGGGAAAAAGTTAACCAGAGAAAAGATGGAGAGAAACAGGATTTTGCTGACGCAAAAAGAGAATTCCCTCCTTTATGATCAATTGAGGTGGTCAGGAAGCCTAGTCAGAGTCAAAGCACAGGAGAAATCTCTCAGGGAAACTTTGAAAATCAAATCAGTTTACAAAGAAGAAAAACTTCTCCAAAAGGTTATATAAATAAGGTCCAAGATGAATATAGTTAAAAATTATAGAGAAGCTACCTTTATAGCTCTATGTCTGTGTGTATATTGACTGATAGGTTGCATAATCTAACTAGGCTCTCTAGACTAACTTTGGTGTTTTCCTCCTAAGTAACAAATTTTAGACACTGGTAAATATTACACACAAGGTTTTGCCTAGTAGCAGTTGGTACCTAGCTAAAATTACTAGAATACTTCTCCCTGACTTGTTACACGGCTATGTAAATGGATCCTCCAAGTTGTTAACAAATATATTTTAAATAATGAAACATGTCATAGGCATCTACTAACCCCTATGAATTGTTAAATCTCGTTTCTGCCCTGCTCACATTTGTCTTTGCTAAAAAAGGATTGAGAAGGCTTACATGGGCCTGTGGCAGATTAACTATGATCTTGTACTGAAATGTAAGAGAAGAATAAGCCAGGTAACTATGTTTTTTCCTTCTAGTTAAAAGATAGTTTATCTGTTTTCTCTTGTTTCTACTCATAGAAATGTTCTTAGGAAGAAAACCCACATGTACATTATAGTCCAAGATAGCATAATTTCACAATTATTTTTTATACTATTAAATACCATAGGTTCCTAACTGCTGAAATAGACACACACCCACACACAGGATGATAGGCTACTGTGAAACATTCAATATAGAACAATCCTACTGAGATAAGTTCAGTAGAGAATTTACTAGTTCAGTTCCTGGTAGGCACCCCATTGATGGAGTTGAAAAGAGCCACAGGCCACAGATCAAGATTTACTAGGGTGCCTACTGAATGTGTAGTCATCAGATGTGATCTAGTTGGAAGGTACACCTACCTTCTTAATCTATGGACGGCAGTTTGAGGTTGAAAAATGACATGTAAAATTAACTGTTCAAGAAGTATCTTTTAAATATCGTAGTTGATTACAAGAATAAGTTTGGGAAAAGCTGTCAACTAAAATCTAAGCTGATTATTCTTTTGAAGTTTTTTGGTACATTAATTAACTAATCATCAGGAAATGAAACTTAACAGAGGTTGCTCAGGTATAGAATGTGACGGTGGAAGTTCAAGCCTTATTCAATACTACATTCATGCTAATAATGATTGAGAATAAGAAGGGAAGCATCTTCAAGAGTAGAGCATTCAGTGATAGACTTGTGAGCCAAGGAAGGATCTCATCCCAGGACTTCCACACCACGTTGCCCAGGACTGGAGCATTCAGAACACAAATATGGTTTTTGTGCTACTGTGTAGGAGAAATGAAATGACTGAGAAAGCAGTATCTTGTCTGGGTCCAGTTTCCCACTGGGCTTAAAAGGAACGTGGGACACAAGGATTTCACTATAGACCTCATCTCAGTACAAGTATGTTTTATCACTTACTATACAGGGCAGGCATGCAATAACAACCAGATCTCCAGCCAACAAGCCTTTTGATTCATATTATTTCTATTCATACCAGCGAAAAGAAATTCAGGAATATGCAATATTTGGGGCATGCATCCTTCATATTAAGAGACATTTTGCAGAAGGAAAAAAAACTTGCCTAGTAAATGTTCATGGTTTGGTAGTTAGTCCCGGTAATCTGAACAACTTTAAATTAGGAAGTAAGAAGTCAGAGAGCAGAAGCACATGGCAAACTGCGACACACTTAGAGAAGTGTAAAATCCTTCAAAAGATAGGCTTATTTGTTTAATTTTTTTTTTTATTTCTTTTTGAGACAGAGACAGAGCATGAGCAGGGGAGGAGCAGAGAGAGAAGGAGGCACAGAATCTGAAGCAGGCTCCCGGCTCAGCACAGAACCCGATGCAGGGCTTGAACCTACGAACCGTGAGATCGTGACTTAAGCCGAAGTCGGACGCTTAACCGACTGAGCCACCAGGTGCCTCAAGATTGGCTCATTTGTAAAAATAGGAAAACTGAAGAGAAATCATTTGTTCCCAGTTTAGTTCTGAGTACAGCTATACTTCTTGAGCACAAGGAGAGAGGCCTCAGTAAACCATACTTCCCGGTATTTATGTCTTTTTATTGTCTCCACCTCTTGAGTCTAGGCTGGGTCTGTAACTAATAGAATATGGAAGAAGTAACACTGTATCAGTTCTGGGCCAGGCCCTGACAAAGCCTGACAGCTTTCACTTTTGCACTTTTGGGAGTCTTAGGTGGGCGCGTAAGGAGTCTGGCTATTTTGATTAAGAGACTGCGTGAAAAGACCGCACGGGAAGAGTCCTTGAGACTACGTTGAGATGGAGAGAGGCCCAGCCATTTAGCATGCCAGGCAGCTGTCCAGGTGACTTCATCCTCAGCTGACATCTGAAGGCCGCAGTGTTATTCCAAGTAGGACGGCAGAAAACTGCCAAGGTGAACGCCATCAACTCACAGAACTGTAAGAGTTAAAAGGTTCTTATTTTAACATACCATGTTTTAGAGTTGTATCCTTTTCAGCAAAATATAACTAAAACAATAGCATTCAGTTATAAGGACTAGAGTCAGAATAGAGACATGCTAATTAGATATAATTTTTATCCACATATCCTATTTCTACTGAACACTTTCAAGTGGGATTGGAGTTCATTTACTACGAAACTATATATAAACATAAAGCAATGCATCTTTAGAAGGACAAAAAAAAAAGGACAAATTCATTTTGAGGCATTTTTTTTCTTTTTATTTGTACTTTTTAAGCTTTGAACCATATTTTCTTATGATCATTTATAACAAGCTCCAAAGAAAGACACATTAAACGTTGACTTGCTTTGATGAGATGATAGTATAACGTGCCCACATGTCCACTCTCCCTTCTCCATGGAACCACTAAGACTCTACAGAACATAAATTAAAACCACAGATTTGGAGGATAGAAATAAATATTTACACTATGAACTTGGGGTTAACTCATCTAAACCTAAATTAGACAACAAATATTGGTTACGAATCTCCCTCCCTTCCCTGTGACAGAGAGCACAATATGTTACAAATCATTGACTGATGAAAAGAAGATTCTAAATTTATCTGGAGGAATAAGATTGAGCTGGATTGAATTATTTAATTATGGGAGGATTTTTGTAACAAATATTCTTTTGTAAGGACTATATGTTAGTCCTGTCTAACCTGACAATGGGAAGTGATTTTTGTTGTGAATGGATATGTTATGTCAAAGTCAGAACCCAAAACTTTTCCATGCCTCCTACAAATACACCATCAAGAAGAACAAATAAAATCACAGAAGTGCCTTCCACCACATCAGAAGACATAAAAACATGGGACTTCAAATTATTTCAGTTAAAAAAATCAATTTCCAACAGAGCTTACTCTGGAACACCTGTTGCAGACCTTTATGGCGGTTTGGTTGCTAAGGTGGTATGCATATGCTGTGTAAGAGTGAGAGGGTAACAGTGAAAAAAAATCTTTTCCAGAAAGAAGGCAACCCCAAGTGAGAAATACTAAAAAGCCATAGTAAATCAGACCTCTGGCCATAAGGAAAGATCTTAAAACTTCTTTGGGATTCAGTAAGTTAGTCTTAAGACAATGCTTCTAATGAAGAAGATAAAATGATAGGGACAGGAAAATTTGGAGACCATTTAATGAGAAAAATAAAAACTAGTATGTTCTTAAAATATACAAAATTAACTTTAAAGATAGCCCTTATTCTGCACTAAATGACTCAACAACATAAAGGTGTCATATGCCCTAAGTTAATTTATGAATTTAAGACATTTCTAATTGAAAAACAAAGCAAAGCAAAACAAAGTGGAGTGCCTGTATGCCTCAATCAGTTAAGCATCCAACTCTTTTTTTTTCTTTTTATGTTTTTTATTTATTTTTGATAGAGACAGTGTGAGCAAGGGAGGGTCAGAGAGAGGGAGACACAGAATCTGAAGACAGGCTCCAGGCCCTGAGCTAGCTGTAAGCACAGAGCCCGACGGGGGGCTTGAACCCACGAATCGCATCATGACCTGAGCAGAAGTTGGACGCTCAGCTGACTCAGCCACCCAGGCACCCCAAGCCATCCAACTCTTGATGTCAGCTCAGGTCATGATCTCACAGTTCATAGGTTCAAGCCCCACATCTGGCTCTGTGCTGACACCATGGAGCCTGCTTGGGATTCTCTCTCTCTCTCTCTCTCTCTTCCTCTATCTCTCAAAATAAATAAATAAACATTTAAAAAACAATTAAAAAATAAAAAGCAAAACAACTAACTTCTTAGGTAGCCATAGTTGATGCTAAGGTTCATAGGGAAAATAAACATTCAAGGGTAGCTAGAAAAATATTGAAAAGAAAAGCTGTGAGGGGTGCCTGGGTGGCTCTGTTGGTTAGCTTCAGACTCTTATTTTCCACTCAGATCATAATCTCACATTTTGTGAGTTTGGGTGCCACATCGGGCTCTCTGCTGACAGCACGGAGCCTGGTTGGGATTCTCTCTTTCTCTCTCTCTCTGCCCACCCCCCACTCATTCTCTCTGTTTCTCTTGAAATGAATAAATAAACTTAAAAAGAACTTAAAGAAAAAAAGAAAAGTTAAGAGGGCACACTGGTCCCAGTAGACATTAAAACATAGTGTGAAATCACCACAATTGAAACAGTGTCATGATGATGCAAATGGAGACCCAGTTTAGTGAAATTCAAAAATATTTTAAAAAGTTCAGAATAGATATAACCACATAGGGACATTTTGAGGTGACTGAAATTCTGCAGGGATTAATGTGGCATCTAAAACCACTGCGGGAAAAGATGAGCTGTTTAATAAATGATGATGGGACACTTGAGTAGCTTTTAGAAAAAATATTAAATTAGACCCAGACCACACAATATGCCAAAAAATAAACTCAAAATAATTCAGCTATTTAAACATAAAAATTAAATCATCATCCAAGTATTAAAAAAGGATGAATTTCTGTGTAACCTGAGTGCAAGGAAAGCTTTTCTAACTATGAGTGAAAATTCAAATGCAATAAAAATACATTCATCTACCAAAAAAACCCCTACATTTGCATTGTAAAAACCAAATAAAAGAAAAATAATCTAAACAAAGAAAAACTTTAAGATGAATGACAGAAAGAAAATAGTTGCATCATATATGCAAATATTGGGATGCCTTCCAGAATACACAAAGAACTCTTAAAGCTGGAGATAAATAAAATAGATTAGACTTGATACAAAAGCAGATAAAGTAACATGAACAAGTTACAAAATATAAAAGTAGTCTTTAAGTCTATGAGAATACAACTACCCGGTGATATAATTGTTCCCTATCAGATTGACAAAATGTTAAGAATTTGACAACACAGTCCGTTGGCTGAGAGCTATGGAGAAGTAGACCTGCTCATTACTGGTGGAAAGAAAACTGCTATAAGCTTTATGGAGAGGAATTTGGCGATACATAACACATGATACATACATTTTCTTTCTTAACTCAGCAATTTAACTTCTAGGAATTTGTCCTGATGTACCACATTCAACAATTCAAAAATATATGGAGACTATTATTTATCATAGCATTATTTGGAATTACGAAATTTGGGGAACAACCTAAATACTAATGTACAGAAGAATGATTGAATACACTATAATAGAAAGAATTGCTATGTAAATGTAAAACAAAATAAGGGAACTACATAGGAATGTATATGGAATGGCTCTCGGGATATATTAAGTAGAAAAGAGCAATGGTGAAAAAAACCTATAGTAACAAATTTTGTGTAAGAATGGAGGCAATGTATAAAATTCTTCCAGATGGCTTGAAATGTGGCAGAAGCAATGGGGAGTGAAAACAGAGGGCAAGGGAATTGAAAATAAGAATAGGGGAAAATCAGGAGTGGAGGAACACTTTTCTGAATACACCTAACAGTATAACAGCTCTTGAAACCATTTTAATGCTTTACATACTGACTACAATCACCACCAACAATAATCTATCAACAAATGTTTAGGGAAAATTCTAATATTAAATACTAACAGAAAAGAGTAAATCGAACTCAATTTAAAAAGAATAATATAACAATGATGAGGTAGGAAAACAAACAAACTGAGCCAAGTAATAGGGGGAAAACGTGTTGATTATACATTCTTAGGCTAAAGACAGAAAGAATTATAAGCAAACATTGAACTCCAGTCAGGAGGTTTGATTTTGCAGTCTCTGAGGAAAGTTGGCAATTTTGAATCTACTTTTAGTACACTCACGAATTAAGTAAACAAGTAAATATATTGAAGATAATGGGAGCTAGATTTCACTCTCAAGGGACAAGAGAATTATGGAAAGAGGGAAGGAAAGCTAGAATAAAGTCTCTAATGTTGGGTTGGAATTGGCTGGATATACTCATGGCATAGATAGATACAAAGATAAAGTAGAATAATAGATGTACATAGATATACAAGTGTCAGAGAGAGAGAGAGAGAGAGAATGAGAGAAAGAAGAGCATAGACCTGTTAGCTCTCTGATGAAAGAGCCTGGAGTCAATGTTTCTCCAGTAACAACAAGCGCACCTACCACTCACATCTTGGTTTCTGAAACATTCTCCACTACAGGAAACCAAGACTAGTTGGAGAAATGGCTGATTTCATGTTGGCACAGGAAAAGGATAAGATGGGCCTGGAAATCCTGGAATATAAAGATGTACTCAAAACACAATGAGGGCCTCAAAAAGGTCCAAGGGCCTGCTTGACGGGGATTCTACCAGCCAAAACTGGGACCATTTGAATTCCCAAATAGTGATAACAATAGAATAACTCATTAAAGAAAATAAAAAGCTCATGGTGCCTCGGTGGCTTAGTTGTTTAAGCAACTGACTCTTGATTTTGGTTCAGGTAATGATCTCATGGTTCATGAGATGGAGCCCCACGTTGGGCTCTGTGCTGACAGTGCAGATTCTCTCTCTTTCCCTCTCTGCTTCTACCCCCACTCTCACATGCTTTCTTCCTCTTAAAGTAAATAAATAAACATTAAAAAAAAGAAAATGAAAATCTGTAACTTCATACTGATATAAATGAAAATATGAGGAGAAAGAAAAGCTCTTCTGTACAAATAATAACAATAATAAATAATAATAAAATAAATAAATAATAAATAAATAGTGATTATTTGTAGAGGGAAGAATAGCAACTTTATAGTGGAGAAATGTGGCAAACACCACCTTAGCAAGTGCTCAGAAATAACATCTTGGATAACAGGGCAAACCTATATAAGAGCTTTCTTTCTAGGGTACAGAAAGAAATACACATCACTTCTGTGTTACTGTCCAAATAGGCATAGCTCTATCTAATTATGAAGAAGTCAGACTTGCTCAAGCTGCGGAACACTTACAAAATAATTGCTCCGTATTATTCAAATCTGTTCAGGTCATGGCAGTCAAAGAAAATCTGTGGAACTGCTCTGCATTAAAGGAGACTAAAGATTGAACATTTAAATCTAATGTGTGATATTGGACTGGATCCTGGACCAGATTTATTTTTCTTTTATAAAAAAACATTTTTGTGACAATTGGAAAAATTTGAATAAAATCTTAAGTCAGATAGTAGGATTGCACTAATGTTAACTTTCTGGTTTGGGAAGTTTAAGTTTGTGCAGTTTTACAGTTAAGAAAATATCCTTGTCTTTATGAAATATACATGGAAGGTTTCGAGTTCAAGGGGCATCAGATAACCTTTCAAATGTTAACGAGTGTAAAGAAAGTTAATGTCACTAAACCTATCTCAAAAGAATAAGATGCTAAAAATTGGGATGCAAGTAAACACTGAAATCAGAATAACCTTTTCATGTAAATTAAAGAAAAAAGCAAGCAGAGTATACTTTCTAGGAAGCTGAGCAAAATATTAGTGTCCTTTCTTGCAATACCATTACACTGAATGGTAAATAACTTATGAAAAATATATAAATTTTGAAAAGTTATGCCAACATTCAATTCTGAAAAGCATGAGATTAATACAGGAGATAGATTCACCTTTCTTCACTAGGGCCAAAACATCAATTTTGACACCTGTGTTAATAGCTTTCCTCTGCTTCCTCATGCAGTGCCTTCCTGTTATGTTAACTGATATTTTCTTGTTAAAATTTAATTTAAACTTCACAAAACTAGGCTCACAAAATATAATCTTTACAATCTTAAGACATAAGGAATATTTTGCTGTTAGGTGACAAATGGAAAGTTGGAAGATGCCTGTCATCTCATGTCATGGTGGAAAACTCCTACTTCTTTTTCCTAACCACTTAGCAAAACTTTCTATACAGGTAATCGTGTAAACTTATTTTAGTTATTTATTCATGCATTCAACAAATATTATTGATCTCATATAAATTGAAACAAGTAATTAAGCAAAGCAAAACTCAGTCGACAATGAGTCCCAAGATTCTCATAAAAAGGAGCTCTTACCAGGTGAAATTCACAAAATCACTCCATGTTAAAAGGCTGAAAAAAGACCAGAATACTATAACCCAGTGCATCTAATGCAGCCTGCTGTAGTGATGGGTGCTGTGAACGATTACTATTATTACCACAATGTTTGTAAAAACATAGCTGACATTCATATAAAAATAAAGTCAAATCTCTTAAGGAAGGGTTTAAGAACCTTTGTCCTAAAGTTATAAGTATAGTGAAATATATCGTCTATGAGATTTCAATTAAGTAATGTAGCATATCAAAATAAGAAACAAATAATTTAAAAAGACTTTAAAAGTTGAAGAAATCAGGAATTGCTTTGGATGCTGGAGAATAAAGCCAACATCCAGGAGTGGGTGACTGACTCTTATGTGGTAAGAAATGGGTCTTGGGTCCAGAACCTAAACCAGAAGGGTCAACTAACACAGAAAAACAAAAGCCATCTATTTATGTTGCTAATGTTAAGACTCTGAATTCTGATAAATTGTAGCAGATGGATCAAAGGCTAAACTGCTTTGACAAGGATATCTAAAAATGCAGTGTCCTAAATATGATTAAAGTTTAGGTTGCTCATACATAAATCTATAGATGATTGGTTTGGCTCAGAACTCTCTGACAGCTCAAGAATCCAGACTTCCTGTTTTTCTGTTCCAACTTTTCTTAAGGTGTCTTCCCCTTTTGCATGGCTAGAATAAGATAGCAACCACATAAGACCAGAAACAAAGTCCAGATATTTCATTGTATTCCTCGTTCTGAATTTAGTCACATGGCCATACCTCATTGAAAAAGGGGCTGAGAAATGTACTTTCAATCCTTACGGACATGTGTCCATTAGATACTATTGCCAAAGGGAAGGGGGAAAAGAAAAAGGGAAAATAGATAGTGGGGACAGTTTGCAATGTCTGTCTCACAGACAGAATATTATTATTTCATGAGATAGAATCTTGATTTGAAGTGTTAGTTCAGAAAACTGAAAGTAGGAGAGCAAGTAAATCTAACAATTTACTTCCCGACTTCAAAAACAACTTAAATCCTGGAATCAGACAGAAAGGGGAGGAAAAAAAAAAAAGAACTAAAGACACCAAGCATACATTAGAAAGCTTGAAAATTCCTTCAGCACCCATAATTATTTGGTAGAATGACTTACTAAAATTTAGGTATCTTAAGATAACTCCTCTAAAGATTTTTCTTCTGCTTGGCTTTAATTAAGCTTCTTACAAGCTCCTAAATTCCAAAATGTTTTTACAAGTTTTGCAAGGGGAAAAAAATCAAGCACTCCCACCTGGTGAATCAGCTTCATAAAACTTTTAACACTTGATATGATTCAGATGGAGTTCACATTAACACGTATTTTTTCTATGTATCATGCTGATCATGTAAATGTAGATAGCATTCTGGGGGGAAAAAAGAAATAAGAAAGCACACAAATTGTAACTGATTAGATGCTACTGCAATCATACAGAACTAGTCTTTTTTTGGTGGGGGAGGGGAGAACTGCATATCACTTCTGTATGAATATAAATAAAATTCACTTTAATTCGAGATTATTTTGTCCTTATGAAGGGGAATGATTGAAAACGTAGAGAGCAGGTTTCCTGGTTTGCACGGAGAGACTGCTGTTTGAGTAGGAATGGAAATGCTGCAAGTCATCTGTCTGGTCCCGAGTACATTCTGTTCAATTCAATAAATATTTAACTCCTCTTTGGGACATGGCATCTTAAAATGGGAAACTCAGTTTCCCAGCGGTGCAGGGGAAACCCGGGTTCTTCCCTCCTGTGTGTTGCTTCCCAGTGAGCCTCCTTTCCTACTCTTACAAAACAAGAGCTGACACTTCTGGTCACCAAATGTGTGGAGATTTTCCCCCACACCAAGTGATATTCTGTGATACCCAATCCTGACACTATCTAGGGTTTCAGGAGCTCTGTGTTAGAGCCAGAGGCTAAAGGCTAATATTAGAACGAGAGATGCTCCATGTATTCTTATCACTTAGGAAATTACAAGGGCTTAGGGGCTCTGTGCCAGAAATGGAGGGCGGAGACCAATATGTGTTTTCTCTTTCTTCTCTCACAGTCCACGGTGTAGTCTCTGGCCACAGGCTCTTTATAGCAAAATGATAACTAACTCAAAAGATATTGGCACATTACAAGAATGTTGTGTAATCATCAATAATCATTCCAATCCATCATCATACCACATGAAAAATGTCTCCCAGGGCCTAGCCACTCAGATCTGTAGGCTCCCTTTCCATCTTGTCAGATTCCTAAAGCAGGAGTGGTCTAGGCAAACAAATGGCTTTACCCTTTCAGGCAACTGATATAATTGAGCTGAGAGACAATATCATCTCTTATTCAAAGCCTCTTCTGAGGTGTTAATGTGATATTGGATTTCTCTTATTAAAGAACTTTACTTATTCATTACTTTACCCTTGGCTACCTTTCCTCCTTCTCTCCATTTATAACCAAACTCTTCTACCTTTGAAAAGGCCTTCGGGTTTCCCTTTGTGTGTAGGGTAAGTGCTTCCCCCTCGGCCCTCTCCTGTTCACACGGAGTGAGGTTGCTCAGGTGCAGAACTAGTGAGCTGTCTTTACCGCCAAGCAATATGGCTGCCTTCACCGTTGTTAGCCCCAATTTTGTCAAATAGGATGAAGGCGTGCCTTGCTCCATCAGGCCCTTGGGCATTCTGATCAAAGGTTTAAAGTTGAGTTGTAATTTCTTGCCTAGGAAGCATCAATGTCCCAGCTCTTGGAGTTGTAGCCCTGGTCCTGTTCTCACTGCATCAAGTCGGGGAAAAAAACTGAGGTGATGTGGTAAAGAAAGTACACCAGCATTTTTCCACCTTCTCCTCCCCAGATCCATTAGAGAAACAGGAATCCATCCACTGGGGACACTTTTTGAGTCTTTTTTTTTTTTTTTTGGCATACTCATAAAGGTGTGTAAGCTAGCCCTTCATGCTTTTATCTACTCCCTACTAGACAATGTTTCAATTATCTGTTCCAGTTCTCTGGAAAACTAGTCCTCTGAGAAGGATATCTCTCTGCCCTTTGCTGGATACTATAAGCTGTAAACGATGTCCTTTGGTTTAAAGAAATGATGGTCAGTCATCCAAATTGGTGCGATATCTTCCGTTCAGTTTCTTTTATAGGATTCTGAGCATTAGCATCTACCACCAGGTAAGCAAGGTCCAGTCTAGCTAAAGTCAATGTCTATCCTGTTAGGACATGTTTGCCATCCCCAGGGCCCACCAGCATCAGTCTTACTTGCCAGCTACCATCGGTGCCTCTCCTTCCATGCGACCCACCCCCACCCTGCCAGGGAATTTTCCACATAGCCATCTGCAGTGACTGTCTCTTTTGAAGGGGAACAGAACAGTTCTTACTGGCACCTTGTGCCTCAGAGGGTGCAAAGAGACTATGTGCAAATGGAGCCCATCTCTGCACGGTGACAATACTCACATGTCCATTCATTTCATGGACCAGGTGGCCACCTTAGCTGTGTATGCAGGGATATCTGCTTGTTGATTTCAATCATCTTCTAAACCTGGAAGGGGAGTCTTGGGAGGAGGATAGTGATGTCCTACTTTAATGTACCCTTCAAAGACCCACAGTGATTTCCATAGGGCTCTGCCCCATGTGAACATCGCTTTAGTAGGCCTGGTTTCCAATGCTTTTCTGCCAGTGCATGTGACCAGGCCATTGGCCACTGCCCCATCATCAATAAAACCCCAAACACTGAGGCTCTTTTCACTGCATTCTCCCATCACTGCTAAAAAACAGCGTACAATGCAGCCAACTGAGCTGGTTTGTTTTCACCTTGTTCTGTCAGAGTGGTGACCTTCCAAACAGCATGTTGTCCATTCACCATAAAACTGCCATCCACAAAGCAAGTAATCCTGTGTTGGTCAGTTGAGAGCTGTTTGTAGGTCATTTTCAAAGTAACAATAATATCCACTAGTTCCCCACGCAGCTCCAGAGTCAGTTCTTGGGAGAAAGAGACACCCTGCTCTTGAGTATCCCCTTCTTGCATTTCCCAGACAGCATGAACCTGTATAAACATTTCCATTTTATTATGAAAATCTTCTGTGCATTGCTGTCCCCATTACAACGTTTTGCTGACATCACTCTAAACATTGTGGATATTTTAGTGTTTTGGTTTGTTTTGATATTTTTTTTGAGAGAGAGAGAGAGCAAGTGGGGGAGAGGGGAAGAGGCAGAGAGAGAGAGAGAGAGAGAGAGAGAGAGAATTTCAAGCAGGTTCCATGCTCAGGATGGAGCTTGGGGAGGGCTCGATCCCATGATTCTGGGATCACAAGCTGAGCCAAAATCAAGAGTCAGATGCTCAACTCACTAAGCCACTCAGGTGCCCCAGATATTTTAAGTATTAAGATCCTTCATTCATCAGGGTAACTTCAACTAATGTCTGATAGCAAGGTAGTGAATGCCCTTCAAATGGAAATTCTCTAAACCAAAGTTTCAGGAGTCATCTCTGGGAGTTGGCCACAGTCTTTTGCCATACGCCCCAATGCAGGCTGTACATTGGGCTGTGACACAGAGAATTTGTCCCTACCATAACTCCAGCTTCTATCACACACTGTGTGGGCTCAGGCAATGTTACTGGTTCCCATTTAGCACATCCAGTTAATATTGTTTGAAGGGTGAATTTACATACCTTTTGTTTTACAATATTAGGTACAGGAAACATTCTGTAGTCAGGGACAATATTTATCCCCCAAAATACATTGAGGCAATCTAGCCTGTTCAAACATAGCAATTCTTCTACAAACTTTTACTGTAACTCTATCAACTCTTATGTTCCCAACTGTGGCCTCTATAGGAATTTCATCAACAGGTTTTGGTTTTACAATGCCAGGTAGGGGGAGTATTTCCCAGCAAGATATAATATCCATTCTCATAAAACACTCAAGTAAAAGAGATACAACCACTTCACATAAAGCCTGTTCGAAAATTCCAACTTTCATAGTCTTATTGCCTTTCATATTTTATGTTCTCTCAGCCTAACTGTAGCCAATGTCAGGACTTCACCAATGGATTATGGCCCCACAGTGCATGGACTCCTGTATCAGGCAGTGCTGGAATGTCTCTTTTCTACCTCCTGATCATTCTACTCACTCTGTGAAAAAGACTTTGCATCCCTGTGAGGGGTCAAGTCAAGGGACCCTGAAATTTTGTCGACTGTGAACTTGTATAATCTACTTGCCACAAGTACAAGCAATTATTGGTTAGGTTTCCCATAACTTTTTTTTTTTAAGTTTATGTTTATTTTTTGGTGGTGGTGGTGGGGGGGTGCATACAAAGAGGGAGAGAGAGAATCCCAAGCAGTCTTTGCACTGTCAGCATGGAGCTCGACATGGGGCTCCATCTCTCAGACTGAAAGATCATGACCTGAGCCGAAATCAAGAGTCAGACACTTAACTGACTGAGCCACCCAAGCACTTCAGGTTTCGATAACTTTTAATCTCTACCTTCAGGCTCGTAATTTTTTTTCTGAACTGTGAGAAATTTATTCGACCTGTCAGGGCACCTTAATGTTGGAGTGCCAACCAGGGATTCCTTTGCTCACCCACCTTTTGGTAGTGCTGTAATGAAACCCTTCGATGTCCATTTTATTCACCCCCTTTCTTAATAACTATCTAAAAATTTTCTTCTGCTGGGGTGAATTCCCATGACTCTCCTCTTTCTTTTTCCTCTTTATTTCATTTCTATCACTATTTGCTTTATTCATCTTATTCTTTAATAACTGTTTAAAAACTCCCACCCTGTTAAGACCAGTGTCTTAATTCTCTCCTCTGCCTTTCCCCACTGACATGTTAATTAATCTAACATCTCTAAAACCCATGAGGGGAAGTTGAAACAGCAAATGCAAGAAGGCTTTGCAACGGTCCTTTGGTTTTGCAACAGTGAAGTTATATGGGGTGCCACTTGGATGAAGCCCCCTTAACTATTTACCATGACAGGATAATAGGCGTGTTCCACAAGCAAATATTCCATTCATCATAAAGCCAGTCCCACAAGTTTATATATAAAGCATATCAGCTGCTTCCTTTTGGTTATTCTACTTGGCATACATAGGTAAAAATGGACATCCATATGGAAGAGATGTGTAGAGTGAGGTATGTGGAAAGAGGTTCTGGACTTTCATGCCCTGTGCAGGCATGCCACTGTCGCCACAACTCCCTCTAATCACCAACCTGGCAGCCCTCCAGACTTTCTACTTTGGGGATTTTATGGAGGCATGATCAATCATTTTCAGACCTTCTCCCTTCTGAAGAGAATGGGGGCAAGCTGAAAATTCCCAGCTCCTCATGATGGCTTGTTCTTTCCCATATTAGCTCTCATTCAGGAGCCATCCAGGAACTCACCCGAAATTGCCTAACCAGAACAGAAGACAGTGTTATACTCTAGGAAACTGCAAGTTTTTCAGAAGCTTTGTGTCAGGGAGGAGGCCAAAGACCAATATTAGAACAAAAGATGTGCCTACTGTTCTTATCACTTAGGAAATTACAAAAGTTTTAGGAGTTGTGTGTCAGGAACTGGGGACAGAGACCAATGCATATTGTCTATTATTTCATAGCATCGTTAATGTATTTTGGTTTTTGACTAAATTTAAAAAAAAAAAGATGATGAGGGGATACCTGAGTGGCTCAGTATGTTAAGCATCCAACTTCTAATTTTGGCCCAAGTCATAATCTCACAGTTCTTGAGGTTGAGGCCTGCTTCAGGACTCTCTCTCCCCTTCTGTCTTTGCTCCTCTCCCTCTCACTCCTTCTTTCAAAAAAAAAAAAAAGAATAAATAATTTTTTTTTTTAAAAAAGAATGAACAGCTTTGCTTTACTTCGCTTTCACGTCAAACTAATTTTTCAGATGCAGACATAAAATGAAATAGCTTCTTTCCCTTTAGATGAAGCAACTTTTCACAGTGTGTCATAGACCTTGTATATGAATGAAACAAAGCTAACTTCCATGTCACCTCGTGCTGCCAAAAGCAGTAGAGATGATAAACGGGGGTTCCTGGCCAAAGAGTGTTATTGGAAGTTCATGATTTCCCTTACTGTAGGGAGATTAGCATTCACACAGGCAGCTGGGAATGGGTGGTCTGTTGCCCTCAGAAGGTGGAATCCTTTCCTTACAAGTCAAAGGATAGAGAGGAATCCTGTTAGTGGTTTCTATCATGAGGAGTGACATGGAGGGTGTTTGCCCACTATGATCTGAAAAACATCCACTAACATAACGTTATCTATCATGGTCCAGTTCCCTTATGGGATCAGTTGGGTTTGGTCTGACTTTTTAAGAAAAGTTTATTTATTTATTTTGAGAGAGAGAGAGAGAGAGAAAGAGAGAGAGAGCAGGCGCTGGCTCTCAGGAACCAGGAGATCATGACCTGAGGCAAAAACAAGAGTTGGTGGCTTAACCAGTGGAGCCACCCAGGAGCTCTGGATTTGGTCTGACTCTTAATGAGAGAGTCCATAGTAGGAGGGGCTGAACTGCTGATGACCAAGTGTGTGGTGTGCAGGCTGAACTTACCTTACACTATTATTACAAATATAACATTCATTTCTAAATATAACAGTAATATAAGAAGTCTACATTAATCAACTTTACATCTGATGCTTACAGGTTTTAATTATTAAGAGACAGATCTAGGAATCAGATACAAAAGGTCTCATTACAAATGTCATTTACTGGAAGTTCCTTAGCTCCAGAGGTGTTAGTCTCACTAGACACTAGCTGCTATTAATCGGAAAGACTATTTTACATAGTATTTTATCCTTATATTCTGACTTCTTATGTTAAGTGAACTACAAATATAAAAACCCTGATTGGGAGGGGACAGGAAAAATAAACTTTATTACCTAATTTGAGAGGAACAGCAGAATATTTGCAAGATGTAACTCAGCTAAAGAAAATAGCATTTGAGTTTGCATTTTGACTTAATCTTAAATTAATCTTATTCTTAAATTAAAAATGCTTCAAAAATATTTCACAAAACTGAAAAAGTGGAAGAGGTACATATACCTTGTCTCCTATCCCCAGATTCCCCCACCCCTCCCCTGCTCCCCCAGAAACACAGAGAGTTATATCAAAACTGTAGTGTACTCAGACCAGCCTTGGCCCTGTTCTACATCTGGAAGAAACATCACTTGCCTTTGCTCTTTGCTCTTTTATTTTACACTTCAGAAAAAAAAAAAAAAGAACAGAGAAACAAAATTTGATGGAAAATGCACCAACAGCCTAGTACCTGTAGGGTAGGCAGAGGACAGGTGGACACTGGGACTATGAGTGAGCCCTTTTCTGAGTGAGAAGGAAAGAAGTCTCTGGAGAACTATGAGAACATAGGCCAAGTGGTCTGAAACAGGATTAAACAGAGAGGAAAACATGGCATAAGGAAGTGAGAGAAATCTGAGAGTACTAGATACAGTTGTTTTTGGTGAGGAAGATTAGGCATCATCATGAGGAAAACTAGAAAAAATAATGTGCATTGATAAAGGAGGTGTCAGTCAGGAAGAGAGAAGATGGAATAATTCTTTTCTTTGGAATCAGAGGCCATTTATAAACTGATTATTAAAATAGCCTGAAGGACTGTCTGAAACACTTATATTGAAAGTGGTGTGTGTGTGTGTGTATGTGTGTGTATGTCTGTGTGTGTGTAGATAGGGAATATGAGGTGGAAGGTGGTTTCCTGTGGCCTCAATTGTTCAGTAAGACATCAGTGTCTTGTGCCAAAAGCAGGCCTACTAATAGAATTCACCATTCTGGGTGAGATATTTGTTTATACATTTTTAGATCTTCTGTTCTAAGGACTAAACGGCTCAAAAATTATTTTTTTTAAGTTTTTTTTTTTTTTTAAATTTATTTCTAGGAGAGATAGACAGCATGAGCAGGGGAGGGTCAGAGAGAGAGAGGGAGTCACAGACTCTGAAACAGGCTCCAGGCTCTGAGCTGGCAGCACAGAGTCCGATGCGGGACTCGAACCCTCGAACCGCGAGATCATGACCTAAGCGAAAGTCAGACGCTTAAGCGACTAAGCCACCCAGGCGTCCCTCAAAAATTATTTTGAGTTTAACCAGCAGTTAGCATTGTGTGTGCATATGAATTCCAATCCCTGATGAAAATCATCCTGTACAATTATGATTTGTACTAACTTTCACTGTGAAAATAATTATCTATGTGACTTGAAATGGACAAGCACAATCAGATTCATCTACCCTGAGTGATACCAGAATTTAGGAGGAAAAAGCACTTACCAAAATTATTTGAAAGCCCTGAGTCATTTAATGAAGAAAATTAACACCAAATAATGTGACTCCTTCAAAAGACTGCACACATGAGAGTTTTGGGGGGGGCGCTTGTTTCAAGTTCAATGAGAAGCTGCTATTAAAAAAAAAAGGCAAGTAGAGAAAAACTGAGGCAGGCCAAATTAACAAGTAAATGTAATTGACTAAAGCTTATGTGCTTTTGGAAAAGTGTTTCATACCAAGAATCAAACAATGAGGTATCCCTGGTAAAAACAGCAATTAGGTACAATCTAGCCCGGGAATGGTTTACCATACTAATGAAGTCAGTCTACTTTCCTGTTATTTATCAGCTACTTCTAAAGAATAGGCATCAACTCATTTGCTCCAGGCTTAAGGTTTTTAAGGTGTAAAAAATATTTGCTTCCATAAAATAAATCTTTCAAGTGCCAAAATTTCACCATCAGATATGTGCTTCAGGATGAACTAGTGGAGCTTAGTAAGAATATACCACTTTGGGAAACCCATCTTCTCTCACTTGCATGCAGAATGTGACTCCAGAGATTCGATGCAGAGTCCAAGATTCCATATTTTTATAGGCTACACAGGTAGTTCTGATGGGAACATCCCAAAGATCATATCCATGGTGTTTGCAAAGGAACCATTTAGAAAAATGTGGCAAATATAGGGTGGGCTTGTGCATATTTACACAATCCCCCCCTTTTTCCCATGTTTAAAAATCTTGAGTTGTTCCATAATCAATTTACACTTCTGATAAATTATTGTTTTTGAATTCTGAACTTAAATGGACCTTGCTAATGTATTCTGGTGCCAATGGCATATAGATATATATAGATTGTAAACTGCAAAGTGATTTATAAGCACTGTGATTGTTATTCCATCACAGGCAACTGTGGTGCACAATCTGAGAAGTCAGGCTCCTGTCTGGAAATGTTGGTTTTCAGACTTCCTGCACCCAGCTCATCCAGAATTATGGTGTCATCCAGAGTATGACATCAGGGGAAAGCAAAGACTTCACAAGGTTTCACATTTTGCTTAACATTAAAGGTGCATTTGTAATATTGCCTAGTAGGAATTAGTCAAAAAGCCAGAGAGGTTGGAGAAAAATGTGACCTGTGTCAGAATAGCAAGTATGTCACCTTCTAGGGACAGACACTAAACTTTCAGGGTGTGGAGTAAGTCCCCACCAAAGTCCCTGGGAGGAAATTGTAGAGGATGAAGACTAACTCTGTGTATATTACTTGTACAAATAATATTGAAAGGACACGTAAGCAATACATCCACGTGATTGAGATAACTCCATCTTGGAATGGAGTTCCAGTCAAGGGACACAGTGATGGCAATTAGGAAGATATCCCAGATTTGGAGTGATCCATTTGGGAGAAGATTATTTCAGTTTGCCTTTCACTAAATCTGAAAAATTTAGCCACATTGGTGTGTTGGGAGCGATGCGGCTGCAAAGCATTTACTGCCTTTCTTTAAAAAAGAAAAAAGGCAAATGACCCAAAGTCCAGCAAATACAAATGACTTAATGAAATGTCTGCGGTTACTGGTGGATTTCCCATTAGTCCCATGTCTCCTACACTTTTAATTTGTGTCTGTGACCTTATCTCTGGCACATACTCATAACTGATCATTGTGACCCACTGTTCATTTAAAAATTTCTAAGTTATGGTCGGTAATCCAAAGCACAACTAAGACAATCCTGTGTTCTGATCCTCATTTCACAATGTTTGCTTAACTACTATTTCTTTATATTTTCACACAATTTCAGCTTTGCCAATATATACAACAGCAATTTTTATTAAGATCTTTTTATTGCTTCTAATGACTTTTGGTGTAATAGGCTATTACCAAGGTTAACAAGGATCACATATGTTTTTCAACTCATCTAGATGAGACTTTATTTATATGGCCTAAACAAAAGACTGGAAAATGAAAGTAGTGATTTCACTTTTTGAATGGCTCTAGGGTGAATGTTGCTGGAGTTGTGAACAGGAGCTTAATTACACATGAGCATAAATTTGAGCTTAATTTATTAATACACGAATCCATAAATATTTATTAAACACTTATGTGCACAGTAGTAGGCTATTTTTTGACTCTTAATATTATAATCAGGGCACTAAACAAACAGGATCAGGTGTATATTACTAGTCTCTGAATTCCTCTGGTCCTTACTGGTCCCCCTCCTTCCTTGTTCATTTAGTAGATGTTAACAGCCATTATTTCTAATTACCTCATCAATAAATCATTAAATGTTTTGATAGAAATTTGAGATAGGTGGAGGTGAATGAATCAGAGATTCTGATTTCCGGGCACCATTAATCTTGAAGAGATAAAATATAAACAGAGATTGTATAGAATCAAATGTTAAATTCTGTAGGTGACAAAAGTTTAGAAATAGGATTGAACAGTATACACTGAAAATGTCAGTGAAGACTTCAGAGCACCAATGACATTTGAGCAAGAATGTACAGGATGGAATACAATTTGTAAAGGATGAGAAAGGTTGATAGCGCACCTTAGATGGAGACAACACATGCAATTAAGGAGAATTGAAGAAAAGAGTTACAGCAGCACAGAGTGCTGGGAAGACGCCTTGCCCGGAGAGGCGATTTCTCATAAGGGCATAGTGACTTCTCTAATTTATTCATCAGTAAAGAAATTTGTCTTGAGCAACCAATGTGAACAAGGTGGTATACAAGGACCTTGAGACAAAGTGATGTTCCAGCAAAGGAAAACCCAATTACAGAGCTACTGCAATTGAGTAGGGTTGGTGAGAAAAGATTTTCCTAAATACATAGGACAAGGACAGGTTATAAAACCCATTGGTCCCCAAATGCATCCTGGCTGCTACTCCCTTACTGTGATCATATAAGATATAAGGATAATTTCTAAATACAGATTTAAGTCTTTGACAACTTTTTAGGTTCATGTTCTCTTCTTTCCATCTCTTGTTTTCCCCCAAAACATATTTGCCTAAATGAGGCAATCATGGAGCACCTGGGTGGCTCAGTCAGTTTAGTGTCTGACTTCAGCTCAGGTCATGGTCTCGTAGTTTGTGATTTCAAGCCCCACATGGGGCTCTGTCCTGACAGCTCAGAGTCTGGAGCCTGCTTCAGACTCTGTGTCTCTCTCTCTACCCCTCCCCGTTCATGCTCTGTCCCTCAAAAATACATAAACATCTAAAAATTAAAAAAAAAGAGGCAATCATATAATCACTTGATGTCTCCAACAGTTCAATACATTGACAAATTTGGGGTTGTTTTAGGTTTCTATGCATCCAGAATTCCTTTAGGTTGAAAGAGCATTGTCTTTTTAGAATTTCCTCCTTTTACTCAGTGCTAGCTGCCAGAGACCTCCAGTGCAGAAGGTGAAGCCCTCTGGACTTGAAGTTTTAGATCACTGACCGTATTTTTGCAACTTAGGGCCCACCTACTGGGTCATTCAGTATTTCCACATATGAACCTTATGTCTACACTTGTTAAAAAAAAAATTGAAACGTGAGTGAGATAACTTTCAAGATAATATTTTTCAGTCTCTAAGGGGTTATATAAATGTAGATGTAGGAGTTGTCAGTTCTACCCAAGACACTCTGCTTTGAGGTCTTTTCTGCTTATGCCCATATCATTTAGACTGCTCTGCGCCTCCCCTTCTCTCTGACTTTCCTTCAACTACTGCTGCTGAGCTCTGGTAAAAATGTAGGAGTTTAAGGACCAGGGAACACGGGTAAAATGGAAGAAGTCCATTCACTGCTGACTTAGGCAGGGTTGTAAGATCATGATCCAGCACATGATTCATGCACGGCATCAACCTAAGAGAGCTGATGGGCTTGGGGGGAGTGGAGCTCAGGCCTGGCACCCATTCTTGAAAAGTATAGATTGAGTTAGATGCAGACTATTAGACAAACATTCTTGAGAGAATTATGAAATTAATTGTACAAGGTTCAAAGTAGTATTAATTACCTAGATTATAGAAATAGATAGTATTTTGATTTTGATATTGTTATTGGCTGAAAATTATTTGTTAGTGATTCAAGGATAGCAAGCAAAATTAAAGACAATTAAACTGTGGCTCTGAACGTCCATAGCCTCTATCACTGCAAAATGAAATAGAAGTCTGAGGGGAAAAAATAAGGCTCACTCGGTTTATTCTTATCAACAGAAAGCCAGAAAGTATTTCCCAAAGAATACTCAAAGTCACGTTCATTACCTCAGAGACTTTTCAATAGTCTAGGTTAGATTGTTGTCTTTAACAACAAACAAATAAATAAAATTAAATTTAAAAGGACAATTTGATTTGAGATAAACAACACACACATTTAAATATTGCATGAAATATGTTTATACTAAATATATATGTTTACATAGCTTATGTAAAATATATACATAAAAATAGAACATAAGTATACATAATATATGTAGTATATAAATATGTGTGTTTAGTATAAATATGTCCCATGCAATATTTGGATATATATGTGTATGCATGTTATAGATATATATTGTATTGTGTATATATAGTATGTATATAATATTTCTACCAAAATACATGTATATTTAGTGTAAATATGTCCTATGTAATATATGGGAAGTACTTAAATTTTATTCTCTGTTTACCTGAAATACAAATATATCTGTGTATAATGCATTTTTTTAATGTTTTTTTTTTTTTTATTTCTAGGAGAGAGAGAGAGAGAGACAGCGTGAACAGGGGAAGGTCAGAGAGAAAGAGTGTCACAGACTCTGAAACAGGCTCCAGGCTCTGAGCTGGCAGTCAGCACAGAGCCCGACGCGGGGCTCGAACCCACGAACCGCGAGATCATGACCTAAGCGAAAGTCGGACGCTTAACCGACTAAGCCACCCAGGCGCCCCTGTGTACTCTACATTTTATCTGACAACCCCAGTTCAGGGTCTAGTCCTCAGTTCTCTAGACTAAAACAGAGTGCTGTTGGCACACTGAAAGCAGATCAGATCTGTCAGGGGTAGCCTCACATTAAGGATCCTCCACAATTGATGCATTCAGGTGCTATGCAGATTTATTACTTGTGAGGTAAGAAAAATAGCAGTGATAGGAATCCCAATATCTCTGTTAATTTTTCCTCTGCAATCTAGTGGTGCCTCCACAGCTACCATCCTGGTTCAAGCCTCCAAAATTTCTCACCTAGACTATTGAAATAGTCTCCTAACACTCTGCCTCTACCTTTCATTTGTTTATGTATTGACTCACCAAGTATTTATCAAGTGCCTGGCACTATTGTAGGCTGTGAGGATATTATAATGAGTGAAAAGAAAGCCCTTTTATTCATGGAACCTATTTTTAAGTGGAGAGAGACAGGTAAGTAAAATATATCATGTGACAGATGGTGAAAAATAAAGTAGAAAACGGGGAGAGCTGTGGGAGGAGTGTGCATTTCAGATGGTGATCAGTGAAGGCTTTTCTGAGAAGGTGACATTTGGACAGAGCCTTAAAAGAAAAAAAAGAAAAAAAGAATGAGCCAGTGACAATCTAGGAGAAGAATATTCCACTGGGGAAACGATACAGGTAAAATTCTCTACTAAAAGAGTTTTAGGAATGTCATGGAGTCTAACAAGGAGGAGGATAACAGAAAGTGGAAGACGTTTTAATAAGCCATGGTAAGGAATGTAGACTGTACTCTGATACTTAAAGGTGTGATATTATTTGACTTGAATTAGTTTACTTATCTGAATTATTTAGTCCAGACCAATCCTACTACAGTGTTAGAGGACTATTGTAATAATTCAGGAGGGTTGTGTTGATGGCTTGGGCCAGATAGTAATAGTGATGATGAGAAGTTGTATGTTTCTGAAGACATTTTGAAGATAGAACCAAGTAATTGGTTGACAGATTTAGATTTTGTGAGTGAGAGAAATCAATGATGACTTCAAAGGTTTTGGGTTGACCAATGCAAGGACAGAGCTATCATTATTGAAATAATGAAGAATATGAGAGAAGGAGAAGTTTGGTGGTCGTGGTGGGGACATCAGAGTTTGGCTTTGGATCAATTAATTTTAAATTATGTATTGTTTTTCCAAGTGGAGTGGTTAAGCCTGGGAAACAAAAAATAACCAGGCTGCAGGTACAAGGTTGGAAATCATCAATGGATATGTGATATTTACAGCCTATAGACTAATAAGTAAATAAGGAAGTGAGTATAGACAAAAACGACTAGCGGATCAGGAAATTAAAACCAGTGCATCCTAATGCTGGAATTGAAGGTCTTAGAGATGAAGAGGAACCAGCAATATTTTCAGATAAGATGAAAAGCAGAGAAATGTGGTGTCCTGGAAAAAGTTGAAGAGATGTTTCATGAAGAAAAGATGAAAACTGGGCTCAATGCTGAGGCTAGACTGAAAGATTGAGAAGTGACATGAGATTGATCAGTCTGAACCTCATGAGTGACCTTGACAAGGCAGCTGTAAGGGGATACTGTGATAAAAGGATGGCTAAAATGCATCTAAGATGAAAGGAGGACATGGAATTGAAGACAGACATTATGGACAACTCTAGGGAGAAGTTTTGCTAGAAAGAGGAGCAAAGAATTGGTGCAGTAACTGAAGGAAAAGATCAAGAGATGATCGTTTACCATAAGATGTGAATGTTAGCACATTTTTGTTTATTTGCAAATTTGAGGAGTTGGCTTGCTGAGGCAATGAGTGTTCACACACAGTGTTCATAGGATAGTAATATCAGAGACAAATGTTGGGCTGCACAGGTCTCCAGTTGGACACACAGCAGCACATTCCTGGCATTCTTACATAGTTAATGAGTTTATGTTAGAACATTTAAATATCTTAATTGTTTTTTGAGGAATAAATATTATTTTAATTCAAAATGCGCATAGTTGCTTAATAATACTCCTCTAAGGCTGTTGTCGTCATCTTTGTTTAAAATACATGAGCTCCACCCTATTTCCATGAGGTCTGGGGCTGGGTTATGTTCTCATGACGGGATTTTGATAACATGGAGATGTGCCTTTGCTATCAGTCTCCAGTATAACACCCCAGCTCTATTCTGGCTCCACTCCCAAGAGCCCTGGTGGCTAACCACTCGGAACAAGTAGCGTGAGCATCAACAGGCTAAATTTAGATCTGTCTCAGTAGAAAGGGAATTTAAGCCAGGCCTGGCAGCAGTGGGATCATGACTAAGAGTGGTAGCTCACCTCTGCCAAACTTTTGATTTCTCCAGGAATAATAATAGTAGGGCCAAGCACTCAACCAATGGAAAGTAGCTGGGGAAGAGGATAAGAAAGAAAGGCATGGTAGGAGATGGTTGGAAGGGTCCAAACGATAAATATTGTCCTTACAGTTTTAAAGGTCTAATTGTGTATTCTATCTAAATTCAGAATTTCTACATTTCCAAGTTTTCCCTGGGATTGCAGCTTGATCAGTTCTCCTCTTTCTAAGCCTGGGAGGAAGAGCCCAGTTATCTTAATCCCACACCCATTTTTCCCAAGCAGAATTAATTCTCCTGCCTAGCAGGAATCTTGCTGATAAATGAACATTCCGAGGGGGTCTGGCTGTATTTGGGAGACCAGGACAGAATTGTAGCGTTGGAACACTAACACATATCTTGGGTGCATTTTGTCGTGTGTATGCTTTCAAGGCTCATAAAAAATACACACAGCAATTTGTCCTAATACTAATATGTGAATTAGTCATTTTTTGGTCCTGCTATTGTTTTTATTAAAACGAAGAGGGTTATGTAATGTGGGAGAGAACAACTGAAAGCATAAGAAGCAAGGGTAAGATTACCTTCGCAACTGGCCTCCACGGAAATACCGCACAACTTAAAATAGCGATTTTTTAACGATTAAGTGAATTTTCTTATCTTCATATGACGCAGCAATTTGAAATGCTGCTCTGGGCAGGAAAACGCAACAGAGGGGATAACATATTAAGGGAAAAAGACAAAATGCCACATTTTAAACAATGTGCAAGTCGTTATACAGAAATATTCTAAAACGCTCTAGCAGCTAGGTGGAAAATTAGATTGAAACAATCTTTTTTAAAAAAAATATTTTTATTTATTTCTAGGAGAGAGAGAGAGAGACAGCATGAGCAGGGGAGGGTCAGAGAGAGAGGGAGTCACAGACTCTGAAACAGGCTCCAGGCTCTGAGCTAGCTATCAGAGCCCGACGCGGGGCTCGAACCCACAACTGAGAGATCATGACCTGAGTGAAAGTCAGACGCTTAACCGACTAAGCCACCCAAGTGCCCCAGATTGAAACATTCTTTTCTTGATTGTCCAAGTCACTGTAACACGAAAGTAATGTTATCACAGAACCTTTGTTTTTAATGGAAATATATCTAGGAAATAGACTGAGTAGGTTAAGCGAACTTTTTTCTTGAGAACTGACTTTATTGCTAAAATTCTCCTTCTTATCTAACTTTGTGTAACAGAGCTAACTTATAGTCAACTAATACCTAATGCTCCTTGGTTCCAAACAAACTAAAATGACCCATGCTGTGTGCAGGTTTCATGGAGCTGAACAGATGTCTGAAGCAGCTGACAAGACAGAAAGTGCCTTCTAGCAGATAACAATACCGGATCACACTGTTTAGAAATGTCTTGTCTCCCTTTGCTCCACCAGTGAGTTCAGGGAGTTAACAATCAAAACCGCCTCATGTATTTAAACTTTGTGCAGTGGGTCATATAAACATTCTTTGAGTTAAATGGTGTAATAGATCTAAAAATCTCATACCCGTTTTCTCTTCTCTCTGAGATTTATCACACTGTGATATAAATACCCGCAGTATTTTACAAGACAATGAACATGGCTTTTGCTAAGGCGGGTAATTTTTGCTGAGTAGTGGAAATCGAGCAAGCTATAAAATGGCTTCCGGACACAAGTTTGGGGCTTTTAGAAGTGCATCTGTAGAATATATTTGAAATTACAATATGATCCTATTTCTAAAAGTAAAAATATCTGGATATACACAAATAGTCATAGAAAGGATAAAGCATGTCAAAATCCCACATCTAAGAAAACTGCTAAATCCTGACAGGTAGCCAATCCAGAAAACTCATAATAGTTAATTATCTGCATCTCTTTTTATCTCTTTTTCTTATCCTGTGGAGGATGGGTCAGTTGGGCACAAGTTGGAGATGATGGTTTAAAAGTTTTAGTAATTTCTCCCTTCTGGCCTAGTGTAATATGTCACATAGCTGTCTTGTGCACTTTTGCCAGTATTAGCTATGGCCTTCTGGGGAATTTCATGGTTTCTGGGGACTGTTTTCCTCTTCCCCTCCTTCCACTGTTTTTCATTACAGAACGTATGATGTCATCACAGAGCTCTATTAGCTCTGCTGTGACAAGAACAGCACATTATCATAATACAAGGGCTCCAGTGCTCATTACCGCAAAAGGGACTTGGTTCAAGAGTTGCCTTTTCTCTATGTAGAGACAGACCTGTCTGCCAGGTCCCTCTCAGAGGAGTCTTGAAAAATGAAGACATCAAACACTGTTGGGATCCAATGGCATTCCTCTCTTCAGTCCTCACAGAGTGGGCCTGAAAAGCAAGTCTCCACTTATTTGGGTCCTAACAAAGACGGAACAATGGGTGGCTGTGTGCAAAGCCTTTTTTCCTATCCAATCTGTAGGCATTATCCAAGGCGTCTCCATTCACATGAAGATAATGCCCAGGGCCTCTCTTCTTGTTTAAACCACAGCTCACTCTATCTGAGGCCTCCTCTCATTTTCTTTTTGCCATTTTAATCCTTAGACTTACAGAGTTACTCAAGAATCAAACTAAATTTGGAGAAAATGTTGATGTCTCCCGTCATGGAATCCTAAGATAAAGGTATCTTTGTTTCTTCCTCCTCCGGAGGCTCACTGTATTTGTGTTAAGCATCTTCAAAAGGGACACTGTGAATGATCTCCCTTCTGAATCTCAGGAAGAAAGCTGGGAAGTAATCACCCTCCTTTAGAGCCATACTGGCTTTGCTAGATATTATCTAAAAAGTTTTATTTTTAATTTGCTCTCATCTGGCAACAGTCTCCTTTGGGGGCAAAGGAAGTTTATTTTTAGAACTAAAAAATTCATGTTTTGCTCCAGCAAAACATGAGATGACATTTTCAACAAAAGCTCTTATTATACATTTGATATTTTAAAATGTGCTGATTGAATACTGAATTTACGGATAGAAATAAATGCATACATTTTGGCGGTTTGCAAAGAGCATGTAACAAAATTTATACCTTTTTGAACCAACCTCCTCCAAGCCATTGTTACATTTACAAAATAACTAACACATATTTAAAAAGAATTGCAGTAGGTGCTTAATAGTTGAACTGAGAAGGTTAGTCATCTACCAGCTGATACATAACTATAAACTGTAGTAAGCTGGAAATTGAAAATAGTAATAGCAATCCAGAGTTCAGCTAAGAATGTACTACCAATTTAATTTTAACTCAGTTGTTCTTAAAATGTTGTCTGGACTCTTGAGTGTTAATACCATAAATTCTTTTTTTTTTTTTTAATGTTTGTTTATATTTGAGAAAGACAGAGACCGAGTGCGAGTGGAGGAGGCTCAGAGAGAGACGGAGACACAGAATCTGAAGCAGGCTCCAGGCTCTGAGCTGTCAGCACAGAGCCCAACGTGGGGCTTGAACTCACGCACCATGAGATCATGACCTGAGCCAAAGTCAAACACTTAACCGACTGAGCCACCCAGGCACCCCATAATACCATAAATTCTTAATTATTTCAAATAAATTATAAAATCTATGGGCTCAGTGAACCCTAGGTATGTCTTCTTTCTATGATCACTTCAGTCGTAGGTTTGATCTTTTCAGCAAGTGAAGAATGACTCCAGACTCCATTAAGTTTGATAAATTATAAACAATTTACACATGGGGCAGGCAAAATAAGATTCGCCATTTAGATATATATTTAACATCGAAAACTTGGAATTTCTATAAAAAATATTTAGGATAGAGAATGAGAGTAGTTGATTTTAAGGCAGATTAGGAATTTGGGGGTGGCTGTAATTTTATTTTAATAATTTTGTCTTCCATTTATGTGGATGGTTGAAAGGTGGCTCTGAGAAGAATCAGAAGTCATTAAGAAATTTTGACTTCCAAAATAGTACCTATTCTTATCATGCACAACCTTCATTGTTTCTTGTGGGAGCCCGACAGTGACCACAAAAAAGCATGGTTAGGGACGCAGGGATGTGCCTGTACACGGGGCTCCCTGCTTGGGCAAGGCATTCCTGCAAACAGGATGCTCTGCCAGGAGGCCTGCACACAGTATCCAAGTTTAATGGTCCGCTTGCAAACGAGGGAACATGCCCTCCTTAGAAATAAGGAGGAGGCTGGAATTGTGAGCAGGCCTCTTAGTAAACATGTTGTGGTCGCTTCCTCCCTTTGCTCCCCCCTGTCCTTGAAATGTGTTTGGCTACTTGCTCTTAATTGGTAAAGGAATGCATCTTGTAGATTTCAGTTTGTATCCAGTTACCGGGGTATAAAATAAACCGCAAGAGGGGTTTGCGCAGAATTGTTCCTCCGGCCGGAGTTGTGTCTGTGTGTGTCTTTTGTGTGTGTCTTGTCCTTTGTGTCATTTTGTCCGCAACAGTTTCTCAAAGAAATTCTGGAAAAACCAAACATCAAAGAATATCTCAGTAGCTTGATGTGTCTCAGTTTTTACCTGTGGAAATGAATGTATCTGTAAAGACTTTTTTGAAGTCTAGAAAAACATTCTGTTTGTATTGGCTACATATGAGAAAAGTTCAATTCAAAATAGTTTAATCAAAAAAGAAGGAGGAGGAGGAAAAGGGGGAGGAGGAACATGGGGAGATAAAAAGGAATTTATTGACTCAAGTACTATGAAGTTTAGGGTGAAGTTGGTTTTAGTAGAGGCTGGTACAGGACCTCAAAGCCTGCCTTCCATCTTTCAGGAGCCTTTCCGCTGTGGTCCCCTACAGCATGATCTACAATCAGAGAAGACGGAGATGGTCAGCTGCAGATTTATATTATAAAACCCCAAATCGGTAATCTCAGAGAAAGAGAATTTAATCCTCTTGACTCAGTTTATCAAAGGAGGAAGGCATTTGATTAGGCCACATCACAATGTCAAAGAGCATAAGCTTCTACAATGAATCGAGGCTGGATCACGTGGCCCTCTCCTCTTTTGTAGAAAGACAGTGTTAACACAGTGAGAAGCCAAATCCAAGAGAGTGTCTTCTAACAACTTACATTATGAATCTAAATAATTAATTGTGGAAAATTACAAAGAGTATTTACATTTAAATTACTTTCCCTTCTGAATTATTTGCCTTAGGATATACAGAATAAGATTCACAACTTAGATGCATATTTAGCATCCCAAATTTTAACATGTTCCAAACTGAGATCTCCTAATTCTGCCCTTCCTGCTGTCTCAATTTTAGCAGTTGACTACTGCCTTTTCCTCGGCTCTTTAGACGAAAAATCTTATGGTCATCCTTAACTCCTTTTTTTCTTTGCATAGCCAACACATCAGGAAAATCTATGGGCTCTATGGGTGAAATATATCCAGAATCCAATGATCTCTCACCATCTGTACCAGTACCATTCTAAACTAAGGTGCCATTATTTTATGTCAGGATTATTGTAATAACCTTTTAACTAGTCCCCCTGCTTCTTTTCATGACCCCTTTCAATCTGTGTCCTCCACATAGCAACTAGAATGAACCTTTAAAATCCAACTTCAGTCACATGGTTCCTCTGTACAAGGCTCTCCAGTGGCATCTCATCTCATTCAGAATAAAAACCAAAGCTCTTCAATCACCTAACAAGGTCCTTTGGGAACTTGCTTTTAGATACTTTTCTGATTGCATCTCCTGTTGCATTCCCTAAGCTGCCTCTCTCTTCCAGTCCATGGGCTTCCTTGTTCTTGAACATATCGGCTCTGTTCCTGTCCCATGGCCTTTGCATTTACTGGAGCCTCTGACTGGAATGCTTGATCCCAATTTCTCCACTCCTTCACTTCTGCCGACTCTTTACTTTCTTACCCATATTTTCCATGGCTACCCTATCTAAAATTGCATCCCATCAATTTCTGACCTCTTCTCCACCTAATTTTTCTCCACAGCACTAATCGGTAGCTAACATTTCATGCCTTTTACTCAATGACCTTGTCTCTTCTATATAGGTACCATGTCTACAATAGTGCATGGCACACTGTGAGTACTCAATAAATATTTGCAGAAGAGAGCAAAAACAAAAAAAAAAAAAGAGCAACCAACTGAAGAGCTGTTAAAGACTATTACACTCAGAAGGCATCAGGTCACTAGAACAGTGAATTTACCTCACCGTGGACCACATGGTTCAGGTGTCACAGCCCATAGGGCAGGGATGGAATAGATAAACTTAGAGTGTGCGCTGATAGGCGTACATGCATGTGACCAAACGCATCCTGCCATTTCCTTTTTTTCCCTATTACTGGTGTTTCTCAGTGATGTTTGATGGAGAAAAGTTTCTGTTCTGATCTGTTTTTGTTTATTTACTGAAGCAAATAGGCACTCATTTACTGTTGGAGAAGGATGTGAACGTATATGAATGGAAAGGGTAAATTTGCTAAAATTTCTTCTGCAGGTCGTCAAGGATTTAAATTCTGATGCTGTTTGGAAGGCTGATCTAACTAGTAGTCTATCACCCTTATTTAAACAGGAAGTAAGGTCATATCATTACAATAGCTACTCCACATCTCCACTTCTCAAAGGAACTTTTCAATGTTCCCTGGTAACATATGCCTAAAATTATGGCAATTTTATAACTAATGAAATGGTTTTAAAATGGATCATCTTTCTTCATTTTCATTTATTATTGCTCTTGCCTTCTGGTAGATATTGTCCCCACAGTTAACAGAGAGCTAAGGATCTAGTGCACCCATGTAATTACTATAATTTGTTACAGCTAACTGACCATTTCCCTGTGTGGATTAGTTTGAGAGTTGCATGTGGCATACGTTAATCTGCAGCAGCCTTTCCAAGCCTGTTGAATTATGAGCTTTGCAGAACTCTTTTGATGCCTAATTTTATCCAGCCTCACAATTTGCCAAGTTATATTCCTTTCTTCTTGCAGCAAGTGAATAGTCTACTAGCTCTTGCCCCTCAACACTGAACCCCCATGCTTTTAAGATTATCCCTTGGTCTTTGTTTTTCCAAAGTTTTACTGTGATGTACCTAATGTGATTTTCTTTAGATTTATCCTAGTCGGTTTGGAAGGGATTCTTGCCTTTCAGGTCTGATATCTTTTGACAGTTTTGGAAAATTCTC